>PKRV01000262.1:588000-988579 GCA_003709505.1 Hyphantria cunea
TTCTGTACTTTCTTACCATCATTAATTTCTTGTTCAACGTATTCCCACAATTCTTCTTGAATCAAAATCATCCTCATCATAAATTTCCACGAACTGTAATTTTCAATTCCTTTCAGCTTCTCGATGGAAATATAATTAGATGATGCAGAGCCCGCCATTTTAATGCAAAGACGCGACCGGCGTCAACCACCGTATTATTGTAGGAGGTTAGAAATTTGCCGGTGTCGTATTTCGCATGAAATATATGGAAATTAATACTTTTTCATCGTCCTGGGCCCATAACCTGATGGGTTTTGGGCATAAAGAAAACTAATCATTGGTATAAACCGCGATGTATTTTGATAACATGTGGAGATAACTTTATGATTTCATTTTGATGATGACCATGAAAAAGTCACGTTCGAAAGAGTACGTGCAACACTGTGTTGAGTTACTCTAACATCAAAAGCATTTACACGCTCCAAATACAGCGTCAAGTGCAAATCGTAAGACAATACGCAACTAATATGATGTAAACAGGATGAAGAGCTAACTTTGTTCACCTACTGTTCGAAGACGTACCTACCTTCAAACAGTAAATTAAGTAGTTAACTTTGAGTAAATATGTTCTTGCCGCTGACGACAACAAAGGCCTGTTTTTGTCACAGGAAGACATAGCTCTTTTTAACTTGATATGCAACTAGCGAACCGGCCCGACTACGCGGAGAAATTTTCAAATTTCTTGAATTTTCTCTACTATAATAAGCATGTATTACACACATAAACCTTCCTCTTGTATCACTATCTATTGCTAAATACTGCATCAAACCCGTTGAGTGGTTTAAAAATTCTAAAAAAACAGGGGAATTGATTTCATTTTGTACTATGTAAAGGTGCTCGGAATGTCTCATCGTATGCAAGATGAGAAATAACCGAAGATTCAATATGTATGTACTAAATCTCCTGGATGGCAAACAGGTGCGGTGCTTCCTTTAAACCTCTATCACTTCTGTTAATGCCAAATGATATTGTCTGCTGAAAACAAAAAACAAACAAACAACAACCCATAATGTCCCACTGCTGGGCTCGGGTCTCCTCTCAGGAGAGGGTTAAGGCCATTCGTCCCCACGCTGGCCAAGTGCGGGTTGGGGACTGGCAAGAATACGTTGTGGCTACGTAAATCTTGCCGTTGGATGTTTTTAAGCCGCCCGAAGGCCTCCAACTAAGCTTCACGACTGTTATCGTATGATAACAACCGGGACCGACTGCTTAACGTGACCTCCGAATCACGGAGACGCTCATGGTAACATGCCACCAGCGGTCACCCATCCAGGTACTGACCGCGCCATCGTTGCTTACCCTCGATGATTGTTTCTAATCACCGAGTGCAACTGGGCTATGAGCGCCACACTGGGCTATGAGCGCCACTGTCTGCTGCATGACTCCTAACTACTCTGACTTAGTGTTGGCTGAACTCGTTCAAAGCGACTAAGACTAATTAACACAGCTCTGACACACAAATGCACCCCACAAAGACTGCTGTTGGAACGATCACCATCGATACAGTACGACTCATTTCTTGGCAAATCAATATAATTCCACGTTAAACAGTCTTCAAACATCAGCAGATGGAATATTAATTAATATATCCACCAAGCAAAGACTAAATATTCATAAATAATAACTTAATCCTATTGACTGCTATGTAATCTAACAATATCAATAAAAATAATTATATCAGAAACATTTCACCATTAAGTCAAACTATTTTGCATATTCACCATTTTAACAGACTTGCCGTCTGGATTCAAACAAATGGAGCATGCCATTTTGCCAAAATCTTATAAAAACAATATAAATTGTAACTTTAGAAAAATAAAATAATAATAAACGTTCACAAAAGGTAGTTGTTTGACATCACTGAAATGTCATATGTTTTATTACAGATTTAACTTTTCGAAAAATGAACGACTGGAGTGTTTTGACAGTAAAAAGTACGTACATAAAGGAACTATTTCACATGAAATCTAGTTTACACGTCATAGTCTGAACGCAAAGGAAAACAAAAAAACAAGCGATTGTGGCCATGTACTTGGAGAGTAAGCCGAGAGAAAATAAAGTCAAATCTAATGCTTCTTTAGTGGGTCAGGTTTAGAGACCCAAAACCTGATTTTACAAGGGTCAAAAGGAGGCTTAAGTGAGGTAAATTTCAATGGTACTTAACAGAAAATAACGGACATTTCTTGGTTAACGTTAACGAAAAATTGCGTTAAGGAATTTAAGTATATTTCGAACAATGCGTACAATTACAACAGGACTAAACTTAAGCACATACAACCTAAAACACTTCAAACTACGATAAAATCTGCTCACTTTAACGTATAATTTGTCTAATGTGTTGACCACTTTAATGTACAAAGAAAAATACTACCTTGTTCCCGATGGATCGTAACTTTTGAGGTTGTTGAATCACTGTATTAATAAATCCATTTGAATGGCCTCTACCTTCAATCTAATCAGGCAGCCTCGCTTGCATTCTACGTAAGTCCGGGTTTGTATTTTTTATCCGTCAGCTGTTTTGTAGTTTGCCTCACTGTCCTGAGATTAAATGCTGTGAGGGTACGAAGGCCACGTCGTAGTTATACCTTCAGATCGACGTGTCTGTAGATAATGCTATCGAAAACTATGTCGAAGTTCAATCATATATATTTCATCGATATGGCAGCTTTTTCGATACAACATTCATTTTTGGATGGTGAGTGATGGATCCCCTTCCCTTTGAAGATCTGAGGTCTCGTATGGTAGCACAGATTCTTGAAGAAACTTTGGTATCCGGTATTAATACCAAGGTTAGAATTCAGATGCTTCGACAGAAATAATCTTCTTATAGACTCTTGTTCCATGAGGTTGTAAACGCAAATACGGGCTTTGCCATATCAAATCAAGAACAAACATGTTTAATTTTATATGCACTGTGTTTGAGATAACAACGACTACAGCTCCCGAGTGTACAGTATAACGACTTCGTGTACGAACATATGGTCGAGGTATATTAAAAGCACACTGCAGGTCACACTGGTTGATTAAAACTTATCGCTTATTTAATATTAATACTAATAGCCCCGAGGTCGAAATTCAACTTTAATTCATTGGATTTTTTATTCTTTTTAAGTAACTGTGCTAAATTTTATTTTTTTTTTAAAGAATACAATGTTTTTGCTTCATGTATTAATATATAGATTTGACTTTATTGTTTTCCTAATGTTGTCTTCTGGAATCCGTAAAATATCTGCTTAGCTTAGAGAAAAAAAGCTGACGTGATTAGTATTCCGTTCGGCATTCACAACAAGACGAATAAGTATATGAAATAAATATATAACTTCATATACTAAGCCTTTATATGTATGAGAATGAATAAATTACTGATAATGCATACTGGTTATTGAACCAATATTAATTTGTTGCTCATCGGATGATCACCGATCGACTGAGACTCGCCTCGGCTTACTGCAAGTAGGGTGCAATAGGGAATATGCATGTATTTGTTATTTCTTAATTAGATCACTTGTGTCTCTATTACATAGAAAAAAAATATATAGGCATTTAAATAGTCAAACTAATTTTAAAAGTACGCGCGCTTTTGTCACGACCAATGACGTCATTGTCATTTCGCGTTTCATTTACTTTATACGAGGTGTGTTCAAAAAGTATCGCGAATTTTGAATTATCGCGGGTTACGTATATTCGGGGATTACTTTGAAGGAGAAAAAATAGATATTCACGAATAAATAAATAATTTTTGAAAATACACAAAATTCGCGATACTTTTTTAACACACTACGTACTTATTTATAGTTTTATTTGCTATAAAAATCATGAAAAGAAGTTAACTTTTCTCACAAACACTAACACAGTGTGAATTTCGACGGTGATAATTTCGATGACGTGACCATTGATCTCAAATTTCGTTTCGACCAATAGAGACGCGTTTTTTAAGTTTTAAATTCCCTCCCTTAATTTTCACCTTTCGTTTAATATTTTCTGGGTTTAAATAAGCACTAAATAAAAAAATACTTTAAAGTATATTGTAAAGATGATAATTAATCAAGAAAAAAATATTTGAGAAAAAAAAAATTATGCATATTCCCTATTGGAGAGATCAAGCAGTTGACGTATGATGAAATACTGGTTCAATAGATTGGTGTTTTAAAACAAAATATTTCGTTACAATAACTAGTTCTACTGCTTCTAAAGAAACAATATCACAATATCTAACACAGTACTTACACATTACATATTACTTTGAATAAAAACTATTAGTATATCATTATCCCTTTCAAAAAATTAACAGAAGGTTTCAATAAATAGCAACTTGGTCACAGACTCCCCGTAATTTGAGCAACAATAATAGGGTGGAGTTGAATTGTGACCAAATTTAAAGGAATATATTTTTATTTAACAATTAAGAATATTTTCTTATTTACATACATGTTAGAATTAAATCATAGGATGTTTTGTAAACAAATCGTTTATTTACCTGTTGATAACACTGACTAAAAATACTGTTTAAGTTCAAAGTCATCAAAATATGGATTTTGTTGGCACTCAAATGAGTGCTGCACTTATCAAACATATAATCAGCTATAAATACTACTCTTGCTCTGCAGAGTACTATCTAATCTACATGGAATTAGAGGCATAACTATTTAATATATTAATGAAGTACTGATTACACGAAAATATAGTAAATAAACCTGATTTATACAATCAAAATCTTTTATAAACTAATTTTATTACAAGTCGGAGCCGGATAACACAGAGTTTTTTACTCTTTATATTATACTATTTGTGCAATAACAAGCTTTTTTATTATCTTTTTATAACACAAAAACTAATCCCAAAAAGAAAGAATGTATTGTTTTAAAAGGTAATTAACGGAATACTACTAATTGTTATTTCCTTTTAATAAGTAAAATAATTTATTGACTTCTTGAGAATGGCATAAAGTCCGATGCATTAGTTTGCGCATAAACTTCATCAGATAAAAATATTATTTAAAAGTCAAAAGTATAACAATATGCCTACATAAAACAAGAGCCACTCTGTATCCCGATATTTTTTTCAACCTAACAACACTATTATTCTAAACAAGGTTAAGGAGGTTATCTCTGGTTTATTATTTACGATTCAACTCAACTAGGTATATACAGAAGTAAATTAATTAAGTATATGTGTACACAACGATCGTAGTTATTTGTTCCGACAGATTTTATATTGGGATACGGCACTTACCATTTTAACAGGTTTCCCCTCACGTTTACAGGTACAACACGGTTCCATTTTTGAAAATTATATAATAGAAAATAACGGTGCAAAAGAGTAAGTCTTTACTGAACTGAATTGGCAACTTAAATACAAAAAAGTATAGAGTCAGGGGCCACGTCGCGCAACAATGAATTAACCCAAGTTAGCAGTCGCTAAGGAAACCGGTCGTGTCCCCACTACGACATTCAGCAACGCGAACCAGTCGATTTTATATTCGCTCGTTATCGCTCGGCAATAAGACCGACCGCAACGAAAGTCGTGGCCGAACTGATTATGGCTTTGTGTATAACCACAATGTGATACGTAACCGTTATCAATTAACATGTTTAACTATATTTGCATATTATTTTAGGAATTATCACATTACGTAACATAAAACCATTTGAATACAATTGTTAATAGTTTTAATTGAAAACTCTAATATCGTTCGTTTATTCGCTTTGAGCTTTAATAAAGCGGCCATCTTTTGTCTGCGAAGCGAGTTATAAATAGAAATAGATGTAATTTATTCCGTTTCAATGTAATGATCAACTTGAAGCGGCTCATATGTTATTAAATAAATAAACGTGACATAAATAAGTACGGCTCTATTTTCCCGACTGCGAAAGAAGTAGGGTAATGATTTTCGAGAGTATGTATGTATGTACGTATATTGCTTTGGCACGCCCTAGAACCTAAACTGCTTGTCGGATGTTTATGTGAGTGATGTCAATAGATTCGTCTTAGTTGTGAGAGTGAGGTGCATCAAAATTAAACAAAATAAATGTTCTCAAAATACATCGAGTGTGGTATCAAAATAAATATTTTTTAACAGTCATATACGAAAATATACGAATACATATGTGATATTTCACAGTCGGGTTTATTTTTTTAATAATAATTCATTTTTTTAGCATATTGCGAAAGAAGGAGGGTAGGAAGTATGTTAATTTCTTTCGCACGCCCTAGAGCCTAAACGGCTTGGCGTATTGTTATGTTAGTGGTTTCAATAGATTCGTCTTAGTCGTGAGAGTGACACTGGCACTGGACAGTATATGGCGCCAAAAAAAATTTTTTGAAAACGCTCGGTCGTGTCATGGCCTCTGTTTGTGTAAGACGCGACCATTTGTCAACGAGTCTCAATTATAGCCATTAAAAACGGTAAAGTGATCGTCGATTATATCCTAACAAAGTAAGCTTGATACAAAAGCGATGTAACTCGCTCTGATTTGCATATATTGGTATATACTCAACATGGCGGATTGCTGTATTTCGTAGTTTTATTTTTGATAATTAACCATTAATCTTGTTCTAAATGTGAAATAAATACGATTTTTATACTCTACGAACCAAATTTCATTCGATAAACACATAATTGTAGTAGTTCTTGGTTACTATCATCATTCCTATAGTGAAACAGAAATTAAGCCACGATCATGACCAATCGGTTTCGGGCTATCTGATTAGGATTCGCAAAGCTAATTACTAAAGTCCATGCTATTTTTATTAAGTTTACTACTGATGCTATTTGGTTATTGAATGTAAAGATATATATCAATAATAACGGGTTTTTGCATTAAATAGGAATAGTTAAATTACGAGCCCAGCAGTGGGACGTTATGGGTTGTTGATGATTGATGATTGATGAGTTAAATTACAAGCCAATATTTATGACTGAACACGGTGAAGCCTAAGGAAGGGTTATAGTATTGGCAGTCTTTATATATTTGTATATTCACCGTAGCGCATAAACTACTGAACAGATTTCAATGAATGAGGTGTCAATAAAATTCTTTATAATGGCCCGGGTGATATAGTAATGCTATGAATAAAAAAAAATGTTTTGGCAAAATTTTATTGTTTTTGTTTTTTTTTCTTTGTAGTTACTACTTCGTTTTGGACTTTTTCTTTTCCTAAATTGTTTATTTTCCTAACTTTCTAATATTAATGTACACATGTCGTGAAGCTCTTTAATTGGCCTATATTACATGTTATTATGTCATGTTTATAGCCCAGTGGCACTCGGTGATTACAAACAATCACCGAGGGTAAGCAACGACGGCGCGGTTATTACCTGGATAGGTGACTGCTAGTGGCATGATACCATGAGCGTCTCCGTGATTCGGAGGGCACGTTAGGCAGTCGGTCCCGGTTGTTATCATAGGATAACAGACGTAAAGCTTAATTGGAGAGTTTTAGGCGACTTGAAAACATCCAACGAAAAATTACGTAGCCACAACGTTGTGTTGCCAGTCTCAAACTCGCACTCGGCCAGCGTGAGACACGAGCCCAGCAGTGGGACATTATGGGTTGTTGATGATTATGAAAAGGGCTGTTGAGTTTCTTATTAATAAACAAATAAAAATAAATTTATATTAAAAAAGTTACCATTGGTTTTAATTTTTTTTTTTATAAATTAGTATCAATGTTATTGTCCAAGGCAAGCCTTTATAAAGACCCTCTGTTTTACCCGAAACAAAAGTAAAATCATCTATGCTTTATAAATACGAATAACTAGGTTATGAAGCACTAGGATAAAGGTAATTGTTTGAAAATGAAAAAATAACGTCTATAAAATAAAGATTTTATCAACTTTGTAGTTAATGTTTTACAAAGCCCAAACAATTTTTACCGAGTATGCCTCAATATCATAACGAAACACTCTCAAATATCATAACGAAAGTTTTAGAACCTTTACAATAAAATATAACTGGAATATTTTATGTAATATCTTTCTGTATAAGATTAGGCTAAAATTATGGTAGAAAATCATGTGGGTGCACAATTCTGCCTACCTTCCCGGGGATATAGACGGGAGTAAATAATTGATTATTTTTACCATGGTTCTTTTTAGCGGGGGGTTCCCCACCCCCGACAAACGAATTGCCGGTTGTGCATTTACTTTACATTTGGGACACAGCATGGTGAAAAATTACTTGAAAATTTATTGAACCAAAAATATCATCGCACTTATAATTTTGGAAAAGTTGTGTAAAAATTCCGCTTTATATTTACAATGTTATGACAGCATATTTTTAAATGTCATGCAACACGTTTTTGAAAGAAAGTAGTTATAGGTCGTTTAAACTCTTTAGTCTATGGTACATTCGAAATTTATATGAACATCCTTTTTCGTCAATTAAATGACAGGAAGGTAGTGCAAAGGTGGGACCATAGACCAACACGGGCCATCGGACGGAGTGAAGTAGCCATAGCGTCTTGTTCCGTACATACGTTTTTTGCGGAGAGTAATCTTTACTCACTTAGAGCAATACGGTCTCTGTTCAGTGGACCGTGTTGCTCCATGTTCACACATAAACAGTTTAGACTCATATAAAACCAGTCACCTGTCACTACGAACTCGCCCATCTATACAAATGTATACAAATAAATAAAATTGGTGTCTGTTTGTTATATTAAAAAAAACCGCTTTTCACTACATGCATAAACGGTAAATATACCAAACACTTTCTTTCAATTTTTGTCTGACCACTTGTATGTTTGTTTCGTCTGGAACAGCTGGACCGATTTCGACGAGACTTTCACTGGCAGATAGTTTATGTTATAAAGAGTAACTTATGCTACTTGTTAAAGACCAGCTTCGCCCCGCGTCGTTGCAGTGCGAAACGCGGATAACACCGCGGGGCTCAGCTAGTAACAAATAAAAAAAACATTACAGTTTCACACACACAAACACGTTCTGTGTCTTAACAGTTAAACGCGTTGGCCCATTTGGTTGGGACTATACTACGAAAGAAAGGAACACCGGCGTATGGCTACTGCCTAGTGTTGGTTTTAGTAGCACCACAATGCCTACTATCGCACTTGTTTGACTTCATTATAATTAGTAGCAAAATGCCAAGTTTATTGAATCCTTATACTCTAGATCGCACTAGAAGAAGAAGAATACAAGAAGCTATGAAACGGATTGTAATGCAGTTTTGACCAAAAGATACAGGAGGAAGGCTTACATAATACAACTATATTTTAATAGGTATAATTAAAAAAAAACAATCTGATCACAAGGACCACACCCCACAGACATAGCTTAGTTTGTAATCAGATGGCTGCAATCAGACATCTTGAATTAGTAATATTATTATTTTTTAGCAAATAGAATCTATATATATAAAAGAGGAAGATGACTGACTGACTAAGATACCTGGAGATCAAGGCGCAGCCCAAACCGCTTAACCTAGAAACCTGAAATTCTGTGTGTAGGTTCTTTATATAATGAAAGAGGGCACTAAGAAAGGAATTTTGGAAATATTCGCCCTTATCATTTATATCAAAAACCCATAATGTCTCATTGCTGGACTCCAGAGAGAATCTTGCGACTGGGTGTTTTCAAGCCGCCTAAAGGCCTCGAACTAAGCTTCAAGACTGTTTTCGTATGATAACAACCAGGACCAACTACTTAACGTGACCTCTGAATCACTGAGGCACCCATGGTAACATGGCACAATCAGTCACCCATCCAGGTACTGACCGCACCATCATAGCTTACCCTCGGTGATTTTTTCTAATCACCAAGTGCCACTGGGCTATAAACATGACATAATAACATGTAATATAGGCCAATTAAAAAGCTTCACGACATGTGTGCATTAATATTAGAAAGTTAGGAAATTAAACTATTTAGCAAAAAGAAAAAGTCCAAAACTAAGTAGTAACTGCAAAAAAGCAAAAACAATAAAATTTTGCAAAATCTTTTTTTATTATAAATTCAAAAGTAGCTCTGTCTGTCAGTCTGTCACACTTAAACTGCTAAACCTTTCACCGACTTTCAAATTTAGGATGAGATAATTTGATCATTGAGCAAGGGCAAAGGATACTTTTTACCAAAATGATCGAGATACACAGTCAGAGCTGCATGCTAACCCAAGTGGAAACATATACCTATATACAATTGCTTGTTTAAAAAATATTATATAAATATCCTACTTATATTATAAACTCCAAAGTCTGTAAGTATAGATGGACATTAGTTACTCTTGCACATAAAAACTACCGAATGGAGTTTAATGCAACTTTACGATAATTGATTAATTCATTAATAAGAATAAGCAGTCATTCAATGATACTGGTCTTCTTCTTTTTATTCTTAATTTTTATAATATATGTGTATTGTACATATAAATCTACCTCTTGACAGACTGTATCCATTTCTGTAAGCTGCATTGAAATAGATTGAATAATTTAAAAGATCGAAGGGAACAGTTAGTGGACGGGTCTTCATTTTATACTATGTAAAGATTTTTATTATTTTTCTTTATTTCATTTTAAAACCCTCTTAATTATTTTATACCTGGTATATTCATTCATTCATTCATCTCGTATTAATAAAAAATTTTATATAAAAGCAAATATTTTTGTGAAGTTTTTAAAATAGCAACATATGTTTCTCAATGATACTCATAATAAAATACTGAAATTGAAGACATCCTATTACATAAACAATAATTTAAAATACTCTACAAATCAATGCAATGACATAAATATATTAATTAAGCTTTCCATACTAGAGGCACTAATTTATGGAAAATGTAAGATTATGCAACGTACCGGTCTCACATGAGTGGTGGATATATTGCATTTTGCTGTACGACTGTCTAAGACCGCTAAGCATCGAATTTGCTTGGAGGACTGAAATACGGCGGAAGTTAATTTAAACATCGACATAGCCATGATGTAAGAATTTTTATCTTATTTCTTTTACTATTAGTTTCACTTAGTCTAAAAACAAAAAATTTGACAAGCAAATGGAAAAGAGAATTAAGACGAGTAAAATACTAACTTTTGACATATAGGTTGTCTATGGTGTAACGAAATCTTTTTGGTTTCTAGAGATGTCTCGGTTGTAGATGTATCTTACAACTAGATTTTTTTTGTATTGCATAAATTGTTTTATTTTTCCATTTATAGGAACATCTAAAACTGATTTTCTAATTAAATAGTGTTTTCGTATACTTAAAGGAATGCAACCATAACCTGCTTGTACCGCCCTTAACCTTAACTATTGCTTAAGTTTGTCAATCCTTTTGTGTAACCTTAAATAATTTTTTTACAGATCCCTTTTTTATCTACCTTCCTTTCAATATACTCCTGATTTAGCCACCTTTCCCTTAAAATTGCCCTCAACTGAGAAAGCAGAACTAAAATTACAGTTGATAAAATGTTTATACTTTATAGCCTTTTCTCTTCTTTGTGACATCGTGTTCATTCAAATCTAAGTTCAAGCTAAGTTTGCACCTCGCGAACAAGAGGTGCAAACTTAGCTCGACTGCGTTGTAGGTATGTATCTCTTTTTTCTTCAATGTAGTAATTCTATCGGTAAGAGCGCCTAAGTGTAAAATTTTTTGTATTGTTTTATTGAAATATTAATCATAGATTTTCGCTCTCTACTTAGTGTACCCAAGTCTTTACTTGGGTACACTAAGTAGAGAGCGAAATCTTGGGATTACCCTTTGGTGAAAAGTGCCTTAAAAGAGTGGTTGTTTTTCTATTTTGCAGAATATGCAACGAGTACGTATAGGCATAAAACAATAGTGTTGATCTCAGCCCTTAAATGAAACTTGCCTTTTAAAAACGATGGACAGGATTTTCCAAGCAAAAGTTACATTCTGACAGCTCAGAGCATTCTCAAATTCACCAGAGTGAGGTCTTACTTTTACTAAAGTTATTAAAACATAATGAAATAAACTAACTTTATAAACTTTTGACACAAAATAGCCAATGTCATACCTGAATTACAAAATGTTCAAGAATTTTATTTGATCATTTTATTTAGCAGTCAAGAAATAATTTGGGTTGGACAAATTGAGAAATAGATACACTGTACAAACATTTATGATTAGACTAACTTTATAATTGGTAAAGTAAATGTGAAGATTGTTTCAAATATTTATATTTTACTAAATTCAGAACGCATCTTTAACACCGTCTACAGCAGCGCCGAACATAGCCGGGAATCGGCTATGTTCGGCGCAGTTCGGCCCAGTCACGCCTAGACTCGTTCGAAAAGCGAAACTAAAATCATTCCACGGCGATGTACGAAGACTGATGCTCTTGTCGTGGACTCCTTGTGCAAACGTGCTATTTTACTCATTGTAACGGGCTTTCATATCCGACCGAGATATTTTTATAAGTATAATGTGATTACAACTGCTTGTGGTGATTGTGTTCCATTACGAATAAGTGAAAATTATACAAAGAATATTGTGTGTGGTGCAATTGTGTTCTCGGCAGTTCACTTATTCTGGATTCATAAGGATTGTTGTTACCAGCGAAGAGATTATCTGTACTAAGGTAAGTCCTAATTATTCTTGCTACAAGTTGAATTAGAGAAGAAGGAACGCGTGGCGTTTTTTGGAATGGCTTCCGTTTATCGACTCGCGTGCGCGGTAATGGCTGACTTTCTTTTCTTTATAGAAGGGATTTTGAACACACACTATTGAAAATAGGGAAAACGTTTGAATAACAAGTTTAAAAGACTTTGGAGATGATCAGTATTTATATATAATAAATTCATGTTAGTCATAGATTAGATAAATAGTGTGGACGCAGGGAATGTAATCAAAATGTTGCGGCATAACATGCCTAGACTGATCGGATGTCGTTTGTGATGCAGCGTTGCGTTGTCTATTCGGAAAACGAATTCAATGTTGGACTTTTCTTGAAATGAGAACATCAGCATAGTGTTTATTTCTCAAGTTTTTGTATCGTATCAAATATGTTTAAATTAGTAAAATCATTTCAACCTTGTTCGAGTAGATGTATTTTATAATCGAAAATTTTGCTGTACAAATATTGTTGTGTAGTCATAATTTTTCGTAGAACTTGTAGGTAAAAAAGTCCGTCTGATGTGGCTTTCTTTCCAAGAAACCTGTATTTATGTAGCCATATATTTATAAATTCTATTTATTCGAATAACTTGAAAAATATGCGTAAAGTTAAACGGAACACCTAAAATTGTATCTTAAGTTTTACTGTATGGAAATATTCTGAGGGGCATGGAAGCACGATATCTGATTCATAATTTCAACAAAATGTTCTTCAGACCAGATGGTTTAAAGTACGGTGTCATAGGTAATTTGAGGAATTTGTTTTTTTTTATAAAAACTAAGTTTTTCATAATTCTAGTAGGTATAACGGTACTTTACCTTCTTTAGTCTACAACCTTTTTGTTTTAGCGTCAGCTATTTTGAACAGGTAACATTATAATAGAATACGTTTGAAGGTACCTATTTCGTGTTTTTCTTCATAGTTAGAACTGATTTTTAAGTGTATAAAAATGGCTAAAATAATGTTACAGTTTTTTTGTATAGTATATCATTTGTATATACAAATGAGATATACGTTTTGAATAACTGGTTACTTCCGCATTTGCATGATAAGATTATCTATTGTAGAACTCTTTGGAAATATCAGTAAATCATACTATTTATTGCGTTTGTGTTTTGTTATTTTCATAATTGGCAAATTATTCATTCACATATGAGTACTTTTAGGTCTACAAATAGCTAACAGCATAGAACATTTTACTATCGGACCTTCGGATTGTTAGAAGTCTCTCAATAGTTTTTATCTTAACCAACTACGTAAAAAGCTGTAATTTATAAAATATTTAAGTACAAAAAACATTTCCATAAAGTCAAAATCGCTAGAAACAAGTCTTTGAAAAAAATAATGGTATACAAATCCCGTAAGAATCAAAGTCGGTCGCATACGTTAAAGTGTCACAACGTAAATCAAGATGATGACGTATTTTTGAAATCGATCATTTGGGCAAGATGGGTCAAGGAAATTACGATTTATAGTAATTTATACAATAAACCATCAAATTTTTTTTACATTTACAACATAGATTAGTTCTAATAATATTTTCACAAAGTTTTCTTACGTTGGTAAAAAAATCGCAGTTGGAAGGTTCCTCACAGTAGTTATTAGTTACCCAATATACCACACATTGGGTTCGATTTATTTCATAACCAGTAAAGAACAATGAAGCACTTTCTTTTATATTGTTCTTAATGTTTATTTTGGAATGGTGAAATTATATAGAAGTAACATTATGAAACAATTTACTCCAAAAAACGAGTCGGATCCATACAAAGAAGACTCATCTTTCTGCCATTCGTTGAACTGATATTTATGATATAGAATAGGTAGTGCGATACATACTTTATGAAAGAGACTTAAATTAGACAACATTAAAATTAACAGTATACAAAATTAGTAATATTCGCGTCACATTTTAGGGTTAAAATAACGGACCATAAAACATCGCTGTAACTGGGCCCAAACGGGCTTTAAACATGAAGTTTGTTGTTTCAGGTCTCGACTACGAACGAACTTGCGCTGCTGTTACCGCACTATGAGAGTGCGCTTTACATGCTTATGATCTCAATATAGAACAAATACACTCTTGAAGCCCGCATTGTACACCACAATGGCATTTCTGTAAGTATACATGATTGTTTCTTTTATGTCTTGATGTTTTTCGTTCTTCCGATTTTTTCTTTTCATTATTTTATCGTTACGCTACCACGTTCACTCCCTCGTTGCGAACAGCATGCCAAATTATTATTTTGTTACTCCCCTTTATGATGATGCTGAGGCTTTCGTCGGCGTGTGACTTGTATCAGTGCACTGACCGCGTCGGGGTCGCCCGCGCTATCCTGGTACTTAGCTATTTTTATCCGTTTCATTGATTAGTCACCGTTACGTGACTAAGACGTGCTCGATATAATTTTTTAAAATACAAGGCTGTAAATTTGGAAGATTATTAATAAATAAACAAAAAAGAAAAGGAACAAACCATATTAAAAATTTCATAATGTAAATATACCTATGTATATGATGGCAAATGGCAACAAAAAATACTAATCCTTGACTAGATTATTTATAACCCGTACTTTACACATTGTCAATCTATAATATAAAGATAGATCAGTACCAGTACCGTTTATTTGGGATCAGGGTCAGCGCGCGTCCCGCTGGTGTATTCGCTCCGACCGCACTGGACCTCTCCGAGCCGATACGCGGACTCGTTTATGCCGCGGTATGCTATCATTGTAAACTCGTAAACACGCGATAGGTCCTTATCAGAGAATCGTTAACAGGCGTCACTGGACCATTGTAGCACTTAGTCGAGTAGCAGGCGTTGGAGCGGTGCGGTGCGTTGGGAACGAAGCGGCGAGAGTGGCGCGGACAGTGCGCCTCAGTGGATGTATCGCGTTGCAGATGTATGGGGCGGGCGGGCGGTTGCAGCTCGACGAGTGGGCGGCGGCGCGGTCGATAGAGTGCCGCACACATGCGCTCGCGCCATGTGGCGCGTGCTGCTGGCCCTCGGGGCCGCGTGCGCTGCCGCGCGCGCCTCTCAAGATGTGGTGCTGAGCTTCAGCGACCCCGTGTCGGCACCTTTCTCATTCTTCAATCACCTAGCCGTCGATCGCAACACCGGCCGGGTGTACATCGGCGCCGTGAACAGAATCTACCAGCTATCTCCGGACTTGGAAGTTGCCCAGTCGATCGTCACGGGCCCCGTCAATGACTCTGCCCTCTGCACCTTCGATTGTCCCTCTAATTATGTGAAGAAGCCTACAGACAATGTAAATAAAGCCCTAGTGATTGACTACGCGACCAGTCGCCTCATTACGTGCGGTTCGGTGCTGCAAGGGCTGTGTTCTGTACGTAATCTGAATAATATCTCCCTTGATGTGCGCGAGGTTCGCGAACCTGTTGTTGCAAATAACGCTACCGCCTCCACTGTGGCGTTTATTGCTTCGGGTCCGCCAAATCCACCTATGACCCAAGTTATGTACGTGGGCGTCACTTTTACGGGAAATTCTCCCTACCGTTCAGAAGTTCCTACTGTAAGTAGTCGCTCACTCGAAGATGATCGTCTATTTATGATAGCTAGAACAGCCGTTACCACTGGAACAAGAATGTTTGTCAATTCTCTTTCCCGTGAACGATATCCAATTAATTACGTTTACGGCTTCAGCTCTGATGGATTTAGTTACTTTTTGACTACCCAGTTGAGAGGTGTGGGCTCAGATACCTACTACAGCAAACTTGTTCGAGTATGCCATGACGATGAGAATTATTATTCCTATACCGAGATTCCTATGTCATGTACGGGAGAGGGAGGCGGAAACTATGGTTACAACCTTGTTCAGGCAGCGTTTGTTGGAAAAGCTGGATCCGTGTTAGCTGGAGAACTGGGCATCACTGCTCAACATGAAGTGCTTTTCGCTTCTTTCAGTCAGAGTGAGTCCATCAACACTAATACTCCTTCGGATTTGTCCGCGCTCTGTGTCTATTCACTCAAAGCAATCCGGCGTAAGTTTATGCAGAATATAAAGACTTGCTTTAGCGGCAATGGCTCTAGAGGGCTTGATTTTATATCACCATCCCATGCATGTATTGGAACAAAGCTTCAATCGATAAGCGAAGATTTCTGTGGATTAGACGTCAATACTCCTCTAGGAGGCGAGCAACCAGTGGAGGCGGTACCAGTGGCTATATTTTCAAAGAGGCTAACGGCAGTGGCAGCCACTGCTACCGGTGACTATACAGTTGTATTCGCCGGCACAGCACAAGGACACCTCAAGAAAATTGTCGTCGAGAGCGCGACGTCTGCGTTCGAGTACGGTGACATCGTCGTCGACGAAGGTTCTGCTGTCAATAAAGACTTATATTTCGATACTCAAGCTATGCATTTATATGTAATGACTGAACGTAAAGTGTCTAAAGTGAAAGTTCAAGAGTGCAGCGTATATAAATCGTGTTTAACGTGTCTCGGAGCCAAAGACCCATATTGTGGATGGTGTTCTTTAGAGAATAAGTGTAGTTTGCGATCGGACTGTCAGGAAGCTGCTAAAGATCCACTGTATTGGATTTCTTACCGTAGCGGTCGATGTACTACTATCACCCAAGTGACACCAAATCAATTGCAACGAACGACTGCTAGAACATTAGATTTACTTATAGAAAACTTGCCCACGCTTAATGGGCAATTTTTGTGTGCATTTACAGCTTTAGACCGTACTCTTATTACCAATGCTACTAGGAAGCCCTATGGCGTTAATTGTACCACTCCGCGTACCGACACACTTCCATCGATCCCCACCGGTCAACATCACTTTACAGCAAAATTGTCGGTGCGTACTACACAGGGACCCGATTTTGTAGCTACCAATTTTACCTTTTTCGATTGTAATACGTACAGCTCGTGCACGCAATGCGTCAGCTCCTCATTTCCTTGTGATTGGTGTGTGGATGGACACCGATGCACACATGACACTGCCGAAAACTGTCGAAACGATATATTAGTTACCGGCGTCAGTAGAATCGGTCCTAGTTATCGCTCCGGTCCAGGTTTCTGTCCAACCATAAATTCGACGTCCGACGGCACCAATGAGATTTTAGTACCATCCGGCGTAAAGAAAGCCATAAAAGTAAAAGTTCATATAATAGGTCAATTTATAGTTCAGACGAGATTCGTTTGTCAATTCAATATAGAGGGACGAGTGACTCATGTTAACGCTCAACTTCTTGCTGACACTATTTACTGTGAAGCCGTTGAATTTACGTATACGTCGCGTGCTCCAAATATCACCGCCTCATTCGCTGTCATATGGGGAGGATCGAAACCTTTAGATAATCCGGATAATACTCACATTCTAATATACCGTTGTAACGATATGGCAGATAATTGTGGTATGTGCCTAGCGCTCCCGGAGAAATTTGGTTGTGGTTGGTGTCAAGGATCAGATAGATGTGAAGTACAAGAGCAATGTGGTGTGCCCAGTGTGTGGTTAAATCGTACTCAGACATGTCCCAATCCTGAAATTCACTCGTTTAAACCCAAGTCAGGGCCATGGGACGGAGGCACTAATATTACAATAGAAGGAATAAATTTAGGCCGCAATATATCCGATATCTATAATGGCGTTACGATTGCTGGAATTAAATGTCAACCCATTATTGAGCTTTACGTGAAAACAAAGCAAATCGTCTGTACTGTAGATGGTCCGGGTGAGGAAGTGCCACGGGATGGTCCCGTGGTAGTTCGTGTTGCAGATTATCGCGGTGAATCAAAATATCATTATGCATTTGTTAATCCAAAACTTAATTCAATTCAACCAAAATACGGTCCTCAATCGGGTGGCACAAAACTACGAATTACAGGCGAATATCTTGATGCGGGTAGTAATATACAAGCTTTCATAGATGATTTGCCATGTGCTATTCTGTCTGTGTCGCACGATGAAGCCGTTTGTAGAACTAGCCACTCCTACCAAAATAAAATGGGTACGCTTCGGATGCGTTTCGACAACGGCATGAGAACTTTAGAACGAGAGAAGTTTGAATATATGGAGGATCCTATTGTCGCTTCTGTAGAGTCCGGACCACCATTAACGACGCAAAGGAAACAACCTAAGGGTATCCCGTCCGGAGGGATAAACATCAAAGTAACCGGCCAAAATTTCCATACCATTCAATTTCCGCAGATATACGTATATCACGATAATCGGCCTTACATCGCTCCCTGTCATAGAGTTGATCAATCGCATCTCATTTGTGAATCTCCCGGTATAGAAAGTGCTAGTCTCAATCTTGATCCCGATAGACCTTTAGAATTAGAGTACGGTTTTAATATGGACGATGTTCAAAGTGTGCAAAACCTCACCAGTAAGACGGGCGAAGCTTTCCTTCTTTACCCAGATCCTATTTATGAAAAGTTCGATGAAGACGTGAAGTATTATAAGTCTGAATATTTAACTATTAATGGTCAAAACTTGGATAGGGCTTGTACTGAGAGTGATGTAGAAGTTCATATAGGAGATAGTATGTGTAATGTGACATCGGTGTCAAGACATCAATTAACTTGCCGACCGCCGTCGCGCGATGAACTTCCCGACGGCGTAGATACACCAGAAGTTATAGTCAAAGTTGGACGCGCTCTCACGTACAAGATTGGCAAATTATCTTATTCATCGCAGGCCGGCCTGCAAGCAGCTTTAGGAAAGCCAGCCTTAATAGGCATTATTATAGGCGCGGGCATCCTCCTTTTGATATTCTTCGGATTTTTAGTTATGTATAGGAGAAAGTCTACTGAAAATATTAGAGTTCTAAAGAATATGCAGGAGCAGATGGATATTTTAGAGTTAAGAGTTGCAGCTGAATGCAAGGAGGCGTTTGCAGAGTTGCAAACAGAAATGACTGATTTGACTGGAGACGTGACGGGTGGCATACCTTTCTTAGATTATCGCACGTACGCCATGAAAATATTGTTCCCTAACATCGACGACCATGCCGTCCTGCAATGGGAGCGTCCAGAGCTTATTAGAAAAGAGAAAGGTCTCCGAATGTTTGGCCAGTTAATTATGAACAAAACATTCCTTTTATTATTTATTCGTACTTTAGAAAGCAATAGATATTTTTCAATGCGTGATCGTGTTAATGTAGCTTCTCTAATTATGGTTACTCTTCAGAGTAAAATGGAGTATTGTACTGATGTTTTAAAGACGTTATTAGCAGAGTTAATAGAAAAGTGTATGGAAGGAAAGAATCATCCCAAGCTGTTGCTGAGGCGTACCGAGAGTGTTGCAGAAAAAATGTTGAGCGCTTGGTTCACTTTCTTATTATATAAATTTCTTCGTGAGTGTGCTGGCGAACCATTGTATCTATTATTTAGGTCAATGAAGGGTCAGGTTGACAAAGGACCCGTAGACGCGATTACATCAGAGGCACGATATTCCCTCAGCGAGGAAAAGTTAATTAGGCAGTCTATAGATTTTAAACACCTGACGGTTACCGTGTCGATATCGCAACAGACATTGTTTGTCAGTGGTTTAGAGGCTACTACCGAAAACGTTCAAGTTAAAGTTCTCGACTGTGATACAATAAGTCAAGTAAAAGAGAAGTGCTTAGATGCGATTTACCGTGCAACTCCATACTCTCAAAGACCAAGCCGTGACGACCTCGACTTAGAATGGCGTACGGGTACTTGCGGTCGCTTGATCCTCTACGATGAGGACACTACAACTAAATGCGAAGGCGAATGGCGTAAACTCAATACTCTTAATCACTACCGCGTACCGGACGGTGCCTGTCTTAGTCTCGTCGCGAAACAAAGTTCCGTATATAACCTCTCGAACATGGAGAAGAATGACAAATCTCATACATATGAAACTCTCAATCGCGGTAAATACGGTTCGGCAAGTCCACCTGCAAGCCCTCTTAAATACGAACATGGCGGTGGTTTTAAGTATTGGCATTTGGTAAGACACCATGACGATGACGCGCGCAAAGAGGGAGATCGTGGCAATAAAATGGTTTCAGAAATATATCTCACACGTCTTCTCGCCACCAAGGGCACTCTGCAAAAGTTTGTCGATGATTTATTCGAGACTATATTTAGCACTGCGCACCGCGGCTCAGCGCTTCCACTCGCTATAAAGTATATGTTTGACTTCCTCGACGATCAGGCGTTGCAGCACACTATTTCCGATCCCGAAGTAGTGCACACCTGGAAGAGTAATTCCCTTCCCCTTCGTTTTTGGGTGAACTTAATTAAAAATCCTAACTTTGTTTTTGATGTTCATAAGTCCAATACGGTAGATTCTTGCTTATCGGTAATAGCGCAAACTTTCATGGATTCTTGTTCAACTTCAGATCACATTCTTGGCAAAGATTCCCCGTCGTCCAAGCTTTTGTACGCGAAAGATATACCGGTTTACAAGGAGTGGGTGGAGCGTTATTATGCAGATATTAAGTTAATGCCCGCGATATCCGACCAGGACATGAACGCCATGCTTGCAGAGGAGTCGCGCCTCCACACTAAGGAGTTTAACACGAACTGTGCGCTGAACGAGCTGTACGCGTATGCAGAGAGGTACAACGAGCAACTAACGGTGACCCTCGAGGAGGACGAGTTCTCGCAGAAACAGCGGCTCGCGTACCGCCTCGAGCAGGTGCACGGGCTGATCGCTCATGACTATAACGTGTGATCGCCTTGTGTGGGAGCCCATGACAACCCCACCGCCCTGTATATAAAGCCCCCGCACATATCTATGCTGGCAGATATTGTATATATTAGATAGTGTACAGTCATTAATATTGTAATTTTTGTATCATTTCTGCGGTCCGATGTCGTTTTTTAATTTTATATAATGAAATTTGTATTAATTTTACACGACGAGCTCGGCCGGCCGCGGTCGTGCCCCAGTAAGCATCGTAATAAAATTGTGTATGTCTGTCTATGTGTGCTCGCATCGTACGAGTTATTGTTACGTCGATCGGTGTAAAATGTGTGTCGCAAAAGAAATCGCATGTGAGCTCGCCGGCGAGCGACGGTCTCGCTCGCCGACGGGCGATTTTAAAATTTGTACTCACTACTTAAAGAAATATCCGACAGTGATGCCCTGAACGATTCAAATAAATAAATATCGTCGAATATAACACTGTGTTTGATTGTCGTTGGCGGTAGTGTGCAGCGCCATTGTCAGCGCAAGACGAAAGCCCCCGCGTCTCGGCAGCTGTCGGCAGGGTGAACGCGGTACGGTGCCATCCCGCCTCGTCTCGCTCGATCTCGAACCCTTATCGGTGGTATCACTCAACTGTGGTGTCCAGCACGTCACATTTCATATCACCAATCATGTGTATGTCGTTGCGTTGAGCCCAGCCCACAAGGGTCGCGAGGGATGCGCGGCGCGGCGAGACGGTCATGGATGAACCTACGCGGCCCTGCTGTTTCAGCCGGTACGTGCGGATCGTGGCGCGAACGACATTTGCGGTTATCAACAACATATACTGCATCCCGGCTTACGTGGTGTGGATGATGGCGCTGCGCATGGTCAAACCAACTTGCAAATCCCTCTATTGGAAGCTCGAAGGACTCATGTATCACTGGCTGCTGGCGATGGTCTCCATGTGGTCCTGGACGGCTGGATATGAAAGTAAGTCTCTTTTGTTGTTCAGAGACGGCGCGCCTTAGTTCACGCCCTGAGTACCTGGTACGAATCAATCAAATCGATTTATATATAGTCGAAGAGTGAATAGAATCATCGAAATTTTTGCCTGCGATAAGAAAAGAACATGGATCAGGATATTGGCAACTGGCGCGCCTCTCAATGTATTAAGTGAATACTTGGAAACCCTTTATCTTTTATACGGCTCGTTAATTTTGCGCTTTCGTAACGGCCTATCAATCGTAACAAAATAATGAAAGAAACTTATTCATAAATATGACTTGCGTCATAAAAGTACACTTTCAAGGAACTTATTAAATCAGCGGCAAGGTAGCGGACGTAAATTCAATGTATGTAAAGCAAGCGGATGTCAAAACAATGAGCTCCTCATTTACACTTGATATAAACAGGTATTTATAAGCATATTAACGGCAAGGAATCTTCAAAGTACAAACTACATACTTATCATATACATGTAAGGTCGTCTTTATAAATATACAATTTGCCAAATCAACATCGCAACTACCGCTGTTATGAAATCATCGATGGTTTTAACAAAGTCACTTAAATGCTTAAGTCAAACATACAGCTTGTAATCTTGCATCAAAATGGATTTCTACTCCGAATGGTGTCGTCTGTTACTCTGCACGAAAGATTTAATTCATACATTATATTTAATAAAAATAAGTCTGTTCTATTTACATTTACCTC
This sequence comes from Hyphantria cunea, assembly GCA_003709505.1. Classification (NCBI taxonomy): domain Eukaryota; kingdom Metazoa; phylum Arthropoda; class Insecta; order Lepidoptera; family Erebidae; genus Hyphantria; species Hyphantria cunea. The sequence continues at coordinate 610,977 of PKRV01000262.1, forward strand.
ATCATAGGTGACTCGTATATTTATTTATGCGTGATATTATTTGAGGAAGTAATTTGAATCCTACGTAATACAGGTCCTGTTGAAATGAGCCAAAAATTAAGGTAAATTTTGTCATCTATAGTAAATATTAAGTGCACTTAATTTATTGTAGCCATAACTGATATTTGATATATAGACAATTATGATTCATCAGATCAGGTGATTCTACTAGTGGCACATGTTGCTTGCACGATGACGCAACACATGCAGAAAAACGATGTAATAATCCGTTAAATTGTCCATGTTTTATGTATAACGAAATCGCTTCATTCACGCGACTCTGGCCCGAGATAATCGCATTGTAAGTGTGGTCTCCCCGTAGTCCTGGTGGCGACAAGCAACAATAAACTGGATTGCATCCAATGCTTTTTCGATACTATACCTGTTACTCAACAACACGAATTAAATTTGGCTACGTAATTGATTTTCGAACTCGAACAATAGTGGGTTTCGAAACGTAGTTGCGAGAAGCAGCCGGCGGCCGGTGACGGAGACCGGTCGTGGAAGCCGCGCGCTGTATTGACCTTCTGCGGCTGCGTAGTTTATGCGCGGCCGCCTGAGGACGGTCGATGACCGCCGCTCGCCCCCGCGCAGCCCCGCTCGCTAGGAATGCTGCCTCCCCCCACATCATGTCACGTTGCATTTCGAGTGGCGAATTTGCATGTTGTTGTCGAGTCAGCGTTGCGATCGTTTGCAACAGTTTTCGGCTTTAAATTTGTATAGGGTGCAAGCATGCGGAAGTGCAACTACTGTTTTCACAGAGCTGCCGTCAATTGTTTACATCATCGTATGCCTATTTTTAATTGATAGCTGACCGTCGCCATAAATTTTTTAAGAACATTACCCAATAGACAATTATAACATCGGGCTGAAGAAGTATAAATAAAAATAAAAAAGAGATATGTAGGCGTATTCTTTAATTACATCTGACAACAAATGGCACGGAGCGGATCCGATCCTCATTAATTCAAACCCGAAACTTGTACAGACACATCACCGGCCCATTCAAATTCCCTTCACACCAAACTCCCGAGATAAATTAACATTGAACGACTCAACACAAACAAATGATATTCAAACAGCGTCCACCTACAATCATTATTGGTTGGTATTGCGCCACAGTGTAATCAGTCGCATAAATTCCTTTAGGAACATCCTTTGATTGTGGTCGTCGCAGAGTCAAATTGAGGGCTTCCTGTGTAGTAAATCAGGCAAAGCGTGCGTGCTACACAGATCTTGATGGGAAATGGTCGTTTGGCCTAACATGGCGAAAATGGCGTTTATTGAGGCCACCGCGCCAGATGTTCACGAGAACTGGATTCGGATAACTATTACACACATCTGCAACTCTTGCATTAATACAATTTATAGACCTTCGTATGAGATAATTCAATGTTATATTTTGCCGCAGTTAAGTAAAAGAAAGCTATAATTACCATTTCAATAGAAATTAATTAGTAGAGCTCTAACTATAGCGAAATTGAGTTACATTAAGATGCTGAGCTGCATGTAACAATTCGCTAACACAATTTTGAAATAGCAGATGCGTTCAAATGTATTGAGATTGTTCTGACATTGGTTTTAGTCACACGCCAAAATAACAATGGCCTCACAGTTGGCGTCATTTCCTCGTCATATCATTTTTGTATTCAAAGTTATGAATTATTACAGATTTTAGTCAATTTGATATTTGTTTTAAAATTGATGATTTGCGTTGAAATACGATTTAGGCAAGAAAGTTTTTTGTTAGATTACGTGATTTGATTGACCACGCATCGTTGACTGCCCGACTTTCAGTATTCTCAGTTCAAATATTACGTACTACGTTTGCTTACATGAAAGGATATAAAATATTTACGCTTGGTTATTATACTGTCTCTTTGCAATGAGTAACTGCTTATTATTAATGTTATTTTTAATAATGTATTATTTCACTTTGGCATTAATAATTTTGCTAGCTTTAGGCCTAGCCTTCGTTCGCATTACAGGTTTTAAATCTTTTCGGAATATTTTTGTTTTTCAGGAAGAAAGTCCCACTTCTTTACTACTGGCAAGAATTCTGTGTGAATCGATCGCTTCAGTGGTTAAGAAATGAAAGCGTAACGAACAAACGAACTCACTTTCGCATTTGTAATATTATTTAGGATTTATTTAGTACAGCCAACAGAATTCAGACGCTGACCTTGCGTGATTAATACGGTAAATGCTGTAGCATGCCTACATGTATAGAAGTATATGTATATTGTTAAATTTAACAATGTGTCGTTCGCACAGTTTGTGGTAAATATAGACCGTATGGACTGCTAAGTAAGTAGGTAGGTAGATTCTGACATATAATATGGTAATAGGATATACTATATCTGCATCATGTGTCTGTTGATATTCATAGTTGTAGTCCTAGCATAGAAGTTACTGGTATGATAATTTGAGTTACCACCGATCATTATGTCAGGTGGAAGAGTTCAGCGGCAGTGAAGTATACATTTAAACCACTTAGGTTAAGCATTCATCATCTTTCTGGCCTTTATTATTCCCAGGATTATTTGGGGTCGGCTACTCATTCAACTGGTTTGACTAGAATATTAGTTTTTCCACGAAGCGACTGGTATCGGATCTCCGCAACCCTGAGGGCGAACTGAATTCGAAGGTTGAAGTAATTGTCAGTATATTTAAGGGCACTGACTTCCCAATAACAACTGCTATAGATGTTCATGACAACTGGGACCAACGGCTTAACGTGCTCTCCGATGTACGGGCGGAAAACACCGTCATGTTCCATACTCCTGCCGGCCTGCTATTAAAAATTTCTTGTAAGAAAAACCCAACAGCATTCCGACCCGGGAATTGAACCCGAGACCTTTTGACCTGCAGTCGCTTACGCTAACGGCTATACGGAGGCACTTAGGTTATGAATTACTTGCAGGTTATAATGAGCCGTGTGTGTCATCATCGTCCTAGCGCAGTCCACGGCTGAATATAGGCCTCTCCCATTATGTACTGAAATGCTGCGTGTATTTAAAATTTGTTGATATTACGCTTTAATTTAGAGTCATAGAGAAATAGAGTCGCAAATTACTGAAGGACATGGATTTCAACTTAATGAGGAATGAATAGATTCAATGCAATAGAAAATTTTGTTAATAATTACGTCATGTCCAGCAGTAGACGTCCTTCAGCTGAGATGATGTATCACGTTTCAGAATCAAGATTGACAGACGTGGAAAAGAGGTCCTTAATTCGATTGTTTTTTTGTGTACGTCATGTATTAGTTTTGTACATTGACCTTATAAACACGTGTATTACGATTACTGCGATCAGATTTCACTAATTCCTTATTTTCTATTGTTTTTTCTAAATTCTTTTAAAAATATTAAAATAGTAGAACTTATAACGGAGCTCACTATCACAATTATCACGATTCTAAGCTCATTGAAATAGGTGATAACTTTAAAAAAAAATTTTACTCTAATGGTCTGTCTATTATATGGCAATACAGACAAAAGAACATTAGTGTAGTTTATTTCTATTTGTAGACTTTTAAAACTGACCCTATCCAAAACTGTCGACACGTGGGTGCAACCATTGCACCCAAATTTAAATAAATATTCGTCATCTCGATCCTTCCAAAAGCAAATGGAAGTCTCACATCGTCATTACACATATTGGCCATCATTTAGGGATTCATTTTTAATAATGCATACTTTTTAACAGTGAATCACGATTTCTATATGAATGATAAGTTGTTAATGTGCAATGCGTTTGAGTCACTTTCCGGTTGTATTTTTTATTTATTTCTTGTTAACAAACTGGTCTTGTTTCCGGCCGTAAGTCGTATACTGATACTCGTTACCAAATTTCTATGCATATGTATGCATGCTCGGTGATTAAAAACCAAAGAGGAAACGACCGAATGGGTCTTGTTGATAAATATAAAAAGCTTAAAACACCAATTTTGGCTATGGTTGGAGATGCTCATAGCTCAGTCACACTTGGTGATTAAAAACAACCACGGAGAGCAACGACGGCGCGGTCAGTACCTCGATGGGTGACCGCTGGTGGCATGATACCATAAGCGTCTCCGTGATTTGGAGGTCACGTAAAGTAGTCGTTGCCGGTTGTTATCAGAGGATAACACAGTCGTGAAGCTTAGTTGGCGGTCTTTGGGCAGCTTAAAAAAAATCCAACGTAAAATTACAGCCACAAAGTTGTCTTGCCAGCCCCCAACCCGCAGCCAGCCTGGAGACGTATAACCTTAACCCTCTCCTGAGAGGAGATCCGAGCCCAGCAGTGCGACATTATGGCTTGTTGATGAAGCTTAATTTGGCCATGGTTCAGATAATAGGACATTCAATAATGTTACTGGTTATTCTAAATTCTAGTTTTTTAGAATAAACGAAAACGTGCTCACGACGCCAGTGACAATGACCGACAAAACACGCTTTTTTGTGGTACCCGATAAATGTGCACAAAAAGATTTCTGTTCTTTTACAAATATTACAGATTTTATTTCACTATAAAGTAAACTTATGATAAAACTTAAATAGACTTTGTCGCCCTAGCGATTTATTATGATAAACACCTTATTCATTAAAATCGGTTCAGTTGTTAAGGCACAACGTTGGAAAATACAAACATACTGCCGAAACTATTACCCCTCTTTTTGGTTTTGCCATAGTCGGGTAAAAAGTTAGCATCGTTAAGTGTAAGATGGTATTATCATATCATTAATTTTAGCAAAACGATTTGGTATTTAATATAGTGTTGGTTATGTGTTAATGCATCTCACGAAACTTTATATACTAACAGATTAAAGTAAAAAACGAATATTGACTAAAATAATCCCGTTTCTTTTCCATTATTTGGAACCTAGATGTCGAATAGGATAAACAGTGTTTCAAATTTTCCTGACATATTTGTATCTAATTATAACTAGTATCTAAAATATAATACATACTGTATATTTTATGACGGATAATTTATTTATTTATTAATTCACATGTTGTACAATGGTAGGTCCAAAAAAATAAGAGATAAACCTACATTAAATATAAATGATACACATAAATTTACGGCTATATATACTATATTAATAGATACACAATACATATGAATTTAACATACATACATATAATTTATAATACATCTATACATACCTCTCCTGAGAGGAGACCCGAGCCCAGCAGTGGGAGATTATGGGTTGTTGATTGATTGATTGATTGGTTTTTGTCTTATGTAAAATATAAGTTCTTACGTAAAAGTTAGTCTGTAAATATTATCTTGTCTGTAATATATTTAAATTTTTAATACAATTGTAGTAGGTATCTTTATCGAAATATGTATAAGATCTCTCAGATAAATATCGAAATTTAAAAGGCAAAACTTTCGACGTAACTGTTCAATTTAAATTAACATTCGTGATAAAATAATAAATAAAGGAAAATGTAATACATAATAGATCTTGTTTTTCGTAAATTAAAGCTAAGGCACAGGAGAACAAGCTCCATAATAAAAGTGATGCACTAAGAAATCAGCTAAACTTGTATAAATTAGGTAGTATTTCAAAGATTTAATTTGTTATACCAGCGTCTACCTTCATCATAGCGAATTATGAATTAAGAATTCCTATCTGTTTGCAAAGTCATTTCCAGTTTTCCTTTATACACCTACACGTCTGTTTGATTTCCTGCAATCACACACGGCGGAGATACAATCCAGACATGTTTCCGTTCAGAAAATGTTCTACGCTTGTATGTCCTCGTTCTAAAACAGTAATGCCCAACTCAAGGACGTAATACTTGCTAGAAACTGCGACGTAACACGAAATTTTCTCAATACTTGTACCGAGCACTTCACATGAAGCAGTAATGAAAACCTGTTTTAGATACGATCTCATGGTGCGCGGACAATCGTACCTACTATAGAGTTAAAAAAAACTGGTTCCAGCTTCGTTTATGAACCATCGTTCAGAGGGAACAACTTATTTTAGAGTTGCCGTTTTAATGACTAGTTAATTTCGTCTTTGAGTACCGAAGTTTCTAAGTCTTGGATTGTTTTACTGCTGTGCTTGAGACCAGGTTCTTTTGGCGTAGCGAAATGTTTGCAAGCGGCTCTGTCCTAATCTATGTCGGTTATGGCAAGAAATAGTTGCCTGTATGTTATTCTGATGTATAACCTATATTACCGTTAATTTTCATCTAAATCCATTCAGTAATTTTGGCCTGAAAGAATCTCAAACTTTCCCATTTATAATATTAGTAGCATTTAGTTTTAAATGTCTTACTCAAGAATACATAGGCTACAAAAATAAATAATTTCCTTGATAAATAGTAGGTCCTATTTATTGTTTGTTTAAACGGATCTCCACTGAACATGTAGGTACGTGTTTGTGATTTGAGTGTCTGAAATAAAACCCGATAACAACGCATAGTATCGCTTCCAATACAGAACTACATATAAAATGTTAACTTGAGACTTGTACGTACATTAGTATACCACAAAAGCAGTAGAGCGAAGCGAGTTCTCGCAACAAAACCACATTATTTATGTGTGTGTGCGTGTGTCCGACTTTCCTACCAATCTGAGGGCGATGATTCTAGTGTGTGTATGGAACATTAGTGGCATTGTTCGAGTTGTAGTGTCTGATCTTATTTTTTTAAACAAATGATGCTTTACTTACAAAGCATAGAGTATGAAACTAAAAGGGAAAGTTGTTATTAAAAGGGTAGTGCAGGTACTGCTTCGATGTTTCAAATACAGTATGTAGTTCTGAATACAAAGGTTTCTACAAGTTTCTAAGTGGGTAAGAAATTCTGTACGAACATTATAAGACGTTTTTGATAGTGTGAGTGCATGATGCATAGATAAATTATGTACCTGGATGGTTTGTGTGAGGAGGAACATAGTTGAACCGATGTGGTATTAAATCAGGTTGTTGAGCATATCCATTTTGTAAAGTTCTCAAAAGATCATTAGTTAAATAGTTGAGAGAGCTGGGAACTTGTGTGAAACGTAAAAAATGAAAATATAAGGAGTTGTACTTAAAGTATTTGAGCTTTATTAACTTCAAATATTTCAAACGTGGCTTACTGATCGTTAATTAGGCAGATACTACACCAACCTACTGATAAATATACTAAATATGGCTTGATTTCTGTGACAGATGATCACTAATCCGACGAAGTAACTTTACACACGATATTAATATTAATCCTTACTTCATAACAGTTAAGTTACTAGAATTTCAATCGGGTATTTACAGTACATGAGATTTATAGGAAAATTATGTATTAAAATTGAATAAGGAAATAACTCTTTGATAATTGTCACAGCACTAAAAAGTTTACCTGAGAACATATATGTCACTAATATATTCATCATATATATGTGTATGTAGAATTATCATCTTTCTAGTCTTTATTATTCCCAAGATAGATGTAATAAATAGGCATATAAGAATTCATACTTGCATACTAATATCATATGCATAATAAATTCAAAAGTAAGACTTGTCTATCTGTCAGCTTTCACGGCTAAATCATTGTAAAGATTTTGATGAATTTTGATATAGAGATAGATTGTACCTTGGAGAAAGACATGGCTACTTTTTGTCGCGATAACCGACGAACCACGTGGGCCAAGCCGCGGATAAAAGGTAGATTTAATTCAATAAGTCCTTGCGGTTTTACCTTAAATAAATAAAATCGTAAACAGCTCAATGTCTGAGCGAATCAATATCCTGATTATTTCCATTTCAACCTTTCCCCATAAAACTTTTACAGGATTATTAGACATTAAATATTCAAAGCAAAATCCGCTTCATGAATATAGGTTTAGCAAGTAATACCCGCTTTTCATAATATGTATGATGATTCATTTTGAAAAACTGTTTCATGATGTTCGGAAGTACCTCTTTTTGCCAAAAGCAATCATATTAGTACATAAAATAAAGATTTAGTAGTGAGATGCGACTTAAATTTTAAGTTTGAAATTCACGCCTACAAGCTTGGTGGTGTCATGGCGTCAACTTCTGACGTCACGTCGCAGAGGTGACCAAGCGATTACCCATCGCTTACCATCAAGCGATAAGTCTGCTCGTTTGCCCCCTATTCCATAAAAAGAACACGAATTATCTCTAAAACTTATATTCGGGTTTTTATGATTAAGTATAGGAGCAAATAAGCGGAGGGTAATCTTCAAACGCAAACGTGGCTATCTTTGTCTATGGAGATTTGCGACTAAAGGATGGTCTTCATGCACACTTTGAGTACCTTCCAGGATTAGAGAAGGAGAGAAAACATAGTTAGTACATAGTTCTAAAATTCAATGACGACGCATCCATTGAGTTTTAGAATGTCTCTGTGTATCAATTCGGTCCAGCTTGCTTATATGTGCCGTGGCATCACTAAATTGAGTACAGTGTTATAGATACCCTCTATAGGTGTAGTGAGCTGTGTTGTTATTTAAATAATGATAGTGTAACTCCTCCGTATATAAACAAAGTTATATAAGAGGTTTATTGAGATGACCTAACTTTATTTTTTGTCTCTGGCAATTTCAGGCGCTCTTTTTGACATTAATTAAGTATATCTAGTAATGGTTTTAATGAGTTATGAAAGCGAAAAATAAACATACTTTTTATCTTACCTACTCTCAATAGGTACCTAATAAATCTTTGTTTGTATTTTAAGTGTCCATAACATTACAGTTATCATAGCGTTGCAATAACAAGGCTAAATTAATGATATCTTGAAACAAGTTATATATATAGAAAATTAAAAAATTGGCAGTCAAAGGCTGCTGATAAAAGTGAAAACTTATAACTATTATATATATTTAACATTTTATTCTATCTACATCAAACATAAGCATGTCGATGACGCGAAATTATAAGAATTTCCTCTAGCAAAAAGTACCCAACGCGGCTAAAGAAGTTTTCATTTAAAAAATTACAAATAAATTTCTTTATTGTACACCCGCTTATGTAATTACAAGTTTACATAAGAAAAAGTACACTTGGTACACAATAGTTTGTTGTTCTCCGTACACAAGCGATGTCGCGAGTGAAGTTAGTATATAATAAAACATTCGTTATCACTTGAAACAACATGACAATGTGGAGACAAAACCTAAGGTGATAAATGTGATAACTGTCTCCGGTTATAGATATCGGAGGTCAGGTGTCGAATTGGTTAAATAATGATGATAGATTAACATGTTTTTAACCACATATACAAATACAAAGATTGGTTTATCAGAAGAAACATATTCAAACGTTTTGGCGAATATAAAAATTATTCGTCTCCGTGGTTTGTTTCGGCGTTTGTTCCCAGAGTAAGGCTTAGATGATGCCTGCGCCTACCTACTTGTAATTTTTTTTTTTATGGAATTGGATGCAAAAAGGGCATACGTAAGTGGATTACCGCCGCCCATGGACTCCCGCAACACCGTAGGCATCACAAGTGCGTTGGCCGCAATTGGGGGATGGGAGCGGTTGAGGTATGGACACTCGGTGAAACACAGCGCAAGCGATGTTTCACACCGGTTTTCCGTGAGGCTGTGGTATCACTCCAGTCGAGCCGAGCCATTCATGCTGAACTGTGGCTCTCCAAAAAAGGTTTACTTACCAAACTAAATATCATTTATAACAATCAACAGGTTTTTATAGTCCACGGTTGGACATAAGACTCTCTTTTCGAAGAAACTGTAGAATTTATTAAACTCAATTATTATTAAATGTTGACAAGAATTGTAATTGTCATGATTGTTTTTTACACGCTTTTTATTAACTTCACCTGTATGTCTGTATGTAAAGGAGTCAGTTACAAACAAACAAACTTGTCTGCAACCGACTCCTTTAGACTTGATTTTGACCCACTTCAAACGCTCAGATTTCATTTAAATTTAATAGACTTATCGAGGACCAATGACAATACAAACGCACTCATAGCCTAGTTGCACTCGGTGATTAGAAACAATCACCGAGGGTAAGCAACGACAGTGCGGTCTGTATCTGGATGGGTGACCTCTGGTGGCATGTTACCATGAGTGTTTCTGTGACTCGGAGGTCACGTTAAGTTAAGTTCTCTTACCAGTCCCCAACCCGCACTAGGCCAGCGAGGGGGGCGTATGGCCTTACCCTCTCTTGAGAGGACATCCGAGTCCAGCGATGGGACATTATGGGTTGCTGATGATGACATTACAATAAAAAAATCATCATCATCAGCCTATCGCAGTCCACTGCTGGTCATAGGTCTCGCCAATTTCACGCCACTTAGTTCGATCCTCGGCTTCTTGCATCTAGCTCTTGCCAGCCGTCTTACGCAGATCATCACTCCACCTGGCCTGTGGACGTCTCACACTACGTTTGCCAAGACACGGTCTCCACTCAAGAACCCGTTTACCCCAACGGTTATCAGTTCTGCGGCTAATATGGCCAGCCCACTGCCACTTCAGCCTACTAATCCTATGGGCTATGTCGATGACCTTGGATCTCTGCTGGACCATCTCATTTCTGATGCGATCCCTAAGAGAAACTATGTAATAATAATAAAATATATATAAGTATAATAAAATAAAAAAAATAGAAGACGCTTTTGTAAATAAACCAAAGTAAAAATATTTTCTAACTATTTTTGTTTCGTAATTCTAGTTATGGATAGAGTAATTAGAAATAAAATAAATTATTTCCTTCGTGTATCCTTAAGTAATATGAATTATCAAAAAAACCTTTTTAATAGGCCATGTTCAATCTACTTCAAATGTTAGGTTCAATAAGTTTTTGAATCTGAGCTGTTATATATTGTTTCTTTTCTTAATCAAATGTAACTTCCATACACCCAGGGTAAATCACAATTCAGACGAATTTAACGATTGCTCTTAAGTCAAAATTCGTAAGACCGTTTAATTAGAGCGTGTATAATCTGTAATGTAATCTTATATAACATTTATGCTCTCGATTGCCGGCACTTAATGGAACTTGTCGCAATACATTCTAGAATTAAAATCAATTCATCATATGATGATGCCATGAGGCGAAACTGGTCAGGTGTAAACATAAATAAATGAAATAATAGCATATGTACAAGTGATTTTAAATATAGAATGTATCTTATATGAATACATTTAATAATGACTAAAATAATAACTTTATTTCACCTTGATTTTTTTATAACTAGTTTTACCAAAAAAGAAACGTTTTGAAAATCCTAAGCAAGCGGCTTCGAAGCAGGATTTTTACTCTTACTAAAGACGCAGTTACCGTTTCCATAATAAAGTTGTAACTTCGAAGCATAAAATGAAATTGTGTATAACATTTTAAAGTTAAATGATACTGTAGAGAAACTTTGAACGTTTGGATCATTGTTAAATCTTTGACTATTGAGCATAATGTTTTGGGGAACAGTATAAGCGGCTGAATGTCTGCAGTAAGTAAAAGCTTGAATATGTTAAACAATCAAAAATTATTTCTAGTTTTCTTCTTGCTGGAATACATCTTTATATTAAAGTGATCAAAACTTTTTTTCCATCACAACTCATCGTCATCTTTTTGGATTTTCCGAATTATAAGTACTTTCATCTCTTTATTCCATCTCAACTGTGTACAAATGATTTCTCTTTGCAATATTAAAATTAATTTCGTATAGTTTAAGAACTGTATTAGGCACGATGACTAATTTTGAAAAACTGTTTTACGATTTTTGGGAGTATCAACTATAGTCAAAAACAGTTATATTTTTCCAAAAAATAAAGTAGGAAATAATTACGATTTAAATTTTAAGTATAAAATTCACGAGAAAACGCTCAGTGGTGTCATGGCGTCTGTTTGTGTAAGACGCGACGTCACTATATGTCAACCAGTAACGATAATACCTCTTAAAAACAGTAAAGTGATCGTCGATTATATCCGAACAAAGAGAGTTTTACACATAAGTGACGCAACTCGCTTCGATTGGTGTTCCACTTAAAATGGCGGATTGCTGTATTTTGTAGTTTTAGTTTTGTTAATTAACTATTAATCTCGTTTTATATATGAAAATTAATACGATTTTTTATACTCCATGAACCCCATTTTATCAGATAAATACATAATTTTAGTGATTCTTTGCTTCTGTCATCATGTCTATTATTATTTTATTTGCTTCATTTCATCAGCTTTTTCATTGTTAGCTCAATTACATTTAGTAATTTCAGTGTTAAACAGTATACATATGACTACTTATATTTAAAGCATAAGGTACCAGGGTTAATGCACAGTGAGCTCACCGTATAATTGATGTTCATTGATTGCCTGAGAAATTCTACAGCTGATGCGTTTTGTATGCATATTGCTGACCTTCCTTCGAATACGTATAGACATGTACCTAATAATGAGTACAGTTATGATGAATACTTATAAAATAACCAACGTATATGATATGCAATTTATGCTTGAGTCTTTAAATGATGAAAATGTCTTGAGTATTTAAATTGCAATACACTTTTAGAAGAATTGACGTACATACTGTGTGCAATCAAATTACATCTGACAAAACTTACGAACAAACGTTCATGATGTATTCAAACTTTCTGCCCCAGTACCCTCTTAAATCTATTAATAGACATGCCACACCCATTAGTTGTGCTTCAGCCAGACTCGTATCCTATCTGCCTTTTTATGATGGTATCTCTAACTTGATCTTTCTCCCTTTGTCCCTTTGCGTTATGGCTTTAGTTCGCTTGACAATCAATACATTACCAATCATGATCTGCATTAGGCGGCCAACCATTGATCGAAACCTCCTAATAATTGTACACACAGCACAAAATTCGGTTGAGAAAAAGGATCATTGTGGTGTTTTTTAACATGTCCGAACTATAAACATTGAAAACAAAATGCATTTTCTAATGTAACACTTACCTGCCATCTTAAATTCTTTCGAAAGTCATCTATTTGTTCAACATCAGCTCTGATCAATCATACATGTATTGCTTTTGCAATCTTTGATCGTTAAGACATGCTGATTACATCAAATATAGCTTAGCTATTGTAAAGTCTCCAATTAGGTCTATTAAGATGCTGAGTTCGATAATTATTGTAATAATTAATCAGCGTTTGATGTTCACACCCACATAGCTTCGCTTTACTATCATTGTTTCCCAGCCTTCCACGTAATGACGTAATACGAAAGTATATGAATAGAACGGTGTTTATCAGTTGCACGTTATAATAACGTACGCAGCAGGTACAAAACTACTTATTTATTTTGATACGTTGATGTTTGGCATTTTATGTTTCATCTTTGAAATCAGTGAGTAAAAACTCTTGGGAGATACCGAAAAACTTTGGTCTAAGAGTCGAGACGATTTCCACATTATTTCTCCAATATATGTATTATTGTCTTTAGCAGATATGCTTTTAAAAATAACAGAATGTTTTACTCTTTGTATCCTGAACAGCAAAATAAGGTTTTTCATTTGTTGCTTGCCTGTTCCCTAGTCTTTTATTGCTTACCTATTTTAACTAATAACAAAAAACTTGAAATAATGGTAACTGATCCTTCGAAATCGATTTAAATAGCGGCGAAAACATTTAAAACATATGCGCGTCTACCTTTTTGTTTTTTTTTTAATGGGGTGAATTCCTCATGGATGTCCTCCGCTCTGGGGAGAAGGCGAAGGGGTCTGTCAGACTTTTACTGACTAAAACCCCCTGGTGTTCCGTCTCTCACCTACGCCAGGGATCACGGGAACTTAAAAGGCATCCGCAAACCCCGACTGGTGCCGGCCCGCTGCTACGGACCACATCTCGTCAGCGAGAGGAGTGAGGTGTTTGACTCACCTCAAGACTTCAAAGAGGGGCGCACAGGAACACTACGCGCCGCCACCTCGGGTCCAGTTGGTTGGGGGGCCACGAACATCCCCAAGTCCGCCGCCCCTGGACCCAGTTAGGGGGGATGCACGTCTACCTAAACCAACAAAAAAATATCGTTTTGAAGTTTATTTAAAAAATATAAAGATTAAAGTCGTTTTTTCTTAAATATACCTTTTGAAAGGAAAGTTGCTGTCTTTCTTTACTCGCAGACTTCAAAGCCCTAAATGTACATAAACTTGAAATTGTTTGTTAGCATGTGTTAAGTTCATAAAGGGCATTTTTTTCTGTGGATCTGTGCAAAGTATTTATTATTTACTTTGTACGTGGTTCTGGCATTACAAAAACATAAATAGGAACATGTTTGTTCGCAGCGTCTAAGAAAATTATTGCGATCCATGAATGTATTTGTGATAATGCAGCTTTGCTTTACAGTGTTTGTTTAAACAAACTTGCAATCGTTTTTTTTATGGAACACGGGGCATACGAGTAGACGTATTGCCTGATGGTAAGCGATTATCGCTGCCTGTGGACACCAGCTACACCAGAGACGTCACAAGTACGTTTCCGGCCTTTGGGGAATGGGAAGAGGGATGGGGAGGGATTGGGGTATGGGTCTCCGGTATCCTCACTCACACGGTAAAATACAGCGCAGACGCTTCTTTCCGTTTCTTTTATTTAGTACGGTTGGTAGTAGATAAAGTGATTTGGTAAAATACTTACGGAAATCGTTATATATACATATACTCCTAAACGCCAGCAGAAATTACTATGAGCGTTGACTGTCTGGTTTATAACCTCTGTAAGTTGAAGGATTAATCCAAAGTATGAAAGGTTTTGGGAAAAAATACGGCAAATTATTTTCGTACGAATGATTTATAATAAATGCCATGAGCGTAGGTGTATAACGTCATCCCACGCTCAGATGATAAGCTGTTCCAACCCTTAATCCCATTATCGGGCAAGGTTCCAATTTTGTTACCGTCTTTATTTCTTTTTATAGAAAAAAATTCTCAGTATACTTCTGTTTGGATGTTTTATGCAAGGTCAGATATTAAGAGTGACATTAGTAACTGAGTAACTTTATATGTTTGTATTACTCATAGATAAGTACTGAAGATAATTGTACATATGTAATATGTGTATTATGAGGCGCTCATAGCCCAGTAGCACTCGGTGATTAGAAACAATTACCAAGGGTAAGCAATGACGGCGCAGTCAGTACCAGTACCTGGGTCGCTGGTGGCATATTACCGTCTCATATTAGTCTCCGTTAAGCAGTCGGTCCCGGTTGTTATCATACGATAACAGTCGTGAAGCTTAGTTGGAGGCCTTCGTGCAGCTTAAAAACATCCAACGGCAAGATACGTAGCCACAACATATTCTTGCCAGTCCCCAAACTGCACACGGCCAGCGTTGGGACGTATGGCCTTAACCCTCTCCTGAGAGAGATTGATATTTTTTGATTGAGTATGTGTATACTATTTTATATAATACGTTTACCAGCCTCCCCGCTTGACCAGCTTGGTACAGTAGGCTGAACCTTCTTTCTAAAGAGAATCTCTGTCCAGCTCTGGACTGTTTATGTACTTTTTATGGCCAAGATTTAGGGCCACTTTCAACAGTTGCTGATATTGTCCCTGTTGCCGACTTTTGGGGGATGGCTGAAAGGGTTGGGATATAGGCCTCCGGTTTTTTCACTCACTCGGTGAAATACAGCGCAAGCAAAGTGATGCAAATCAAGAACCTTTTTGAATCTATTACTAAAATTACATACAGGGTAATCACTCATTTTTATACACACTTGTATTGTGGTAGCTCTATTGCTTGTAAATTCATCGTGTATAAAATGACAATATTTACAACGTGTGTATGTTTGCCGATTGAAAGATAATTTACAAACATTATTGCATATTATAATTGTGAAATGTCAATGATAAACATTGTATTATATACAATGCCGATTGTACTACATTGTGTTAACTACGATCCCAAAACTTTTCTTCAATTAACCACAATTAATATGTAAAATTAATCGTGGTTAATTGTTTTTTCCGTTTCCGGTTGTCAAACTGTAAACATCAAAGTTGAACAGCTCCCGATAATAATGTATTTAAAATTTATTTACGCTCACTTAGTGATATATAAACGTCACGCAATATAAATTTGAGTGCTGTGAATAGTGTGAAAGTGTTGATTCCGCGTGGTCTTGGACTTTAAATTATATATATACAAACAAGACGCTGACTAGACTGAAAAATTGAGAGTAGAAATTGAACCATAATCAAGACGTCAGTTGACAGTGGCATAAAGTGTAGTGGTGCCAACCCAAGGAAAATAAAAGCTTTTATTTTTACTTAATATGTAAAATATAAAGTTCAATAAAAATATTTGCTTTAGGTAATATTCTTATAAATGGCTCATTGGTATTGTAATAAAAACGAACCGTTTAAGCCCGATCGTGCCCGAGAGCGTATTGAAAAGCTTTCGTGCGGTCGGGAAAAATGGAAACAATAAACGGTATATCCGCGTCAATTAGAAGCTTTTTAATTAAAGGTTTTTCTGTTGTCGTTCGTCTTGTTTGTTTTACATAAAATAGTGTAGTTGTAGGAGTACTTTACTAGGTCCTTACATTTCTCATATGCTTGTTGTTCACAGGCCTTTTCTGTTTTGCTTTAGGATTCGTGTTGTTGACACTTTACATTAAATTCATGTTACATGAACATAGTAAAATAGTGGCAAAAAACAGTGTGAGTGTGGAAGCGTCTTCCCAACCTGGCACTCTTATTCATCTGCCATGTATAAAATTTCAGTTACTTAATTAAGTTATCGACGTCTTTCGAGTAGATTGTTAAATTCAAAGTCTTTTTTCTCTCTGTCTCTATCGGTTTGTTTAGGTAAAAAGTAAACACTAACTGAACTCTGAAACTGCATTCCATTTGGCGTATGTTTGCATATAGTCTGCCACAAATGTCACTATTGAAAGTTTTATTTGTTTTTTTTGTATAACTAAGTTGACCTTAATGTTCACAACATGCAATTTCAACGTAGCAATAAAACATTTGTTGCTTTATATTAAAATAATGTTCCTTTTACAATTATTCATAGGTAGAAATGGTTTGACAATTAAGAGAATTAGTTCATGACTAATTCTTTACGCCGAAGTCGTTACATGACAAACTTAGGGGTATTGAATGATTACTTAGTTTTTTAAGTCTTGATACTAACTCTCTTTTGGAAACTATTGTGTTATTGGGAATAGTTCCATTGATATGAGAATTTAGCTAATTAGTTACTGTACTCCAAACTTCGCACAGTATGTGGATTTATCCGTTCCCGAGTTTTTTTTCTACAGTTATAGAAGAGAACATTGAAATACGCGGAATTACGGTAATAGTCATGGACATAATTATTTTACGATGATTTTAAATTTGATATACATAGATATATTACTTATCAAAGGACACACATTCACTACATGATGTAATGTGATAAAATAATTGAATTAATATCTAATATCTGAATTATCATTCATTATTGCATGTTTCTTTGTACTTTTATCTTTTAAATTATTTTAGACAGGGACCTAGATCTTTGTAAATCGAAGCAAGGCTCGCTATGAAAATAGATAAGATGAGATGATGGCCGTCATGAGGTCTAAAGGCCTTTGATGAAGCATGTGAAATTGTTATTGGCATTTGATTTTTCTTTAGTAAGTGAAGTTATTAAAACCCGAACTCGGGTTGAGTTCGGGCGATCCTAATGGAACGGACTGGAATCGCGCCAACGCAATTGAGGCCCTTACTGTGCCGATCGGTGTTTCTTCCCACTATGATCCCGGGTCCTTTAAGCGGGGCGTGAAAAAGTCCCACCAGGCCGCTGTAGTGTGGGTCACCATGCTGCATTGTCCTTTTTCGCATTGAGGATGGTGACCACCACTCTTGGATTCTGCTCATGCTTTCCTTCAGGCAGGGCAGAGTTATATAGGCAGTTAACACACAAAAAAAAATTTGGTCGTAGAAGGTGATAGCTTATTCCCGTCAGATAACCTGGCTGTTTGTTTTCTCTCTTAAGACAAAAGAAGAAATGTGTAACACACGCACACATTTATAAAAGCAGGATACAAAACCTGAAGTTGATTAAGTACTTGATGGGTTTACTATTTTACGTAAAACGACTAATTAAAGTGCTTGACTAATTGACGCATTCTAGGTAAGCTACACCTCGTAAATGAGTAGAAAATTATGTGTTTTTCGCAATTATTATATTCTTATTAGCAGGTTATTTACGGTCCATTGTTGTCACACGACTTTAGGCGTAACTTGCATGCGTCTGGCACAAGCCCTTTCTAAACGGACACTATAAACCGTTCTGCGCTGATTTGGTTATTTCTGCATCATAGGCCTAAGTAATCTTCTAAATACGGTGCTGATCAAACCGAAGATACGAACGTGTTGCTATTTCGAGGGTTCGACCATCTGAAAACCTGATCTGCACAGCACACGCCGTGTAGCATTTAGTTAAGTGTCCTGTTCTGGCCCACATTTTTATACAAATACTCTGTTGAATTTATACTAATATAGGTAGTAGGTATATAATGTCATATTCTGTGTTTTACAATACCGTTGTTACTTTTAATGCAATATACTTAGTATTTTGAGGGTTTTAATAGAATCGGTTTCATTCATTCATTAATTTCATTCATTCATTCATTCATTCATTCATTCATTCATTCATTGCTTTCATTCCTTCTTTTATTCATTCATTAATTTCATTCATTCAAGGAGACTGTGTGGTTTAACAGTTTAACCTGCATTTTTCAATAGGTAGGTTTTTTAATAAGTTTGATATAAGTATCAAACTTATTAAGTAATACATATATATACAATACATAAATACAGTTTACCTTGCTTATCTTCATATAAGTATAGATACCTTACTTAGTACTTATAGTTATATGAAATATCACAATCATAGGCGAAAAAGTTTTTTTTATTTGCCCTTTTCCATGACATTCATCGACAAATATTAATGAGTGTTTGAATATTTGTTATGCTTTCACTTCAGACTTGTGACCAGATCAATAATCATGCAATACGTAATTTGTCAAGGGTACAAAAATCAGTCTTTAAAAAAAATTGTACTGTTATGTTCCAAATTAGTACAAAATCTGCAAGTGTAAGATGTGTGTTCGTTGTGACAGGCAGTTATAACTGTGAGTAATGACCCGAGTTGAACTAACTCCATGGGTAAACAAGTTGAAATCCAAATATTTCGTCACTTGAGCTGGTGCATCTGTTTATTTGGATAACGTACAGAGGGTGGGAGGATTTTGAATTGTTTTATTTTTAAGTCAGTGTAACATTGAAGAGAGGCAAAATTAGAAAGTTTTAAATTTTAGAAGCTGAGATAGTTAAATAAAAGCGTTTTTTGAACCGCATAAGCAAGTTGAAGTGGCAGTGGGCTGGCCACATTTGCCGAAGAACCGATCACCGTTGGGGTAAACGGGTTCTTGAGTGGAGACCGCGTCTTGGCAAACGTAGTGTAGGACGTCCACAGACCAGGTGGAGCGATTATTTGCGCAAGACGGCTAGCAGGAGCTGGATGCGAGAAGCCATAGATCGAAATAAGTGGCGTGAAATTGGAGAGGTCTATGTCCAGCAGTGGACTGCGATAGGGTGATGATGATGATGATGATTGAACCGAAGTTTTGTACTAGATTTGCCACCTTTTGTGATAAGTCAGGATGGGTAGGTCTAACTCAGCAGACAGGTGATCCTATGGTAAGTCACTCGTAGACTCAAGAGACCCTCCCCTCCTCACCGGAGGAACAAGTGCGGGTTACGGGCTCCAGTGAATTTTATAAAGTACTTAATAAGCATTTCCTAACCAATCATAGATTTTAGAATTCATTATATTTCTACAACGGCGTCGGTAAAGAAAAAACCATATGTCGCATATATGCAGCCTAGTTCCACTCGTACTTCACGACCCACGTGACAGCGCGGTTAAACATTCGACTGCAGTGTCAACGGTCGTGGGTTGCATGAATAATATAAATATATCTACTTGCATCACTTTGACTGTTTATATTCTTTACACACACGTATACGCGTATCGTGTATAAACAAAAATTATGTTTCAGACCGATATAGACTAAAAAAACTAATGTACTACATAATAAATCTTTCTTAAAATATATATTTAGAGGTCCATATATAGTGAAACGAAAATAATGAAAATTGATTGCGAGCTTTTCATGGAAACAGCGGACATATTCGTTTTTGTCGTATACCTCATTCGGTTGTAAAAATGCCTAAACAAATGTGTGTGGTTCTAAACCTTCTAACAGCCACAGTTGCTTTACCTTTTTATCAAAGGGCTGGAAGATCCTCATGGGTGTCCTTTAGCCTTTAGAGGGGAATAGAGGGAACTAACTCTTACCATCTTAAAAGCAACCTAGAGTAAAATCTTTTTGCCAACGACGTTTATGTTTGGTAATGCATTATTATTACTTAAAAAACTTATTACTTCAGTGAATTAGCACAAAATGTCGGATACTTAGTGTAATTCCTTCTGTCCAATAGAGTTTAAACTATTCCGAATTTTTTGTCAGTACAGCCCCTTAGTTACAACAAAACTTTAATGTTTAACAACTAACCCAAGTTTAAAACTGGAATGTCCAAATATTTCTTCGTTCGCGCCGACCGCAGTCCATACGTTATTTACAATTAGTATCGGTTTGTTTATTGTTCGAATTTCGAATGTTTCAATAGGGCGTGTATGCTTGTAGGCCTGTTGCATGTCACTGAACGTTTATGGCGATAACTGTACTATTAATAAGTCTTGAATGCGTGTGTAAAATAGCATTTTGCAGCAGGATATTCTTGATAACACATTATTGACTAACAAGTAATAAGTATAGCGTATGTTCCTAACATGGCAAGAGTATTATAATGACGTTCGTTTTTTTTTAAATAGTGACATGTTTCGTTCACATGTGTTATTTTTTCCTAATATACTTTTTTGTCTGGCTAATTGACTTTTAAGTAGAAAATACACTTTATTTAAATAGGTAATTTTATCATCACATATTTAACATCAAAGGTACCGTCTTTCCGATTAGTTGGTCGATACATAAAATATTTGGGATCCGGATTTACGAATGTCGGGAAACAAAATTTTAAAACCTATTAAGATTAAAGTAGAACGCTGTTCTCATCTTAAGTAGCGATTGATAACACATGTTCTAATTGGTCTTGATAGTTTAGGATATATTATTTGAATGAATTAATTAACTTTGGTAAAAGAGAATTAACTGTTAGAAGCAGCAGAATAACCATAAGAATACCGATGTCAGTTGCGCCTTGCCTTGTCCATCACTTATATTTGAGCCCATAGGTCATAACGACTACTGCATTTGGTTAGTGTTGCGTCATGTTTTTTATGTTAAGTAGGCAGTAACGAATAGTTATTTACTCGATTTTAAACTCCATCCACGACATTTTTTCATATAAATTTCGAACTCTCGGGGACTACTAACGGCATCATATTCGGATCATTAGGGCCGTACGCTTATTTGCCACCGATGAGATAGGTATATAAAAACTGTGCAATATCAGATCATTTAATAGGAATAAAATATAAACAGCATTAGAATTACGAAAGAATGGTTTCGTCATTTAATTTTATATCGCTTTCACCGCACTTACTTTCAAATAATATGAATTAAATTTTACCGCAAACCGTATAATATTAAAACATTATGTATGTATTTAAATTCGTTTGTCGTCATGCAAAATGCGTTTAAATTTCTGCGTTAGTTTTAATGACGATGTTCTTCCGTAATATGGTTATTAATTGTGAAATCATAAATTTGTATTAAAAGACTAGTTTTGCCCGCGGCTTTACCCGAGTACGTTGGTTATTGCGTTAAATACTGTATGTGTTATTCTGATGTATAAGTTATATTACTGTAAAGCTTTATCTAAATACGTTCATAAGAACGGGTACTATCGAACGTACGAGTCTGGTTGCCATAGTTTGAGCTATGCCTAGTTTGGGATCCACGGCTAGTCGTAGGTATGTGAGATTTGTGACTGCCATAAGGTTCGTTTTTCAACACATTTTTTTATGGTATAGAGGGAAAACTAGCAGACGTATTGCCCAATAGAAAGCGATTACCGCCGCCCTTGGACACCCGCAACACCAGATGCGTCATAAGTGCGTTGCCGGTCTTTGGGGGATGGAGGGGAGGGGTTGAAATATGCCCCCCTCGCAATCCTCTCTCACTCGGTGAACTCTCTTGCGCTGTGCAAGCGCTGTTTTATACCAGTTTTCTGTGAGGCCGTGGTATTGAAGCATGGCTCCCCCACGATAAATTTTTTCGATGAACGATTTTGTACGTGATCTTGCTTTAACATGTCGTACGCTAGTTTTAAGTTTAAAATAACAAATTTTCGTTCATGTGCACCCCTCAATACATCGTTACGACCGCAGATGGTGTCTAATTATCTTATTTAAATGTCTATCTATTGTTGCTACATTAAATAGGGACGTACGATACAACAGATTATAAAAAAACCTTCTCGAGTAAAACATTCATTATTTAGTGTCATTTTTTTCTGCTAGAGAGAATATAGGGAATGTTGTCAAAGCATATTTAATAGCGTCATTGGCTTACTTAGCAGGAGAGGGTAACTGCCTTGCCTCGTTTTTGTATGTTTTCTTTTGATAAAGTTAATCAAAGTCACGCTTAAGTTAAATGTACACACGTTCATAATTCTTGTGCAATCAAACATGCCTTATAATATACCTGATACTTGTAATTTCATAAGATTTTGACATTGATATAGTCATCATCATCATCCTAGCATTTATTATTTACAAGATTATTTGGGGTCAGCTGCTTGTTTGACCGGTTTAACCTGAATATCAGTTTTTACACAGAGCGACTGGTTCTGACATCCACAACCCTGAGGGTGAACTGAATTCGATGGTTATATTTGAGGGCACTGACTTCCCAATAACGATCGCCATAGATGTTCATGACAACCGGGTCCGACGGCTTAACGTGCTCTCCGAGGCGCGGGCGGGAAACATCGTCACCTTCCATACTCCGGGCTTTTAAGAATTTCTCGTAAGAACAACCCAACAACAAACTGAGCTCGAGACCTCTTGATCTGCAGTCACTTACGGTTACCACTAGACCGTTATTGATATCATCGTATGAATATGGTACTAAGTTCTTCAACTATAGTTAAATTTTTAAAAAATCATTGCATCAATAATTGAGTATAACAACATATAACATAAATATCTCTTCAAAATACAATACTCATTTTCAATATTACAGAAAAGTTACCAGGTGTTTATCAAAAGGAACAAAATTTGAAACATCTAAATTTTAAAGTAGATTTTTTTACAGACGACAAACGCGAAGTAATTAATATATTAATATAAATTTGTCTCAGCAATAATTTAAGCCCATTTATAAGCATGTTTTAAAACTCAACTCAAATGTATTCATTACTATAAAACATTAATCTGTATATCACCTCTAGGCGAAGTTTTACTTTACCAAATTCAAACTTAGAACAATTAAGACCACCAAAATAGAAAACGGGCTCGTGTCGAAAATTGATGGGTCATGTGAAACACCAAGAGGCCTTTTTAGAAAGATACAGGGACATAAAACAATACGGAATCAGTTCCATACAATTTCAATAGCTCTCCTATCCATTTTTCTGCAACTGCCGTACAAAAATCATGTGACAAAGGAGAAAAATCGAGGGTTGCTACCTCTTCCCCTTCACCAATTATGTTATTGTTTTATACCTCTGTATCTTTCTAAACAGTTCTCCTGGTGATTCTCATGACCGATAAATTTTCGACATGGGGCCGTAGTCTAAAAAGGTCCAAACGCGTCTGCAATCAATCATTAACGTCTGCCTGTTGGCTGCATCGCCTTGCGTTCGTCGTCACATGTTTAAGAAAAAAAAAAACGATAAAGCCAGAGGATCGAATTCCCGGAGCAACCGGTTTCGACTCTCACGAGCCTTGAATGGGTACGAAAGCATTCGATAGCGGTCCTAAAGGTTATGATTCTGAGGTTTTTTTCACAAGTTTGGCCCACATTTTTTTTTAAATTTCGTTGTTGGTGAGCGCTACATGTGTACAAGCTGTAAATGAGAGGAAACAGACTGCAAACTTGTATCTCGAAATAAACGTGGGTATTTTAAATTTAGAATTATACGTGCAGGGACAGCTTCTATAAAATATTTTAGTAAATATTATGGTTTAGATTCAGATGCAGTCTGTACAACTACGATATATCATAAGGTGATAATGAAGGTTTGTGTCGATTTTTAGGTTATCTTTAATATCATTCATAGATCATGGTGCCCGTTAGATCGTAAGAAGTATGAAATAGTTGACTTGTGACGTTTCACACTATTGAATTTCTGAATACCAGTCTAGAATTAGATACATACTTGATGATACATGCCGTAATCCGATGTGTGATACAAGACAACTGCTACTGCTGCGGGAAGAAGTTATGTTGCCAACATCACTATTACAAAAGTTAACGTCCGTTTATGAGTCTATATCCGATATTAAAGGTATACCCACAATATGAAATATCTTTAAATATTACAAATATGTAGACTAAAATTATCACAATATCTTTTATTAGAAGAAGTGTTATTCTTAGAAAAAGTAAACATATTCCTTATCAACATTATGGCACATCATAGGCTTACTTAAAACCAAGTTTAATAAGCCCAAAATTTCATTTAAACCAAATTTCTAGTTAGATATTTACCGATTGCGTCGAGCCGTTGAGGTCTTCCTAATGCGGCTAATCATTCCATAAACGGAGTGCATGACGCCTGACCTCCGCAGTCTCACTAATTGGCAACCCAGTTGATGTTTGGCAAGCAGGTTCGACGGCTGAAAGGGCGGGACTGCTCAAATAGATATAAATGTACCACAACTTAATAGTTACTCAGTATAGTACACTCTGGACATTTCTATTCAAATAGGTTTGTTTATTCTCGTTCTAAATAACAGTATTAGCCTAGTTTTAGTTCATTTATATAATCGCATCTTTATCACTAACAAGGTAGGGATACTAGCCACCAACGTTTTCACGACTATACTTTAAGTCCCACTCATTAATAGGGACCAAGACATATATTTCGTATTCCTGAGGTCCAATGTATGGCACTACCTTATACGTGGGAGAGCCACGCTTCGGCATGCATAGGCCAGCTCGACGGGAGTGATACCACGGACTCACAGAAAACCGGTGTAAAACAGTGCTCGCGCTGTGTTTCACCGAGTGAATGAGGATACCGGAGGCCTATCATCCAACCCTTTCCCTCATCCTCCTCCCCATCCCCAAAGGCCGGCAACGCACTTGTGACGCCTCTAGTGTTACGGGTATCCATGGGTGGCGGTAATCACTAACCATCAGGCGATACGTCTGCTCTTTTTCCATAAAAAAAATGTTATCGTGCAAAAATATGAATAATGCCTCATATTGTCGACAGCTACAAAACGATTAGTTAAAACCAGAAATAGTTCCATGTTTTCTCCTAGTCTCGTATTAAACGTTTCGAGACACATAAATATATAACGTTACTTTATTTTTTTCGTTGTTTCATTAGGTGCAGAAAGCGACCTACCCTTACTCCAGATAAAGACACTGTGACCTTTCATGGAGAAGCTTAATTACTGTGCTATCTGCACCAGCCTTATCTCCGAAGGTTAATTACTTGAGATAAGACGTCTTGTAATTTGTAACTGGAGGCATTTAGTGACAGCCTTTTGGGCGAAACAATGTTATAAAGAATGGGAACAGAAACAGTTTATGAACTAATCTTGCAATTACGTAGTTATTAGTTTAAACTCCGCTCAGTATTTATAAACTGATAAGTAAGTGTCTCCAAACCGAATCGACTTAACCACGCTGTGTCTTATTAAATAGTAGACCAAAAGTAGGAGGGATCCGGATAGCTTTATTAAGATATCTGGACCCCTTCTAGCGCTGCCTGCAAAAACACAGGCACAATCTTCAGTAGATTCCTCTCGACTTGACGTTGTTCTGGTACAAAGGAATTTTGTCCGTTACCTCCTAACGGCTGCATACCCAGCAAAACACCAGCCAAGCTGGATGAATAGAATGCTACTGATACTCCCAGTATGCTTCAGGTATTTCTATATGAGCTCACTGCAAACACAATGCGTTAACATAAATGCTTGTAATAGTTGGGAAAGATGTAGTTTTGGTTTAAAAATATGTATGTTTGTACGGTAGATGTGTGTCACGTGTCCTTTAAAAGATATCGTTCAAAAGTTTTTCTTTTTAAAATGTTTGTGTTATCCTCACTTGTAATTAAATATGTTAACAAATCTTAGCATATAATTTCAGACTACATACTTATACCTTTAAAAAATCCACTGTTGGATCTAAGGAATTTAAAAAAATTTATGTTATGCAGTTCGGAGGACAGTATTTACAAATTGAAATCTTTGAACTGCTCTAGTGATGAAATCAGGACATAGTTAGTGAAACTCTTCAGGTGTTATCGGTAGATCTGTTGAGTTTTGGTCGCGTATGATTGGTTTTAACATGTCCA
Source organism: Hyphantria cunea (assembly GCA_003709505.1). Taxonomy (NCBI): domain Eukaryota; kingdom Metazoa; phylum Arthropoda; class Insecta; order Lepidoptera; family Erebidae; genus Hyphantria; species Hyphantria cunea. The sequence continues at coordinate 637,506 of PKRV01000262.1, forward strand.
ACTGGGGCTTGGTGAGAATAGTCTGATGATGAAGGAAGAAATTGGGAATATATTAGGATTCCGTACCTCAAAAGAAAAAAACGGAACTCTTATAGGATCACTTTGTTGTCCGTCTGTCTGTCTGTCAAGTTTTTATCAGGAACGCGTTGTAGTATCAAGCTGAAATTCATATCCAATACTCAGGTTTACTGTCTCTTGGAGCTGTGAAAAAATCAAACTTCTAAGCCAACGCGATCAAAAGATATAGCCGTCTATGCTGAAAATTTTCGTCACTCGCAAGGGAATCACAACCTATAGGGTACTTCGCGTGAACTCAGAATCTTGAAATCTAGTATAAAACGTCTTATAGCACAGATAAAAGAAAAATTGCGAAAAGCATAAATTTTTATTTACATAATATAACATACCTACAGGTTTGGACGGAATCCTCGGTGCGCGAGTCCGGCTCGCATTTGGCTGGCTTTTTTTAGTTTTCATTCGGTTCGCCATAAAATCGTGAATAATTTTATACCTAAATAAATTAAACATATTTGTCATGCAAACCTAGTATATCCATATCATGTGTACAAGGTGTAAAAACATTTAATCATTGATGAATCACTCTGAGCAGTCTCTTACATTTCAAATTAGAGGAATGTTAGTAATTTAAGTTTTATCGTTGCTTATCATTCCTTCACCGGACCGCGCTTCAAGATTTAGAAGCATGATGTTTATAGAATATAACTCTAATTGATAAATAATAGCCATTTAAACCACTGTGATATTTTTACCCGACTACGGTTAAGCCAAAAAGGAGAGTAATAGTTTTGGCAATCTGTGTAATTTAGTACGTAGCGTACGTTCCACCGTAGCGCTTAAACTAATGAACCGCTTTTAATGAATAAGCCATCAATAGATTCGTAATCTACTTAAGTCTTAAGTGTTATAAAATTGTGAATTTTCTGCACTTACACAGTACATTCACATTTATTCTGAGTGAATGCTAAGAAGTTAGCCAATAGAACGTGACGCCGATCCGGCCATGGAATAGTAAATCATATTAGAACTTCAACTATTCAACAAGTTCTATAACATAATGGATTAAGTTACTGATAGTTAACTTAGCAAGCGTTTATCGGCGATGCGATCTTTGCGCCTGCTTTGTTGTTAGACTATAGATTTTTCTTGGTTGAATAAGATAAAGAAGTCTCATTGATTATGTATAATGAATATAAAGAGGTCGGAAGACAGAGCGTGGGTATGCCTCCACAAGGTGTACTGACGACGGTGAAATTGTTGGGTTTGTACAAAAAAAGTATTTGTAAAAATTTGGAGAGTCTAAAAACAGCACAGGACCGGTTATTATCATGGAGTCTTATGTCCAGTAATGGGCAAATTTCGTTTAAGATTTATTTTTAAACCCTGACACAATAACAGGGGTGTTAGGTATAAGTTTGAAGTTGATGTCTATGTGCAACTGTCGGTGCCATCGTAGCTTTCATATAGATGGACCGATTTCGATGCAGTTATTTTCATTTAAAAGCCAGTTTCCTTGTGGTAGTTCTTAGCTATGTTTGGTTGATATAGGCCCATTAGTGTAAGTGTATTAGCTTTTTTCCAAAATCATGTAAGGTATTTTTGGCGTATGATTACTCGATTTAGTGCTTGCGTAGGGATTTTTTAAATTTTTACAATTTTTTTCATATGAACCTGCCAAAGTGACTTTTCTCTGCCGAATGGAAAACATGAGCGGAATCCAAGAGCAGTGTTTACCATACATACATGGCGAATGCAGGCAATGAAAAATGCAGCATGGTGACCTACACTATGATATGATTTTTAAAATATTTTTCTTAAAGGGTAGAAAAATGTAAGTCTTTACTTTACACTGACTTATTATACGAATTGTGACTTAGTTAGAGGAACATTGGAGATATAAGCATAGTTTTTTCATAAGATAGTTACGTAGCTATAAAGGTAAATTAGGCATGTTCTAGATCTCGTGTCTCATAACCTTATTTATGATCATAAGGCCAGTAACAGTGCTTAAAATATGTACAGACAAATATACTGTTCCAATATTTCCCCAGAAACAATTAATCTTCACTTACAACGGCCCTGACATACCTCTTTTGCTTCGTCAATATTCATCAATCGCTGCATACATGCTCGTTGATACCTGGTGCCTAAAATTTCCCGTTTGTAATGTCTAATCATAGTTCATTTTTTTATTTTTGGACAAGTATCATTGACTTACAGATAATTCGTATCAGTTGATTAATATGAAGTTGCAAAAAAATATAGAACGAGAGTGATAATATAAAATAAACCGACATAAATGAAAATACATTGAAATACACCACGAATCATACGTTTGTGTAACAATTTCGTTTGGTATCACATCCGTCTCTTATTGATAAGATAACATTCGTTGGAAACAGAATGGTATGATATTTGACATATGTCTTTATTTGCTATCAAATTAAACGGTAAAAAATTACTTTATAAATATTTGAGAGATATTTGAGTTGGTTTAGGACTACTCACATAAAATATATTAGCTGTAGTATAATAAGCTAGTTTAGTGGTAGAAAAAAGGAAGATCCTGACGATAAAATATACAAATCACTTATATGAATATATGCCAGCGTGTAATAGTAGCTCAAAACGTCCTTTTTAAGGAGAGGCTTATGCCCAGCACTGAAACGTTTAAAGCGGTTGATGTGATGCCTTTTAAACCATCGACTCTTATATATTAATCACACAGCAATCTAGATCTTCAGTATAAATCACATCATTGCTAACTACCGTACCAATAAGTTCCGTTAAACACATACTCTCAATTAAATCTTAACGATGCGCCTTACGCAACAAGATCCGAAAAAGGCGATCGGAACGAGTTATCCCTCTGTCTGCCCTCGCTTCGGATGTGTATCGTCAAGTTGTCAACCTGCGCGGGCACAGGAATTTGTTTGCCCTTTGCTTGACGACGGAGACGCATTCCTTTAAACGGGGTAGTCGAGGGCGTGGCTTGTAAAATTCGAGGCTTTTAACTCTCTTTTGCTTGATTTAAATTATAACGACTATATATATATATATATATATATATATATATATATATATATATATATATATATATATATATATATATATATATATATATATATATATATATATTCTATCAGGCAAGGTAGCTGTCAAAGTACAAGTACTTAGTTATCATCATTATTATTATTTATTTAGAACTGTTGATGTCAGCCTGTGGCCGTCCACCGCTTAAATGTCTCCCCAAAAACCTCCAACTACCCCTATCTTTGGAACTGTACAATACCCTTATTATTTTAATGTGATGCCTATACAATGAAATAATTCTGTCTCAATATCGCAACATTCTTAAACAAGTAAGCAAAATCGAAAAGATCTTTCATTTCAAGTTTCTACTAATGAAAACAATCTTTCTGTCTATGACTATATAGTGGTTCGTTTAAAAAATACTGTTTTATTGTGGCCTATTGTCATAAGGAAACAAAGACGCATAATATTTTATACAGGCACACCATTGCAGATTTGTCGTTTTTCTCCAATCGTGGCGTGATCGTCATGTAAATAAATTGACTTGAATAAATTGAGAATGTGCGACAACCCTGTTTTAGAAACATGCTCCGACATGGGAGAATAAAGATGTGGAGTGAATGAGTAAATATGTATATGAGAAAAAAAGATCATTAAAAATGCTGTGTCTCTGCATTTTCGGGGTGGTGTGTTGACGTCTTCTCAACATGTTTGTTAATGTATTTTCAGGATCTTTTTTCAATTGAGTAAATGTTTAATTCTCAGTTATTTTTTGTTCGTTTTGAAGGGCTTGTCAAGTGTGATCGACAGGCATTATTATTGAAGTGGCTTTATAATTGTCTACCCTATCCATCGCCATAGTTAAAGAGACACGAGGGGCATAAAACTGTGGGAATAGTTTATATTTATATAAAAACCACCCTGCTGATGGTAGACAATTGTCTTTGTGTCTTTTAAACGAAGTCATAGGTAAATTAACCATATAGTCGCATTTTTGCCTCGTGAACGCTGACAGTATAGTAAAATATCTTTGTTCTGTGATTACAAACCACCTGCTTCTATATATCAAACTAAACATTTTTGGTTTTGTATTAAGTAGCTGCGCAGGTGTCATTGATGCGGAAGTTCGCTTCACCTTTTGATAAATGATTTCTATCGGGTCCGGAACTAGTCGGTCGTCCCCAAAAAACGCGAGTCAAACCTTCATTGTTTATAAATATGTACTAATCATGATTTATTTTAATTCTGTCATTATTTCTGCATAGACTTGCTTAATCTTAGTTTTTGGATGATTACGAACTTACTGACATTTATAGGCTGACTATTAGTCAGCCTGTGACCGCGGTCTGTAATATCTTTAAATAAGAGATCGCGTTGATTTCCGTGAAATTAATTATTATATCATGATTTACAGCAACTAAATTAAAAAGAAAAAAAATTCTTCATTAAAAGAAAATATGATATGAAAAACCAAAAGTAAAGTAAATAACTCACATACGATATATCGAAATTGTAATTGATACTAAATCACTGTAATTAAATACGATATTAGCACTGTTGTTACAGTGTAAGTATTGTTTTGTTCTATGTATTTCTAAGTATGAATACGTCGAATAATATTGATTTATTCAATGACAGTCTTTAATAGTATACAGCTGGACATAGGTCTACGCTTAGAAACGAGGTTTTGGCCTACTAGACCACGTTGGCCAAATTGGTTCGTACAAAATTTGTTTACATTTTTTCCATCTATTTCCAATGTTGTTGTCGAACGTAGTTTGCTTTTTGTCGTCTAATATGACTCATTATATTCATCACACCAATTATCTAACACGTCTATATCACAATACTGTACGTCAACAACGGAACTAGGTCAATTTCATTACACTAGAGTTTATTTTTATCACCTAAAACGACAACAAAAACTAGCGCTCTGTTCAATGGCGAGGCAATGACTAAATTGCTTGATATCAGCCTCATTGATTCCAATTACTTTCAAAGGTCGATTGACCGCAACGTTCCTAGTTGTCAATCAAACAATTTTGAGTAACTGATAATCGTGACCGCTAGAACAAATGAATTAAATGCTTGCTGAATAAAGGTTATAACCTTCTTCTAAGTTGTTCATTTAATATCAAAATGATACTGAAGAACAAGAGAATCCATTAAATACAAACTCGAGTTTGTGTGTGTATCTGCGTCTGCAAATATTTGTCGCTGAGTCACAAAGTTAATTGTTTTGTGTTTTAGTTTCATTCCACTTTAAGGAACCCAGAGAATGTGATAGGTATTCGGTATTAAAGTGGCCAATTTTGCCAATGAACCCAACTTATTTTTTAATTCGTTCTAAGAGAGCCACAATTCGGCACGAATGGGCCGGCTCGACCGGAGTCATACCAGTGATACCGGTGTCAAACAGCGCTTGCGCTGCGTTTCACCGAGTAAGGATGCCGGAGGCCCAGATCCAACCCTTCCCCTTATCCTCCTCCCCATCCCCTGCAGGCCAGCAACGTACTTGTGACGCCTCTGTCGTTGCAGGTGTCCATGAGCGGCATCCACATTTAAATCACTCGATTTGGATGTAGTTCCTGTTCCCTGCATATGTACAGCTAAAATTTATTTAGACATGTCTACATTCTGTCTTGCGAATATGCAAAGCCATTAAAAATACGCAAATATATTCTATTTCTCACATAATTCATTTGCTGCCAACGGTGAATGCCACGACATGTCAGAAAACTACTGAGTTTAAGGCTTGTCTACGTGTATAAACGTGAAGTCTACTCACGACAGTTTCTATATCAGTAGATTATATCCATATAATATTCCATTTCGTAATGTTGTGAAGCATATGTTCTATTAAACCCATGATCTTTTATCTACTAATGAACTTAAATAAATTCGGCTTACAAAATGACTTATTTATTTATTTATTTTAAAACTTCATGCACACATGTACAACGGCGGGCTCAATGCCCAAGGCATTCTCTACCACCCAACCTTCGGGTGGTGTATTAATTTTGTGAGGTAGGTGCATTGTGGTGGAAGTCAGAAGTTATAACTTTCATCAATATAAGGTACTGACATAAACTTACATAATACAACTACACATATACATAAAAAACTATATATAGATATATATGTACACACTAATACACAAAATTCACATACGTACACTGTGAGTTGGTACAATGTGAATTCGTATTTATGGGTCTGTCCTGAGGACTAACGATGTTCCTGAATTTTAGTGTGAATTCGGTTAAGTTTTTATTCCATATTACACTTTAATGATATAGAGGGCCAAAACCACATTTCTAAGGCAGCAGTTGGCTATTAATAACTGCTGTTCATATAAAAAGTAAGTTCAGTTCAGTAAAAATAAACCAACTTAAGTGTATAAACTATATAATATATAGACGTGGATTGTCATTGAAGATATTCGGGTACGATTAATACAAATGATGTGGTAGCATACGTTATGACTCTTTTAGTGTACAGGATTCTTATGTGTGTTCTACACAGCTGTCTTGTTCCACTCTCTTGTGAGGATTATTCTTTAGTATTATGCATACTAAGCGTACTACTTAGACATGAAAAAGGAGAACATTCGTTTAAAAAGTTAAAAGTATTTACTAGCTCAGCCGTCAGATAATTCTGAACGTTTCGTTACTCTCCCATCTTAAGCGCTATATTGTCAGTAAACTATTTTTTTTGTAAATCTCAATAAGAAAAACTGTTAATACGCGTCAATTTAGAACTCTCAGATTAAACAGTGTATAATAATAATAATAACGTTTATTTCTCACCAAAACCGAAATACATACAAAATAGTCAGTAATTCGGCTAAGGATCATTGGTGCCTGTGGTACACATATAATTGTCTGTGTTACAGGTCACCAGGGTCCTCGCTCCGAACTAGATAATACAAATCAATCGCTAAGAATAAAACAAGGAACAAAAGAGACAATATACCAAATTAAAATGTAATAAAAGATTTATTTTTCTTTTCTCATGGAATTATGTGTGTGTGTATTGTTATACCGCGTTGGCACAGCGTGATCTTACTTCTCTTATATGCTCTTAACACTTACAAGAAAGAAAGAGCAGTGCTTGCAAGAGGTTACTACAAGGCAGCGGTATACAACATCCATGAGAATATAGGTAAAAGAGCGTCATACCGTATGGCTTTACGCTATGTAAAGTGCGCCAATAAAATAGGTACTATTAAAACCTTTTAAAGTAATGCACCTTTTCATTAAATATGAATTGACAAGGTGAAATACGCCTTTATGTTGATTGCATAATAAGTACTGGGGAATATAGAAACCTTCACGTCCAGTATTGTATGTAGCTCATCGATTATATTTTTAAGGCTTTCAATGTCGATATGTCATTATCATCACCAATTTATCGCAGTCCAGTGCTGTGCATAGACCTCTTAGCACTCTGATCGATATTTTAGCTTATTTTGTGTCGATATAATTATTCATTATACAAATGTAATTAATAATCCCAGTCATGTTTTTTCAAGATAAATTTTAAAACTATCTAAGCAATTCTCATGTTTATTTTTAATTTAATGATAATAATTGGATAGATAACATCACGCTTATATCAATATAAGCCGGGCATGATTGAAAAGAAACGCAGACGAAGTTTTGTGGGTCAGTATTAGTATTATTCATATATTCTGTACATATCGTATTACTTATTTTTTAACTGATTAAGTGTCCTTCTTATTTGGGCTACCTATAAATTATGTCATATTAGGGGAACTTAGGCGCTCATAGCCCAGTTGCACTCGGTGATTAGAAACAATCAGCGAGGGCAAGCAACGAGGGCGCGGGCAGTACCTGGATGGGTGACCGCTGGTGGCATGTTACCATGAGCGTCTCCGTGATTCGGAGGTCACGTTAAGCAGTCGGTCCCGGTTGTTATCATAGGATAACAGTCGTGAAGCTTAGTTGGAAGCCTTCGGGCGGCTTAAAAACATCCAACGGTAAGATTACGTAGCCACAACGTTGTCTTGCCAGTCCCCAATCCGCACTTGGCCAGCGTGGGGACGTATGGCCTTAACCCTCTCCTGAGAGGAGACCCGAGCCCAGCAGTGGGACATTATGGGTTGTTGATTTGATTTGATTTGAGGGGAACTTGGGTCAACGAAGTGTGACGTGTATGACAAAGGGTGGAGAAGGCCATAAGCTTCGTGATGTCACAGGCCAAAATCTAATGTACTACAATATAAACATATTAACTGTAACCAAAAAACAATAGCTAAAATATTATATTATCGTTATTGCACTACACGTTTTCGTTTATTTACTTATGTATGGTGGGAAACTTAAAAAGAAAAATGTGACATCACATTTATTTAGTAATCTACAGGAAGAGTGAGAAGATGGGGGTTCGAAGGGAATGAAGTTCATGTGATTTGTGAATGGTCTCTTCATTAGAATTAGGAATAACTATAGCAGTAGTAGTAGTAAATATTGTCTTCTCTGTGAGTGGAGTGAGGATGTGAGTGTATGTGTGTGTGTGAGAGGGTGAGTAGAAAGGTTGCTGTGAGTAAATGCGTAAATCCAATAATATACAAATAAGTAACCTGCGTTATTATTATCATAAATAAACATCTTCGTTAATGATTTGACCTGTACATTATCTGTTCTCAATTAATCTGTTGCGCAATAGGTACGAAAATATTGGAACACAGTTCATTAATATCGTGACCTCAGAACAATGTCATCAGTGAATTTAAAACATTTTGGCAACATATACGATGCATTGCGTCATAAACTGAAAAAAAAAAAATTCTGAACACTGTCTTCGTACATGAGACTGCAGTTGATTCATGATTATCATCATCATGGCTACACGGTTTGCCTAGTGGTTTTAAGTGTCGCCACACCGCTTCCTACTGCGCGAAGTGTTGTGGGTTCAAATCCTACATGGGACAATACTTTGTGTGATCCATAAATTGTAGTTCTAAGTCTGGGTGTACTTTGTGTCCGTTTCATGTCTGTTTGTAAAGATCCCCGTGACACAGGAATGTATATTCTTAATGAGGGAGTTGTATTTTTAATTAAAAAAAATGATTTTTTTTACCAGAGTACGGATACAACGAGTACGGAACAAAAGGGTATTACTTTTGGTAAATCTTTGTTTGCATATTGCACCTTAGCGCCTAAACTACGATAATTACTTCAAAGTAAATCGTCTATATCAAAGAAATTGGTTACACATTACATAAACTTATACAATATATAGTGGTCGCCCAATGGTCTAAATTCGACTATAATCCATTCATTTATTTTTTACTTTAAATTTTTATCTTTCTGCACTCCTATTCCAATTAAACAGTAACTGTGCCTTTCAGACTTTTGCATTCGCATAATTCATGTAAACAAGTAATGAATTATTTAAAAGAAATACCCGACTGCGTATATATATATATATATTTACCCAGTATCACTCTCACAATTAAGAGAAATCTTTTGAAACCACTCACATAAAAATAAGACAAGCCGTTTAGGCCCTAAGGCGTGCCAAAGTAATATACATACACACATACATAGTCCTCCTTCTTTCGCTGTCGGGTAAAAAGGGTACAAAGTTTTTGCTTCACGTAGTAATAGATAAAGGTTGTCTCTGATTACCTTTAATTAGCACACTTTCACATTAAATAACTAACATATTATTCTATGACTCAAGAAATTATTATAACAACAACCGCATAACTTGACCCCTCGAGCATTCGCCTCTTCACATACTGAAGCGTACTATTAATTTGATTGTTAAATCATAAATCTTTTGTCCCATGGCGTTGATACAGCGATTTGAAAATAAATTATGATGTGAAAACATGGATAACAGATACATAAATTACGAATGTTGAATATAGGAGTAATTGATACACTCTCTTTTGTGAACACATCTTTTGAATACACACATTCTCTTTTGAAGGAAATCGATTGATCTGCTTCTAAAAAATTGTTTTAGTACTTCGATTTTATGAAGATGATTTTATAACACTTTGTTAATTTTAATTTACATTAAAAGTTTGCAGTTTAATTATATTATTACTAGCTAGTTTATGGTCACTAACCTGCTAAGAGGCCTTCCGAAAGTAAAAAACCTAAATAATTATTTCTCAAGAAATAATTTGTATATTTCAAAAGGAGTAACTGAAATCTGAGTTTTAGACCCATAGAAATAAAGTTTCATTTTGAGTTTCTCTCTTCATTATAGCCAGCATATCGCAGTCCATTGCTGGACATAGGCCTCTCACATTGCACGCCACTTAGTTCGATCCTCGGCTTCTCGCAACAGTTCCTGCTGGCCGTCTAGCGCAGATCATCACTCCACCTGGCCTGTGGACGTCCTAAACTACGTTTCTCTTTCATAGTCTGCTTTTCCGTCTCTTTGATTTGAGGCCAACAAGGTAGTAACTCATCAAATCATCATTCAAAAATAATGTCACTCAAATTGTTAGAACGTGCGTAGGCCACTGTATACCTGTATTTAACTGTCAATAACTCTCACCAAATATGTTTTTTGGTTCAGTTTATATTTCGAACTCCATATAAATAGGCGTGTCTAACTTTTCATGTCTGCGTGAATATATATCCATTTCTAATAGCAATAAAAATATGAGTCATATATTTTAACAATTGGTAACTATTTATCATCATAAGAATGTTATGTTACGGATGACTTTTTTAATTGAAAAATAAAACAATAACTTTGAAAAAGAATGAGCTAAATAGTATATTTGTTGCTCTGTCATCATTAATCGCCAACATTTAACATAGAAAATGACAAAAAAAGCTCTGTTATGTCCTACATATAATTAAATTAACCAAAATTTTAAAAGTTTAGTGAAGTTGCAAGTTAATAAAAATAAAACAATTATCTATAAAAAAAGGTACGATTTTATTTAATTAAAATAATTTTGATAACTTTTTAACGACATTAATAGGTATCTGTCATCTTTATTAAATTCATTAAAGCACTGAAAAGAGAGAAATAACTAAAAAGAAATTTTTTTTTTGTTTTATGTACCCTGTGTCACTCTCACGACTAGTCGAATCAATTGGCATCACTCACATAAAAAATATGCTAAGCCGCTTAGGCTCTAGGGCTTGCAGACTAAATATACATGCATATACATATACACTCAAAAAACATAACCCTCATTTCGCAGTCGGGTAAATAATATAAACCTTCATTAAAAGTATAGTTAATATTACTTTTTATCTTTATAATTGACCTTTAACCCTTTAACGCTCACAGTGTGACCATGGTTTATAGATAAAAGTCGACACAGACGGCCGGTAGGTTATCGCCGAGATACTGTCGTCCGGTCCAACACAACTCGAGCGATGACCTCTACTTATCATTTGTTAAGTTATGGTTTTACTTGCGGCTGCAGAACTTATGCGCCATTTTGCAGCGCAGTGTTATCATTGAGAGTTTGGTCAAAGACTGTGTAGGGAAACTCAACAATTGATTCTCAAATATTAATTTACCATTTTGTACATCTCATATACCTTGTTATTATAACATAATAACACAACCTAAGTTAACTTGCAACATTAGTTTACATCTTTTTTTTTTTTTTTTTTATATTTAAGCTGCCAAAATGACTCTGCCCTGCCTGATGGAGAGCATGAGCAGAATCCAACAGTGGTGGTCACCATCCTCAATGCGAAAAAGTACAATGCAGCATGGTGACCCACACTATGGCGGCCTGAGGGGAAGGGGGATGGTGAGGGGGATAGGGAGCGTTGGATTGGGGTATGGGCCTACATCTTAACTTCGCTTAACATTTTCACATTATTAGTAGGTTTTTTATTAGGTATGATTACCGTTTAATATGTGACTTACATCATCATCTATCATCAGCCTATCGCAGTCCATTGCTAGACACAGGCCTCTCCAATTGCACGCCACTTAGTTCGACCCATGGCTTCTCACATCCAGCTCCTGCCAGCCGTCTTGCACTACACTACGCTTGCCGAACTTACATGATATGTATTAAATATTCATCTGATAACTACGACCTCCATCACAATGACTGCCTGCAACAATAACTTGGCGCTCTAATACGGCTTCCTTAACCACTCCTGTCAATCATCGGTTGTGACCGATAGAAGTCAATGTTGCCACAAAAGAAATTTATTAAATTAACTAAACCTATCATCATCATCACCCCATCATAGAACACTTCTGGAAATAGGCGTCTCCAATTGCGCGCCACTTAGTTCGATCCTCGGCTTCTCACTCCACCTGGCCTGTGGACGTTCTACATTTGCCAAGATGCAGTCTACACTCAAGAACCCGTTTACCCCAAGGGTTATCGGTTCTACGACAAAATGGCCGGTCCACATTTGCCAAACCAATTCGATAAACATAATTTATGTACACGGATAACTTATCTAAATAATATAAAAATAGCTCCTAATAACTGTTTAAAACAACTTAAATTTAAGATTAAGTATATAGGGTAGTTTTAATTTTAATATAAAATAGAATTCTTTTGATCAACCCACGTTAATCAGATGATACGTATTTAAAAATCTGTCCCACTTTTAACTATTACACGCTTAATATTAATAATTTTTACACGTTATTTTTCGCCTCTGCTAGACCTCGCGCCTGGTCTAATTAGTGTTTTTAACTATATACATTAGCAAAATATAATTCTCTAAAACTCATTGCTACAAAACAACTTGATGGATTTAGGCAGATATATCGTTAGAATCATCTCTTTTTATGGATTAGTGGGCAAATGAGCAGACATGTCTCCTGATGGTAAACGAACCGCCTCTGAAAAGAAAACTCGCTACACCAAAGGCATCACAAGCGCTTTGCTGGCCTTTGTGGGATATGGAGGGATTGGCGTATGGACCTCCGGTATCCTCACTCACTCGGTGAAACACAGCGCAGGCGCTGTTTCACACACGTTTTTTGTTTTTTTTTTGTATTTAAGCTGCCAAAATGACTCTGCCTTGCCTGATGGAAAGCATGAGCAGAATCCAAGAGTGGTGGTCACCATCCTCAATGCGAAAAAGAACAATGCAGCATGGTGACCCACACTATGGCGGCCTGGAGGGAAAGGGGATGGTGAGGGGGATAGAGGGCGTTGGATTGGGGTATGGGCCTCCGGTATCCTCACTCACTCGATGAAACACAGCGTAAGCGCTGTTTCACACCGGTTTTCTTGTGAGGCCGTGGTATCACTCTTGTCGAGCCGCTCCATTTATGCCGAAGCGTGGCTCTCATCTTGACTAAACATCTTGACTCTGTTTATAATTTTTTTTATTTCGTTTATTTTCTATTCTATTATATAATATGCTAGCTGAGATGTTACCCGTGGTACAACGCCACGTCCGGGCAAGGCCAAAGGGCGAAACTAAAAAAGTAACGTAAATGATGTGTGTCCTCCTCCTCCTCCTTAGTTCATCAGCGACCTATCATTGAAAGCCTCATCTACTTTAGTCTTGCCGTTCCAGAGATTAGCCGGAACAAACAGACAGACAGATAAAAATAATTGTTATTTTTATATTTTGTAATCATTAGAACTTTGCAGATGTATCTTAATCGATATTTATACGCTATTTTTTTAAAGCACGTTACTTCTTGCTGCTTTTTACAAAGTTGGTATTATTTACTTTAGAAGGGAACTGGTATGGTGAGTGCTATAGGATCAATCAATCTGAATAATGCCCTACATATTATTCATAACACCTACATTGTATCTAGTTACGCTTGGGAATTTAAATGGAATGCAAACATGCATTCAGATTTCGGTGTACAACAGGACTGTTGATGGACAATAATCTCAAGTGCAACTTATGTTGGGAGTGTAGACGCTGCATTCAAGAATAACATTTTAATTACATTATAAAGTTGATGTTATCAGCAGATGTCTGCTTACTTTTGAGTTTCAGAGTAGATGTAATTTTTGTACAATTCTTCTTATGTATGTTACTGAACTCTCTGTAAACTATTAAACCACTTTTGGCTAAATAGTTTTATTATTGGGCCCGATAGCGGTGCACCCGAGTTTTTGGATCTTTATTTCATTCTTTTATAAAAAAAAAATTGTTAGGCAAGTAAGCTAAGTAAGTAAGGGAAATAAGGGGATTTCATACATACTCCTCTTATTCCTCTATCACATCCGTTATCCTCTAAAATAATTAATTGACAAAAAGTACGTAGTTAAGGTAAGTAAGTACACTAGCAAACCATGGGCTACCAGTATGGTGACCACTACTTTTGGATTAAGCTCATGCCTTTCATCAGGCAGAGTAGAATCACTTTGGAATGCTTGCTTATGAGTATATTTATAAAAAAAACTTCATACTGTGTTTACCGAATCCTTCCACACGAAGTGAAAAATGGCACAGTATACAGCTACCTGTTCATTGCAGCCCTATTTACACCTAACAATAAGATAAACAAGATAAGTGTCGTTGACCACAATCTTGGCATTAATTTTTGCCGCTGGCCACTCTGATGGGCATTTAATTCGTTTGTCCATATGTGATGATGTAATCACGCATTGCGATGTAGTATTACCAAAATAAAATCATAATTTCGGATGGTTTGAAAATAGTTTTTGCAGCTCTGTTTGTGCACTCTGTCTGTTTAATTAGCTTATTTGAAAGTTATATATCTTCTTGATATCGTCCTGTGCTGTTGCGGTCTTTAGCCAAGATAAAAATGTCTCGTCTAGATTCTCTTTCTAAAATTAGTAACGCCTCGATTATCTTGTTTTATTGCCCAATATTTTAGGCTAAATTTGATAGTTTTCTAATAACCTCTACGTTTGCAGAACGTCTACGATATAAATACATTAGGTAAGTAATATTTTTACTGTACATAAATTCCTCTATACACTAAAAACCATACCACTGCCTAAAAATAGGTTTACGTTTCTCTGCTGTTTAAGACACCTTTTTATTCCTTGTACTGCATTTCTTTGTTGAACAACAAACAATAGTGTCAAAGAGCAGCGGTTACATCACCTTTCATCAAATAACAGTGATCGTATTACAGTACACCACTCAACGTGTCTCAACCTGTCGAGACATGGTTTCTTGGGGAATAATGCATGGTGATTGGTGGGATATGTCGTGTAATGATGTTTATAGGACGACAACAATAAAAAATCGTTAAACGGAGATACGTAATTATACTTTCTAGACTCTATACAACAGTGCCTATTCGTTGACAAAAGACGTTTTTCGCCCGACTGCGACAAAAGGAGTACTGGGTACATCAAAATAAAAAAAAAAACAAAATATAGAAAATATTTAAAAAACCCCGTATTGAATGAAGATTTTTCGCACATTTTAATACACAACGCCTTCTGTCACGTCATCTAGTCCCAAACTAAACAGAGCTTGTACTATGGGTACTAGACAACTGATATCAACATATACACTTTTTTTTGTAAATACGTACACATTATACATAGAAAACACCCAAACTCCGAAACAAATATTTGATGATCATAAAACACAAAAGATGTAAAAGATTGGATATATTGACGCAGTCGTTTTTTTTTAATAATTTTACTTGTTGCATTAATTCATATCGCCAGTTCTAGAGAATTTCTATGAATTAAAGCCAATTTTGCTGTCGTATTGGGATTTCTTTGCTACATCCTTATAAGTTTTTATTTGGGAAATGTTACTACAGGATAAAACAGTGCACTTTAATCATCGTAATTGTATTAAGTTTACTCAAAGTACACATACACAATAACTAACTTTATTTTTGTTTTAAAAAAACAATATCGTAAAAATATATGATTGAAATAAAAACTGACAATTTCAATATTTTCAAATACATCAAATATCTATCCAGTATCAATATTTGTCCGAACAATCCAATTTGTAGTGGTTTCCCTATCCATGAGTCATTCGTATGGCCGGTCACAGCGGCGATTAAAATGCAGATAAAAATGTCTTGATACGTGGCCACGTGTGCACCGAGCGACATTAAATATTTTTATTGAAACATAGTAGGCGTTAGATTGTGATAATTTTAGAAATTCTCCTATACATTCCCTCAGATTATTGACCTTGGTGGGATATCGTGTTATTGGTATTTTCTTAAGATGTTTGAAGTTTAGATGAAGCTGTTTAGTTAATGAACAGAATCAATTTAACAAGAAAGTTTCTTGTGTACTTTCGATAGTAAACAATTAATTTTCATGTTAGATGAACCGTGAAGTATACAATATATTACAGAGTTCAATTTAGAGCTCAGCTTATGTTTATGCATATTTCGGGTGAAACGAGAGCTTCAAATATTATAATAACCCAAACCATAATATCTCATTTACCAATGAAGTTAAATAATTTGCTTCTAAATTAACTAAACTCTGTCATTATGGGCTTATAGTACATGTATACTATTATAACAACTTGTTCATCGAAAGTTGCGTTAGAGAGTTGTTTTTTAAAGGTTTTTTGTTGATTAAAAACCACCCCAACAACCTGCCTCTGGCGTCTGGGCCTTGTTCTTTTAAGTCCTCCCTAAAACGACATCACGCCCAATTAGACCATATCCTGGAGAAAGATTTTGAGGTTATGAAATGTTCGCGTGTTACGGTAGATGGGTATTTTGTAATGTTAAGTGATTTTACCACAGTGTGGAGACCTTAATGGCACTTAAATGTAGCACTAGTATATATTATTACTTCAATAATAATCTTAAAACCATTAACTTTTATTATGCAGAGGAGACTTAAAACTATTTCAAATAAATGCTTCTAATTTGAAATGGTTTTTGCTTCTTAAATCATTTAAAATAGGGTAAAGATTTATACAAATACTATTTCATATTCTAAGTCCGGCAAAAACCTTTCAGAGACTTCACTTCAATGTGCACTTTATGCTAGATTGCACGAATGCGGCACACACCAACCGACGTACTATATAATGGTTCAAGATCCGACCTCGTTACATAAAATATGGCGCTCCTCTCGCTTAATCTCGCCTGTTGAACGTTCAGATCGAGAGGCGCGGCCAGGTCTGTACGTACCTTGTATGTTGTATTAAAAGCTAAAGTTCTTACTGGATTAGATGGCATATGTTACTTATATATTTATGAGTTATAAACGTTGGTGTACGTACTTTTATGAAATATTTGTAAAAAATAACTGTACGTATCAAGGTTTAAAAAAAAAGCTTGTTGTCTTTGTTTATCGTTTAAAGATGGTTTAAAGTTATAAATCAAAGACGTTAGAAAAGTTTCATGTGAAAACAAATCTATATTATCTGTAAGACCAAATGCAAGTCTCGGCAATTAGTCATCGTGGCCAAATTGGTTTAAAAAGACTTGATTGAAATAAGAGATAAACATTTTCACAAAAAAACTTACTGCAAAAACTGAATCAACATGAAATAGGACCACACGAAAAGCTTTCAAATAAAAAAGAATCATCAATCAAGAATCAAAATTGGTTCTACTAGTTCTAGGTAGCACACATAAAAAATACAGTTAAATTGAGAACCTCCTCCTTTTTTGAAATCGGCTAAAATAGAACAACAATAACTGTGCCGAATGTTTCTCATTAATCCATTTGTATATATATTTATTTCTATTGATTATAGGTGGTTCTCGATAGAGAAAGAATAGTAATACACTTGTGACATTTAAGTTTCACCTACCATTATCCACTTACTATTATTACACTGCTACACTTGGCTCAACAGAGCTGCAGAACAGTTGTACTGTCAAGTGTCCACAGCACAACTGCGCTGTCGTACGAGAGATAGGCGAAGTTTATCTTCTACTAGCAACCCGCCCCATCTTTGCATGGTTTCATTACGGTAAAGTTACGTATGTTTCTCTGAGATGGGCAGCTTACTCTTTTCGACGTCTTCAACAAATATTTTTATATTTTAGCCAATATACTCAAAAATATCAAATTGTATTTGAAAACCTTCCTTATGAATCACTCTATCTGTAAGTAAAAACCGCATAAACTTCCGTGCAGTAGCTTTTGAGTGTATCGCGAACAGGCAGAGACACGACGGAGGATTTTATTTTATAATGTGTAGTGATTTTCATTTTCGGTATAAACTAAAAGTGTAAAACGAGACTGTCGAAAATTGAATTGACTAACTAGTAACAAAGTAAAAACTACATTCAATCCATTCGGTGTGTAAAACATGCAAATGGATCGATTACAGTATGCCCCAGTTGCTGCTGGCATTTTATTTGTGTTTCAAATGAATTTCGTGCTGCAAACAGTTTTGCAAATAGCGAAGGTAATATTTTGAAGTACCTGGCGTATGTCTACACGTAGAGGCTTGAACGAAATCAGTCAATTTATGTTCATTTGTTGTTCAGTAGCTATAAGACGTTAGAGGGCCTACTTTGAAGAAATTGCGCATTGTTGTTGGTCCAGAAACCGTGAATTTCAAGATTCAATTGTAACATTGAATTAAAACGCAATCCGGTTTTCAGACATGAAATATTTAGCAAATCTGCAATAATAAGGCTATCATCATTATTTTTGTTTAAATAGTTCTTACAATTGTTGCAATATACAACATGGCAAAGAATTTTTACAGTCCTACCGATGCTCATGCACCTTCTGAATATATCATCATAAAATTAAATTCAAATGAGACCAGAAAGAATGGAATTCGAAATAAGGGAAACTGATGTGTTGAGACGCAGAGTAAGGAATACAGAAGTCTCAGAAAAGGAAATCTGAATTCAAAGCAGTAGAAGGGGTCGCCAGTGTTTCTTTGAAGCCTGTGATATCGCTACATTGTGGGATTGTAATACGACTTAAACACGGAGCATCATGCTTAGATATTTTTGAAGTAGAACTTATATCAATACCCAGAACATACGTAGAATCCTGACATGGTGGCCGTCTAGTAAAATACCACCGTCAAGATAATCCAGTGACGTATTTCTGCGATATGTTGTCTTCAACAATTTCAATATCAAACTCTCTCACAAATGTAGTACGCTAATAGTACTCAGAAGAAATAACTAGTCTCATAACAATGGAATTATTATGAATATTAACTCAAACAGTTCGTGCCCGCAGACAATATAGCGATACTGTTAAAGTAAAACATGCTAAATTGTTGTATCAACTGCATTGATATCAACACAAAATTGCTATATCCATTTGTAGATTATTAATTCAAGGTAGCCAGGCATAGGTATGTTGACCAATAAGTAATTTTTGAATATCATGGCAATGGATTCCACTCCTTTATGCCTTAGTTATTTTGTTTTCAACTCACTACATTCTGGTGTGAAAATAATATTCGTAGGGCCCAGTTTCACAATGCGCACGCCGTTATTGCGGCGGTAAGCCCCGTTATGGAGTATTGGCTCGAGAGGCGTCACGGGAACCCTTAATTAGGCAGACGCAGGTTATCACTGGAAATGGATGCTTCGGAGAAAACCTGCGTCTGGTCACCCGAGCAGAAGCAGACCGGGGTGGAGGCGCAAGTGCTTTTATTTTTAGCAAGGGAACATCGGGTTTCCTGTTCAGGGGCGGGCCATCTACTACGTGGTACTTCGGGGTTCCAAGGGTTTCCTTTCGAGGGTACACCTGGTTCTCTGGCTCCTGGTACCCGAGGAGGCGTGCGGTTTTAGTCCATTCGAGTCGGACATGCCACCAAGTGGTGGTATCTGAGGGGATTTCTGCACGAAAAAAAGGACCAGTTTCACCACTTGCTTATAAAGTCCCTGAAAGACTATCGTCAACTTATCTGTTAAAAAACTACTAAGATCGATTTCACACAGCATTGGTATGTTTCTTGGATAGAAACATACCAATGCTATCATCATTATCCTATCCCAGTTCACTGCTGGTCATAGGCGCTCCCATCAGATCGAACCTATACCAGATATTATATTAAATTATAATAATTTATTATGATAAATTTATTAGTAACTTTTATATAGTGTTATATGGCGGATAGCTATTTGAAGCTATCTTATCAGCAAGAGATAAAACCAGTACTTTAATATGTGTCTAAGATCATTATCTGAGATCAATGTATGTACGTTCTATGTCTTACGACGCATGTATCCGTATTGTATATGTGTGTTTTTGTGTAAAAAATTAAGTAGGTGACTCATCTGTTCATTTACATTCTTTTTTTTTATGTTATAGTGGGCAAACGAGCAGACGTATCGCCTGATGGTAAACGATTACCGCCGCCCATAGACACCCGCAACACCAGGGGCGTCACAAGTGCGTTGCCGACCTTGAGGGATGGGAAGGGGGATTAGGGGAAGGGTTGGATTATGGGCCTCCGGTATCCTCACTTACTCAGTGAAACACAGCGCAGGCTCTGTTTCACACTGGTATTCTGTACTTCATAAAGAATAATATTTGCACTAAGAGATAATCAAATAACTTTGAGGTTACGCGCCATCATACGAACATGAGTGTCTTATCTCGAGTGGCATAGTGTGGTGGTTCAAGCGGTCTCATCGTCTTTTCCTACTGCATGAAATATTCACGGGTTCCATGCCCACATCATCATCAGCCTATCGCAGTCCTCTGCTGGACATAGGCCTCTCCAATTACACACCACTTGGTTCGATCATCGGCTTCTCGCATCCAGCTCGTGCCTGCTATCTTGCACAGATCATGATTCCACCTGGCCTGTGGACGTTCTACACTACGTTTGCCAAGACGCGAACTCCACTCAAGAACCCGTTTACTCCAACGGTTATCAGTTCTGCCGTATTAGCCACAGAACTGATAACCATTGGGGTACCGCGTCTTTAATCCGCTTCTTAGATCCGCGATCCCCACATACACATACTTTGTGTGATCGACGAGTTGTTGAATCTTGTTATTCTTATCTTGTTGTATATATTTCATCTTTCTAGACTTCCTCGCGCGGCACACTACATTCCTTGTGTGGGAGTTGCCTTTTTTCTCAGGATTTGATAATTTGTAGGTAAATGAAGACTTCCATTGGTCATATTTGCGTGGTGTTGAATATATATCTGCTACTTAACAAGATTGCTAACGCTTCAAAGTTAAGGTGTTCCTTAATATGCATGCAAAACAATCAAGCGAACCAATTCAGGCTACATAAGCTTCCTTACTTTATATGGCATACGTTCAAAGAGTTATAACGCTGCTCATGTTTAAAACACACTTAATTCTCAAATTATCGGTGCCACGCTTTAGTAGCTGCAGAACGAATACGAGTTTGTATTTTTGGTAATCCTATTCAAATAGTGGCTTTTAATTTTTGTATTATATTCTTACTGAATTGTACGTAACTCCCACTGTTATCGAACAAAGGCAAGCTTGCAACAACTGCCCTGGCACCTGCCCGTCTATTTTTACCGATGTAAACGGTCCCATCCGCTAAAAAGGACATGTTTCAACATGTCATGAGGTACAAGTTTTGTACGGTACTGGATACCTTATCTTGTCTCGATGAAGATTCTTTAGATGGCATCTTGTTATAAATATCTTTATTCCAGTTTTCGGTTACGTTATTAAATATTTTTGCCGAGACTTTATCACTCGGATACTAGCAGCATTGGAACTTCCATTATAACTGGGATTAGTCTTCTGTATTTTTATATTTCACAAATCTGCTTGAGCTATAGGGAATATAATGTAAATGCTTTCGTAATACGCGAAAGTAAATTCAATGGCTTATTTACATTTAAAAACTACCGACATTCGCATTTCCAAACGCACATCCTTCAAAAGCAACCGGACGACTTATTGAGTAATACGTGACGGACGGACATACGTAAACTAACGACTAGACTACACTTATACTTAATATCTATACTCCATAAAAAACTGTTTTAATATTAAAATTATGTATAGGTACTAGGTACATATAAATTTTTTTTTTCAATTTTTGTCTGTCTATTAGTTCTGGCTAATTTCTGAAGCGACTGGACAGATTTAGACGGGGCTTTCACTGATAAGAAGTAACTTACTTTTTTAGACTAGCTTCGACCTGCGGCGTTACCTGCTGTTTATGTTAGGCTGCGGGTAACACCGCGGGGATCAGCTAGTTATTAATAATCATCAGTCTATCGCAAGTCAACCGCTGGTCATAGACCTCATCAATTGCACGTCACTTAGTTAGATTCTGATTAATAATATTCTCATTAAAACTCGAACACCTCACACATATGGACGTCTGATCCTTAACTAGGCAAAGACTGTGGTATGGTAAACAGACCGAAAAAAAACACCATTTTACCGTAGAAGAACTACCGTATGGGCCTCCGGTATCCTCACTCACTCGGTGAAATACAGCGCAGGCGCTGTTTCACACCCGTTTTCTGCGAGGCCATGTTATCACACCGGTCGTGCCGGCCCATTCGTGCCGAAGCGTTTCTCTCCCGCTATTTTTGATGATGGAGGACAATTCAAGCTGTACTAAATTTTAAATTTGACTATCGAAATTATTGATTTTACCTTTAAATATTTACTTTAAAATAATAATATAACACATCGATAGTGTCGGTATTATGTAGTAATGAACTATAATAAATTATCACTCTATTCGTGACCAACTCGAACAGAACGTCTGGTAATTAATCTAGTAATCAAATAATAATATAATTTGTAGTACAAATCTGCCACTAAGTTTTTAAACACAGTAAAGTAAATGTGACTTGTACTTACTGGGTTTATGATTTGCGCGGCAGAAATGCTATTAACACAGGACGAGCTCAAATTGCGCAAAGATATCCGTAAAATGTTCTCTCAACGTTCCGTTTGTGATATATTTAAATGTAATAGCCACTTGTTTATAAATAATAACACCATTATAGTCGTAGGAAACGGATACATTAGATTCAAGCTGTTTAGAAAGTTAAGTTTGATTTAAATTAATTTATTAATGATCTAATTTGGAGAGATTTATCTGTAACTTAATATCTTCACGTGTTTTGACAACCGTATTTTTGTATCAGGTTTTTTCCGCGGCATCGCTCGAGTATATGTCAGTTATCGTGGAAAAGAATTAGTTAGCCTATGTCGTTCCTCAAAAATCACAGTAGCTCTATGCCACTATGCCAAATTTCATTAAAATTTATTGTAATTAATAATAATAATAACAATAAATATTTCGGACATTTAACACACAACGCCATCTAGTCCCAAACTAAGCGGAGCTTGTTTTATGGGTACTAGACAACTGATATGAATACATAAATACTTTTTTTTTGAAATACATACATATTATAGATAGAAAACATCCAAACTCCGAAACAAATATTTGTAGATCATACAAACTTTTGCTCCGACCCAGGATTCGAACCCGAGACCTCAAGGACAGCAGTCGCGTACGCTACCACTGCGCCACCGAGGCAGCTAATAATTGTGCAGCAGTTTAGCCATGAAAGCGTAAAAGACAATCAAAAAGAGTTATTCTGGAATTCGTAATATTAGTAAGGCTTTTAAGAGTAACAAAATGTACTTTTTGTTTTTTTTTGTTTTTAATTATTATTATAATATATATTTCTCTGTTTTTTGGATTGAGCCTGACTAAAAAAATGGTTAGATGGATTGATAATCAAGAGGCTCACGTTAGACGGCTGGATCAAGGGCCTGGTGCAGAAGGCGGTCCTCCTAGACACGGCATGTATAGTGAGGAGGTTCCTATCTTTGGAGTCCTAACCACCGGTTTCTTGGCCCCTGTAATCGAG
This sequence comes from Hyphantria cunea, assembly GCA_003709505.1. NCBI lineage: Eukaryota > Metazoa > Arthropoda > Insecta > Lepidoptera > Erebidae > Hyphantria > Hyphantria cunea. The sequence continues at coordinate 661,257 of PKRV01000262.1, forward strand.
GTCGGTGTTTAACTATTTTTTATATTTTTAAATATATATTATTGCTTATCATTTTTATGTATTTAAAAATGTAATAGATATGTATATATTAATGTAATAAAGAGAATAATATTAATCTTTATTAACAATCCACTTTATACATACATAATTGTGTGTCGGTTTAAGCCGCACTAGGCTTAGCCTGCATTGTAAAAAATATGCTGGAAGTAAAAGCAAAATTTGACACAAAACCTGTGTTAACCTCCTTAGCCAGTGTATTATAATTAATAGGTTAAAACCTCTTTTGTAAGGAGAGAGAGAGAGAAAGTGTCCGCTGTTGGCCATAGGTCAAACAGAGGTCTTAGAGGGTAGAAGCTGTTGATGAACTCGTTACCCCAAAGAAGTAGAGTAGGTTAAACACCTTATAATTATTCAATTACTCAAGCATACATTGAATATTAACTCGCATTAAATTAATGTACGAATACTAATGTGCTTTTCAAGACAACAAAGTATGATGTAACGTATCGCTTAGGACTAGTTTGTTTGGGGAAATAACCATAAAATTACTTATTACAGTTCCGTCAATAGTAATTAACGAATATATTAACTAAGTAGATGCAACAGAATCTGTATTTTCTTCATATGAGCCTGTCAAAATCACTCTTTTCTGCCTGATGGAAAACATCACTAGAATCCAAGAGTACTGGTCACAGTACTCATTCCGAATGCAGACATTTCGACAATTCAGCCCGGCAATATTTTTTTGATATAGGAGTCAAGTGTGTTAGCGATTATCACCAGTCGTTACATCTGCAACTCACGATGTGCGATCCACAACTATTACTGTTCTGAGCCTGGGTGTTTTTTGTGTTCGTTTCATGTATATTTGTAAAGTCCCCCGCGACGCAGGATTTATTCCTAACGCGGGAGTTGTCTTTAAAAAACATTCTGTCTTAAATTCTACTACACATATATCAACATGTTAATGATCGTCCATTCCATTATAACTAAACTATAACATGTCACATCAAGATATATTCCCCCATTACAGTTATAAGTATATTCACATTTAGAAGTATTTATGGTCTATTTACTACAGGTACCAGAGTTTCCATAATACCATACACAACAATTTATAGTCAATGAATCGTTTGGGGCTTATAACAGTCTGGGGTGGCTATAACAAATATTGTGTACTTTGACATATACTGGGTAAAATATATTTCAATTAGCATTTAATGGTTTTGAGTCACTCGGATAATGACAAAATAAGTGAAGTCAAACCACAATAGTAATTTCAGACATACATACATCACAATAGATGTACTCCCTCGTGTTCTTCCTTGAATCTTAGTCACATTTTATCGATATATTTGAATATTTAAGTACCTACTTGTATTTTGTCTTTATTATTGAGATGGGTTGACAATACTTGAGTGATTTGTTACAGAATTGTGAATAAAATAATGAAATATTCGATGTAAGTGCCATATAAGGTTATGAAGCGAACCTTCGTGATTTGTGAAAGTTGCCCTTTAATAACATCAACTAAAAATCTCCGGAATGCGTAAAAATATCAATTATATTCATCTGCTTCAAATTCATTTGTTGTGGTTACAAATCGTGCTGTTCCTTATCTCAAATCGACTTAAGACGCCAATTACAGAGCAATGCTAACGACCCCTCTAATTGGTCCCTTCCAACTTTATCTTCACTATCTCGGCAATAGACTGATCGTGACAAATCGTCCCATAGCGTAGTCTGTAGTTCGCCTTTTGTGAAGCTTTCGCCGTCGGTAAGGATTAAGTAATTGAGCCCCGGTTACACTTTTTTTAGTCGCCATAACTTAAGTGATGGCGCGGGTACACCTCTTTTGTCAGTTTTGTATTCTTTGGCTTTTAGCGATGTTTCTATGTCATGTGCACAGAAATATATTTCTGTGGCCATGTATCAAAGTGACGTTGATTTGTATTTGAAAGAAACGTACTTTATTATGTTCTACATTTGAATTTAGGCACGATACAGATAAATAACATGAATCTTGATATGTTTAATTCTTAATAATTGTTGTTTTCCAATTGTTAATCTCTTATATTTTTGAATTTTCTTTTAAGTTAAAACAAAAATTGATTCATATCAAATATAAAATTAAAATTTTAGATTCTACATTACTTTCTTTGATAATTTCCAACATGCCACAGCAGCATTAAAGAAATTTCTTCTTTCCTTTCATCGTTTATTATGTTGATTTGTATGCCGTAACAGAACATTTCCTGAGGCTATGTGGTGTAGTAACATTTTATCGGAATAACATCTCAGAAAACTAAAGATTTCATACAAAATAATGTCGCGTAGATCGCATATTTCTCTATTATGATGCTACTATACTTAGCATAATGATAGCTCTGCCGTGATCAGTCGTATTAGATTAGAACAGAAACCGTCTCAAACGGATATGGGAATATCAGATTTTATCAAAATAATTGGTAACTCGCTTGAATATGGACTAAAAGAATGTTAGATATTTCGATAAAGATTTGGATACCAATTTTAAATTTAGAATACCAGTCATGTAGTATTGGATCCTAAGCTCAAACCGGATAATTTACATGTTTCAATACACCGCTATTTTGGCGGGAATTGACAGATTATAGCCGACAAACGAGATACACCTTTTGTTGGGAACAAAGATGGCCGACAACAGCATGGCGGAACGTTACCGATACGAAATTGCGGGTAATTGACGCTTTTGTCGGTTCTCTAGGGCTGGTAGCTTTGAAAGTGATGTGTCATCGAATGATTCTTGAATTATTTTATATCAGAACGAAAACGTAATATACGATGAATGTTTTTTGTAGGAAATGTGTTGCTTTTGTGTTTTCTTTTGTGCTCTGTTTTTATTGCTTTTTTTTTGCGTATGTTGTGGCGTATTGTCGCGTGCTACTCGCTCCATTTTTATTTAATAGTATTTCTGAATATTAAGACACGTGGTATTCCATATGTACCTATATTTGACGTGATTAAAAATAGTCTTGAGTGTTTTTCCTTATTATGACCGTATTCAATTCAATGACACTTTTGAGGTTTTGATACGATTATGGTTCGTTTGAGCTGCGACACCAATCTATAACATTGACAAACGAAAAAAATTACAAAAAAAGAATTGGTTCGTTTGTCAATGTTATTGACTGATGTCTCAGCTACCAGAATAAATAATAGGGGTAAGAACAGGTTCAGTTCCTCATGTTAGTCAGTAGAAACTTAGCAGTTCCAACGATATTAAACATCGACAACCCATTATGTTCCATTGATGGCTCCTGGTCTACTCTCAGGAGAGGTTTAGGGTCATTAGTTATTAGAAATTTTTGTCAAAATTTCTATGATGAAAATCATTACCTTTTAGAAAATATTCACACTAGTCTGATGATTTGCATCATGAGTTGATGACGTTTGATATTCCTTCTTATTCAACTTTGACGTAGTAATAAGATATGTAGTTAACTGATTTATACACAACACTAACATGGCTGTGACTTATGAAAGTTTTCGATTGGTATTTTAAATTGATTTATTAAAACAATTACATCTCTGATGAATAATAATTTACCAAAGTTCACATAAGTGCATAAACAAACGCGATCTATAGGCCTTGAAGTAATACTTAATATGGCGACGCATAATCTGTCACGTAAATGTAGTGTTGATGACTCTGACCTTTAATGGTCACAAATATGCACAACAATCTTCCTAGCCTTTATTATTCCCAACTAAATGGTGGTCATCAACTAATTCAACCAGTTTTACCTGGATATCAGTTTTAGAAGTAGTAGAAGGGAAGTAGTTGGTCACGAACAAACACACGTATTTATAATATTAGTTAAGATTTACTACATATAAAAATTCATCATCATAACCAACCCATTACAGTCCACTGCTGGACATAGGCCTCTCCCATCGCACGCCACTCGAATTGGTTTAGATAGGTGCCCGCCAGCCATCTTAAAGATTCATATATGTATATCCACAATAATAGTCTTTATGTGGCACTTAATTACTTTTTGGATGACCAAATTCTTGGGTGGTCGATGGCTTTCGCTGTTTTTTCTTAAGTTTAAACCTGTTTTGAATCAATGTAGAAGTCTGTTCGTTATGTCACAGATCTTTTTAAATGTTCATTAGTTAAAAATGTTCAAGGTTCCATACTTACTGCAAATAATTAATGTAGTGGCATCAATTCTTCGCAGGTGCTTTATCTACTCAATCAAATCAATCAACAACCCATAATGTCCCACTGCTGGGCTTAGGTCTTCTCTCAGAAGAGGGTTAAGGCCATACGTCCCCACGCTGGCCAAGAGCGGGTTGGGGACTTTTATCCATTTATATATTTATGCCATTTATATCATAGCAAACAGAAATGTGAATACTGTACAGGAGATTTTGTTTCTAGATTAACTTAAAATTTTTGCAGTATAAATATGGTATAAATTAATTACGTATGTGTACATAAATATGTATTGTTAAATTTGAAAACATCGCCAGAATGACATCATTATGATAATGATGAGTAGTTCCTACTTGATAAAACATGTATTTACGATTTTGTGGTTAGGGGATAAACTTGGTAATGATAGTTACAATTATTTTAGGTATTAGTTGCTCTAATAACTGTCCACGTCACCGTCAACGATATGAGCTAGACAGATAAGTATTTTTAAATATGCATATTTGTTATTCGTTATTACTTCACTTTTGATATTCAAAAATGGTGAACAAATATTAACACAAGAATACTTTTTTATATACGAGTCTGCTAAAGTGAGTACAAGAGTATTGGTCATATTGCGTATGCATACAATACAATATTGCAGCATTGTGACCCATCATAATGGGTCACAATGCTGCAATATTGTATTGTTGCCTGGCTGCCTGTTGAAATGCTTCAGCATTATCACCTTATGCTTTGCTATAACTCAGTTATTTTGGAGAAGGAAGTGAAATATCTTCAGAGTCCAGCTTTGAAGTACCATTTCGGTACTACCTCGGTGGCGCAGTGGTAGCGTACGCAACTGCTGTCCCTGAGGTCCCGGGTTCTAATCCTGGGTCGTACCAAATGTTTGTATGATCTGCAAATATTTGTTTCGGAGTTTGGGTGTTTTCTATGTATAGTATGTATGTATTTACAAAAAAAAAGTATATAAGTATTCATATCAGTGGTCTAGTACCCATAATACAAGCTCTGCTTAGTTTGGGACTCGATGGCGTTGTGAGTTAGATGTCAGAAATATTATTTCGTCCGTTAGAATCCTTACATCTTCCAAAGCCATAACGTAGTTGAACATAAAAAAAAAACAAGTGTTCTCTGTAAGGCCCGGCGCCAGTTTAAAAGAAAAAAAAAACTAGTAGGTATTTTGTCGTTACTAGACTAACAGCCTAATGAAAATAAACTTTGGTCTTTTGGCGTAGAAATAAATGCTTCTAAATATAGATTGCCGTGAGTGCTAACCCTGCTTGCGCTCTATATAGCGTTGTTTAGTAATTATTTTCAATTAATATTGTTAATTGGCATCGCGCTCGCTATGATCGGTCATTGTTGTGGCTGCAGGCTACTCCTGCCGTGCTCAGCTTATCTTGTTCACTAATTTGTCCTTTGGTCCTCAGCCCTTTGAACAATTAGCTTCAAATTGAAGTCTGCAAAAGTATTTGGAAGTTTCGAGGTTTGGTATTCGATCTCGGTCTAGTGGATTTTATTGTTTGTAATTAGGTATAGTAAAAAGTTTTATTAGAGACCTTCTTCGTTTGGTGAATCTAAATTAGGAACTTGACTATTCTATGTTGTATATCTTCTTACCACAGGGGTTAGTGATCAATTGGTCATGACTTATAAAAAAAACTAACTGCATCGTTTTACAATAAATACAAATGTTGATATAAATCGAATAGGTTTTATATCGAATGAGAAATATGTGTAAAAAATATTTCTATTGCATATTCATGGATCTACCATGAATATGCAATAGAAATATTTTTTTGCATCATTATTGAACAATAGAACGCTACGGTACTGATTGCGTACAGCTATAAAAAACTACTAGATGTAGTATTGTACAACATCATAATATCTACAGTTTTCTTTATTGTGCCTGTTTAAGTGACTTACCCTGCCTGATGGAAACTATGACAAGAATCCAAGAGTTGTGGTCACCATATTCATTGCACATGCAGACAATGTAGCAGGGTCACACTGTGGTGGCTTATTGAGCTGCTTTTGCATCATCGGGCCTCCGATCTTGCACTCACCAATGAAACACAATAGCACGAATGCTACATGCATTTTAAGTTGGTATTCTGTGAGAGGGTAACTAACTAACTACCTTGAAAACATAATAATGAACGGCTTAATCATATGGCGACCATCATCCGTCATCTTCCTGTTTTCTAAATATGTTTGGAGTGCAATGTGTTTTCCTTTTTTTAATTACCAACTATATAATTTATCATCCCATTTCCAATACTATAGTTTTTAAAATCTCATACCATTATTTTAGCGCCATACTGCAATTTAGAATACGCTTAGCCTTATTCGATTTATGTGCGGTTTCAATAACACACCACAGTTCGTGTCGATAGTGGTTCATGATATAAAGCTTTCACACACGATAGCTAACTACTAATTCTATAAAATGTATGTAAATATTGAAAGTGGGGAATTTGAGCTGAAATATGCGCGAGTCTGCTTAGGAATGTAATCCTTTTCAGAATACAGAAAGAAGGTTTTTAATAAAGAACTAAGACATTAGGCTAAGGCATATGACTAGACCTTGATGAGTAAGAAGACCAGACTTGACCTGGGTGAAACAGATTCCTTTACCAGAATACCATACCCATTATTATAGAGCATCCATATGCCATGTTCTTATTAATAATGGTCCTTTCTCTACTGTTAAGCTGTAAGTATTCTAATTTATTTATTTGTATCTTTATTGTGTACAACATAGATTATAAAAAAAGATAAGTCACAAAATATGTAAATATAACAAACGAGGGTAATATATCTTTTTTGCTGTTGACGGGTTGAAAAGTCCTTTCGTATCTCCAGCTCCTCGGGGACATAGGAGCCAGGAGTATGTGGTGTTCCAACTAAAAACACCCCGACGACCGGCCTCTGGCGCCCTACTCTGGGAGGACCCAGACCATGTTATTTCAGGTTCTTCCCGAATCGACGCCGTGCCTTATCAGGTGCTGTCCCAGGGGAAATATATTTCCCCCCTTGATCCCAGCGTGGTAGGCTGTTTGCACAAATATGCAATCATGCCGTTATCCCGACCGCAGCAATCAATCTGCCACCAGAGGACCCCATCCTCCGGCGGCCCGTGGTCCCGTCAACGGTTTTTATCGCCGACGTCTTCTTTGCTCGGGACCGGCCCTCTCCCGATCCCGTTCCGTTCTCGCATGGTAATATACCTAATATTAAAATTTATTTGTTATTAATATATAATTTATTTACATTTGTTTTCATACATTACTTTCTTGTTTAAATTTGTCGATCACATGTAAACGAGTACGGAAATAATTTACTTTAATTTTAAACAATGAAGGTCGTAACCTTCCTTTATAATGCAATAGGTAGCATGTCTTAAGCTATTTTCCATATTCAATGCTCGCCGATATGTTGTCGGATTAACAATTGTAAGAATATAAATAGCGATTAAACGGTTAGAATAGTCTTATTTCCTTTTTAGTTTATATAATTTTGAATAGCGCATAAGAATTATATAGTGTTTTTTGTTATTTTTAAGGTAGGTACTACAACATTTTATTAGTCTGGACTATTTTTGGATTTGTATTTTATTAACTGACTCCAAAAAAAAGGAAATTTCCAATTCGACTGAAGGGGATATATGTCTTTTTTGATTTATATTCGTATTAGTCGTTACAATAGGTATTATTATTAACTAGCTGCCATTTTTTTTACATAATTTCCGAACTACTTGTTTTTACTATTTATGCCCGCTACAGCTTCCCACAGGTAGCAGCCATGGACTAAAATAAATGTACACTAATGCTTTTCTCATAATTTTCTTTAATACAAACATTGTTCTGACACTAGCAAACACATAAATCAGAATTATCGAAGTTGGTGCAGTCGATCGAAAGGTATACCTTTCGCGTACATATATTTCAGTGTCATTTTTATTTCTATAGATTGTAACCTTCTAGAATGAAATAAATATGATAAACTAGCTATCCTAATATCCTTAGCCTTAGGTTATCCGTTAACGTCATAAAACTATATATTTTTTCAATATATAAAAACGATTTTAAGCTTTTGTCAACAAGAAAAAACTAAATAAAATATAAAGCAACTGTGTAAAAAGTTAAAAAATAAAAATTTATTAATGAAATCTCTTTTATTAAAACCTGTTCAGTGCTACAGGCGCAACGGTGGAACATACATAGAATGCCAAAACTAAACCTTTCAATTTGGCTTCGCCCCATAATCGGGTAGAAAAACTAATTTGTAACCGTTAAACATACACGATACATAAACGATAAACAATAAATTTATTGAACATAAAAACACGATACAAATACAATAATAATAAATAATAAATAAATATTTTGGACATCTAACACACAACGTTATCTAGGCCCAAACTAAGCGGGCTTGTATTATGGGTAATAGACAACTGATATGTATACATAAATACTTTATTTTTGTAAATACATACGTATTATACATAGAAAACACCCAAACTTCGAAACAAATATTTGCAGATCATATAAATATTTGGTCCGACCCAGGATTTGAACCTGAGACTTCATGGACAGCAGTCGCGTACGCTGCCACTGCGCCACCGAGGCTGTTAGAACAATATATATATATATATATATATATAAACAATAGAACGTTAATAGCTGGAGTTATAAAAACTGTGTTACAACTATTAACGCCCACTGAACATAATGATCCCAATGAACATAGAAATGTTATGTTTACACATATCTTCGGATATGTGCAAACATTACATTTCAATGTTCTTTTGTAAAATACAACTAGCAAATATAATAAAAAATAAACACAAAAAGAAACTTCGACTATTACAACAACTAAAATCAGTAAAAAGACTATTAACAATGGAAGCAAAAACTAAAACATAAATGAGAATGATTAATATAAGATACTTGGTCACTCGTATGCGTGTGCCTGTGTGTGTGTGTGTGCGTGTGTGTCTGAGTTTGGTATGAGTGAGTGTGTTTGTGTGTATGTGTGTGTGCGTGTGTGTCTGAGTTTGGTATGAGTGAGTGTGTTTGTGTGTATGTGTGTGTGCGTATGTTTGTTGTGGATATTTTAACAGACAACCTTTTTGATATTTTCAGTATCCTCATATGAAAACGTATACAACCAGTCAGTCACCTTAACCTTAAATTTTGTTAATGTTAAAGTATCATAATTAACATATATATTATGTTTAACCTTGATCCTTGTTAGCTATGAGATATGACCCAAGATTATCATCTTAGCAACGGTACCAGAACTAAATAGTTCGCGGTAACGCGTACCTACGCTTCGCTATTTTTTTTTACATAACCTGTATTAGATTTTTTTTCCTGTGTTTAGATGTATATCATCAAAAAGTTACGCTGAGTGTTTCCTTGTTGAAGACCTGTTTCTTTGCTGGTATTCATTATATGTATCTCTTATTAATTAATCCTGGTTTTTGCCCGCAGTTTCTCACACTGTTTTGTTCTATCGTTTTCTATTCATGTATAAGTATCCAATGTAATAAATATGTCTATAAAAGAAAGACATGTAGCATATTTACCGATTTATTCATAAAAAACCTAATTTTAGGTTTCGTAACGAAACAAAAACAATACTCAATAGACTAGAGTTAGGGAATCTAGAACATTAATGAACCAACAAATATATCACAATCAACAAATCTGCCAAACAATGTTCCATTAAACTTCATAGTTAATACTAATAATATAGATTATTGTAGTGCACACATTCTGTAGGCACACTCCAAGTTTATTGCCCTTAGGGAAAACCTGCTTTCGACACGACAATATTGATTTATTCATAGAAATTATCGTTATTTGACCGTCGGCGGTGAGGGTGGATGGTCATTGTAATGACAGGCGTCGATCACACTTGTGTCAAGGTATCGTGATCGAAATACAGCATTGTTTGTATTCACACTAAAACAGACTATATATACCTAGGGCTGTCAGATGTGAAAAGTCCTGACATTTAGAATTTTGATGTTCATAACGAAAATTGGCAGTTTTGTTAATAGAATATAACTTATAAGGCCCAGTTTTTGTCTGTCTCTTATTGACCTTCCCAATAGCTCTGTCCCTTTTTGTCTCGGTTCTCCATACCTCGTCAATTCTGAGCACAATCAAATTCTTGTGAAAAGTCGGCGTCAAACAATACTACATGTTACAGAGAATCTAAATATTGGAATAAAAATCACATCACAGCAAAGAAAAATACTAGCCAGCACTAAGTATTATCATAGGCATCGGCAGAACAAAACCTGACGTTTGTAACCCTATATTTAAAGCTTAGATGGCTAGTACATAGCTTACAGGTATACACACGTAATTCATAAAGCAATATTCGATACTATTTTGTACAGCAGCTATGTGTGCATATTTGATAGTAGTCTTTACGTAAATTGTCATATATCGAGACATATTTTAATGACACACCAGAAACTTTGTTGTTTTAAAATAAAAAGTATCGAACTTGGGTGCCATCATCATGGTATGTACATTTACTGAACATGTTATTAGTAACAACTAGTAATTAATTTAAAGTTTCGAATGGAAAGGCTTGCTTGAAATAATAGCTATTTGATTGTGTAATTTTCACTTGATTAAAAAAAATACAAAATTATCAATTTCATTGTAACGAAAATCAATTGAACTAAGCATACTTGCTTTAGATTTCTATCAAGTCAAATGTGGTTACAGTTTATAAAAATAATCTCATCAACAGCCCATGATGTCCCACGGCTGGGCTGGGGTGTCCTCTCAGGAGAGGGTTAAGGCCGTACGTTCCCACGCTGGCCCCGTGCAAGTTGTGCCCAAAATAATCTACGTATATAAAATTATGGGTTAAACAGTTCAGCAACATAAAGCCTATACAACTTTGAGTTCATGCTTTTTATGTCGTCAGCGCCCACTGCCAAAGAATTTTTGGATATTTTGCACCAATAGGGGTGAAAACAAAAAATGGACGGTTGTATTATGGAAATATATTAAAGTTATAAATACGAGAAGAATATCATACGAGATACAACGCAGCAACGTCGGCAACGGCTAGTTCAATATAAAAATAGACAAAACAAAAAATAGTAAAAGATTGATGGCATATTACTTGCAAAGTTAGGGGCAGATAGTGCAAATCGTAGTACTGCAATGCCTCGAAGGGAAGGTGATCCATTTCAATTGTTTAATTTTTCTTTTTCCTAGGGGACTAACGGGAGTTGACTAATATCTGCAATTGTCCTTTTTACTTTTTGATAAATGATTGCAATGTTGTTAAATTACAATTGGAATTCACGAATGTAGTTTTTTCTTTCTTTATGAAACTCTTGCACCAGAAATATTTACTTAACTAACATACTTGAAACGTAGACAAAGAACACCTAGAATCAGAACAATAATTTGCGAATAACACCAAGTGTTGTCCCATGTGAGATTTGAACCCAAACCATAACTTTAGTTTTTCTGCTTTATATCATTGAAAGGCAACTATGAAATAAATATCACTTTTTAATCATGTGATTTGAGATGGTGACTGTTAATAAATTAAGTATGTATGTATGCGTGTTAGAAATGCAGACGATAAACCTACAAATAAAACGTTTCCTGTGTACCATTAACTGTAAATCAAAGTTTTAATTTAGTAATAATCTTACGTTACAAGCATATATATTAAGCTCATAAAGTTATTTTATACATATGTTAAGTAGCCGATGGGATGCCTGATAGTAAATGATAAATGAATTTATGTTTGTAAGTCTTAACAGACATTTACGGTTGTCGGACTTACAGCTGGAAGGCGTGCGCATTTCTTAAGATTCACTCTGGGAATAAACGCCGCAACAAACCACAAGTAAGTGATTATCGTCATGGATACCTACAACTGAATTCACATGTATATTTGCCAGATTTGCCTATTGAGTTCCTTTGCCATTAATATGGAATCTGAAGGTTTTAGACTTCGATAATCACAGTCACTGAAGAGGTGACTGGTGAAAGTACGTACTAATTACACCGGTTTTCTCTTAGTTATCGATATTACTCAGGTTTTTTTAAATGAACCTGCCATCTGCCTGATGGAAATCATGAGCAGAATCCAAGAGTAGTGTCACCATACTTATTGCGAATGCTGTCAATGCAACAATGCAGCATAGTGACCGACACTACGGCGGCCGGTTGAGTTGCTTCTGCATCATTTGGCCCATATATAACTTCCGAAGATAAAATATTTTTAGAACTACATTTGCGTGGCGAAGAACAACTTAAATAGTCCTTGTGTGATATAAATGATGACATACATAATACACGTTTAATATCACCTTCACGATCACAAAATACAAAACCTATGTAATAGCGTTATATTGTGTCATACGACATGGGAACGGACGTTGATAGTTTTTGAACAATGGCAGCGGGGCCATGACCTTCGGGGAGCAATTAAAACTGTCCAACTGATTCATTCTTTGGACGTGACAAATTGATGATGTGCTATTGGCTTCGTTCTCTACTATAGATTATTTGAAGTGATATTTGGTAATGGATTTATTTATTGATTTATTCACTCATGCTTATATTCATGAAGCCCGTCGGGCCCAGGTGGAGGAACAGACAACCCAAGACCGACTGTCATGGCGCCTTAAAACGAGAAGGGCCGACCCCAAATGATAACGTAAAAGGCACAGCAGAAGAAGAAGCTTAGATTCATGAAGAGGAACAGGGTTATTTACTCTGTGGTTTTAGTTCTACTTACGTAATGGTGGACAAGCCTATTTACGTTGACTGTGACCATTTTAACGATTGGGTGGGGATGTTTGGAGTATATTAAAAGAAAAAGGTGAAAGGATAGGAACGGGAGTGAAGGAAAATCGAAGTTAAATTTTGCAAAAATAGGTAATCCATCTATATATGTAAAAAAAAGTTGTGTTAGTTTCTTGAGAACGGCTGAACCGATTTAGCTGAAATTTTTTGGGACGTAGTTTAAAACGAGGAGATGGACAGAGGATACTTTTAACATAGTTTTTGTTAAATTTTCTTTGCGCTGCGGCGTTAATCGCCGTTGTTGTTGTACAGCGGATAACACCGCAGGGCTAAGCTAGTTTTTTATATATTATGAACGTTTTACAGTTTTCTTTGTACTAAATTGTATTAACATATGTTGCGTTCATTTCATTACAAAATAACTTTGACTTTTTATTGTACTCCTGACACCCTCGTCTTACATTACATAGTATAAAGTGAAACCGCTAGTTAAAACTATAATTATTCTTCAATTAGAATACGTATATATCGAATAGTAAATGAACTCCAATATTATTTATCATGTAATTACTTTTATTGGATATCATTTAGATTTAACTAATAATATAGGTGAATAGTTTAACTTTCGTTATTCACAGCTATTAGTAACGATTTACAAACAATTACGCAAATTTAATGACCTAGTGACTAATTGCCCGATTGGCAGACTTTGTACCGTACGTGGATTTGTAACGTAGTGCCTTTACTGAATCAATTACGTTACTATTTGGTAACGCCCTGTAACGGTAGATAATGTGGCCTTACTGATTTTTAGTTGAGTTTGTTTATTTACTCTGTGGCGAACCGGTAAGTAAAGCCTTTTGTTTACTTATAACTGTTTCTGAACGTTTTTTTCTTTTATCCACGATCAATAGATTGCGGCAGGTTGCTTTTGGTTGGAGATGGTTCAGTGAGTAATATGCGTAACTAATCTCCGATGCTATTAATACCATAGTGGTTAGTTAAGATTACTGTACAAAATTTGCTTTGAATTGCAGAAGATAAAAAATAATACAGTTGTATCTACACTTAATGAATTCTTATTGTTAGCAGTTTGTGTATCTGACCGGCCAATACGTATAAACTACCAGTTTGGATTTTCTTGTCGTTCTGATAAAGCGTAAACAGAAAAAACAACATCTAATTCGAATATATAATGTAATACCTTTATACAAGGGGCTTTCGGGGACAATAAATCGATTTATTTTATAGCTAATATTATTTTTTTCAAAGAGAAGAGTGTTATAAGTTTAACGTAGACGTCTCTCTGTGTGTGCCTGCCTGTTGCATCGTAGCTTCCAAACGGATAGACCGATTTCCATGCAATTTTTTTCATTTAAAAGCCACTTTCAGGTTCTAAGCTATGTTTGGTAAATATCGGCCCAGCGGTGTAGGAGTATCAGCTTTTTCCAAAATGATGTAAAGTGGTTATGATTACTCGATAACATGTTGTGGGTTATTCAAAAGTTAAATTTAGCTTGTCAAAAAATTTACTAAAAGAAAAATATAGAGCAAAGTTTGATCAGGCACTTAATATATTGTATTTACTTATTAATTTATAAATCTTTATTGAATGCATGCAAAATTACAAAGTTAAAACAGAGGATGAGTCACAAATATGCAAGTGATACAATAGGCGGTCTTATCGCTCACGGCGATCTCTTCCAGACAACCCCAATACGGATTTTCGGTATCCAAAAACTTCAGGCAGCTCACATACAAGTAACACACCTAATCCTCTACGTGAGTGGTTGAAAATACCATTTAAACAATCATGCACCGAAATAGCACCCACTCACTTTCACATTATACACATACACACACTAACACACACACACACACACACACACACACACAAACTCTATATAAATATTCACTAAATTTGATCTACTAAAAAGAGGATAGAAAAAAATAGATAGATAGAGATAAAATAAAATAAAAACATAATGACAAATAATGGTCCTTCAGTAGCTTTTTAAAAATAGGCAGTTTTTGCTTTTCGAATTGTCTCGGGCAAGTCCTTCCAAAGTCTTACCGCTTGCACAGTAAAAGACTTGCCTGCAAACTAAATTGAATGTTTTGGCAGCTTCAATATTAAATTCTCTGATGACCTCAAGTCCCTGCAATGTGTGTTTTAAGAACTGAAAACGTTCTTTGAGATAAAGAGGAGTATGAGGATGAAACAAAACACTGTTTTGAAGAGAAAGAATATGTAGATTCCGCCGAAAGCGTATTGGTGAGCTTAGAACGAAACTTAGAAATTTGATCATATTTGCGTAATCCAAATATGAATCTAATGCAGAGATTTTGAAGTCGCTCATGTTTATTCAGATAGCCGACATCGGCATTGTCAATGATGGTATAATCAATGGAAGTAAAAGAGATTGTGCGCAATTTTAGTGTAAGTAGGAAGAAAGTTTCGTAGCCTTCGCATATATCCTGCTGCTGCAAATAATTTACAGCTAACTTCCCCAATCTGAGGAACCCAAGATAAGTATCTGTTCATATAGATCCCCAAGTTTTTAACATTATCAATATATGAAACAACCGAACCGTTGCAACAAACATCTGGCAGCTGCTCAGAGTTTATTGCAAACAGTAACCTGAAGCTAGCCACTATAATTACTAGTGTTTTGTTTGAGTTTACACTTATTATTTATTGTACACATTGAAAATACAAGTATGAAAGAAAAACAAGGAAGTGTCATGTAGAAAAGTCGTGCTTAACCCAAAATTGAGTGTTCTGCCAGCAAACTCTGAGTGAACAGAGGATAGTGGAGAAAAGTAAGGGTAAAGTCATGCGTAATTAATAGAAACGAATATAACTAAAAATGAAAAAAGTAATAATAGTTATTACAGACTTTGATTTTATACCTACAGTGGAATACATTATGCATATTAGTACTAAACAAGAAAATAATCGAAACATAAAACGTTTCTATTTTGTGTCCCTATTGATATGTAAATTATCCGTTATTCTTCCGAAGTAGATTCCGAAGAGATTAACGAGAATACACCTTTATTGTGGGTTACGCCATACGCCACTTTACAAATACATGAAACTATTTTCGGACGCTCTTGTCACTTGACATTGACAACTAGTGACGTACATAAACACAGATCATTATAATATATCGATTGATAACGTCTAATGACGCAATAACGTATATCATATATACATTATTAAAGATGTTTCTATTTTAAGATATAAATTCAATAACGAAAGCTTACATTCTCATATATAGTCTACTAGCCGACCCGTGCCCACTTCATGGGGCGTTAACAGCCCGCTTTTCTTCGACTTGATTTACAAATACTATTAATTTTAACAGAATTTTTTGTTCAATCATAATAAAACATGGCTTATGTCACTCCGTCACTTTCTGGTAATGAAAGAAGCGATTAACGACAACACATCTTTATTATGGGTTACACCACTTTACGAATACATGAAACTATTTTCGGACGCTCATGTCATTTGACAATCACAACTAGTCACGTAGTCAAACACAGAGCATTATAATATATCGATTGATAACGGCTAATAACGTTTATAACTCATGCCATCAATACATTATTAAAGATGTTACTATTTTAAGACATAAATTCAATAACGAAAGAATTCTAATACATGTATAGATTAGAAGCCGACTCGTGTCCACTTCATGGGGTGTTAACCGCTCGCTTTTCCCGCAAATGCTATTACTTTTAACAAAATTTTTTTTTTCAATCCTAATAAAATATGGACTTAGTCACTCCTGAGTAGTGTTGCTTTCTATTTACGGAAGAATTTTTAGGATCGGATCTGTACTTACGAAGATTACCCACTACAATCATACCAACAAAGTTAGAAACTTTACCTCTTTATAATCAATCTAATATACAAAATTCTCGAGTTGCGATGTTTGTTACCAAACTCCTCCGAAACGGCTGTAGCAATTTTAATGAATTTTCGTGTGCATGTCGGGTAGGTCATGAGAATCGGTCAACATCTATTTTTCATACCGTCAAATGATAAAGGTTACCCCACCAAAAAAATCTTTGTCATTTTTTTATATATGGCAAAACAACGTTTGCCGGATCAGCTAGTTTTAGTATAGATAGGATTTACTAAAAGCGTGATGCGCAATATGACGTAATAACCATAGTTTACAATAACCTGGAGTGTAATTTTATAGAAACTTATAGCTGAAAAACCACATCCCATAAAATGATAAATCCCAGCACATAATAAAAGTGAAATTTTAATTGAGATGACGGCATTCTACTGCATGATGTTCGCTGTCGCCATAACAGTCGGCCTGTATGTCTTTACTATAACTGAAACTCTTGATATTAAAGCTTATTGAAAATTACTTTTGAGAAAACAATATTTCTGACACAGTCTAAAGGAAAATAAAGATATCCTTAAAGTCGTTGCGTCGTCGGAGCCGTTACTACAATCAAATAGGTAACTCTGTTAATTGGAGAGAGCGATTGATCTAAATCATTGCGCTTCCTACACATATGGTCATTGTTAAAGTCTTCCTGTTTGGGTTTCAAATCCTTTGTCGGTCTCTAACTGTAGATGAAAGCTAAAAATAGCGCGTTTTAGCTATTATTAGCTACGGTATGAATTGATCGATGTCAACGAAACATAACGAGTTACCATTTCAAACGATGTGGTTTCTTAGCTTTTTGTTTTTATAAATTATACGCCTTTTTATTGAAAACTGTTGGTTTAACATCTGTTAAATACATTTATTAAAAACCGAAAGTAAAAAAATTGTTACGATAAAAATGTAATTTTATTAATTGTGCAACGTGGTAAAAAGAAAATTTATTTATTTATATTATCACCTTTAAACATTCTTTATTTTGATACCTCACTCGATATAATTTGAAAACATATTTATTTCGATATCACAATTTGGCGCCTTAATTTTGTTTTTTTTATATTGCCAAGTGTTATTCTCACGATTACGACGAATCTATTGACACCACTCCCATAAAAATACGACAAGCCGTATAGGCTCTAGGGCGTGCCAAAGAAATATACATGCATACATACATACACTCGAAAAACATAACCATCTTTCTTTCGCAGTCGGGTACAAAGCTGCTAATCTATTACGGCGAAGATTTGTAATTTTGTATTTCATAAAAATAATATATTTCAAGTTTAGATTTAAACTCAACTTCCATTGTATTACTGCTAAACACTAACAACGAGTGAAACACAAGTGAACTGTGATTTTATCGTTTGTGTGTTAATGTAAATAAACATTTTAAATATCTATATATAAACACTACTCTTAAAAATAAGTTGTTGCAGAAAAGATTAAAGTAATTGAATTTTGTTTAATTATTAAACAAATCTAAAGTAGCTTTTGTAAACACATTCCTTTACCGTATTACAATTAAGCGGCACTTCCGAATCCATCCACAAAAGATACTATCCGTTTCCTTTACAAAAAGCTTAGGATCAGGTCCTTTTCAAGTATAAACAAGGAGATTTCTAGGAGCACCTACATTGTCCAAGCTCATAATATCGTTGGCCTTTTGAAGGCGGGAGCAGGAAGCGCTTTGTCCTCGCACTAATTAAACCCTCTCGGCTTGTCGCGACGCTGATAACTTGTGGAGTTGCGCGGGAACATAGCAGACGAGCAACTTGATCGACATCAAATGATGCGTGGCGTAAGACTGATATTTTTAAAGACTAATAACATCTTTAAGCAAAACAGATTAAGGTCGTAATTGAAATGACATTGAAACTTTGAAGAGTTTGCTCATTATTAATGGCCAGCTGAGGCCATCCACATAGGCTCAAAATTAAAAAGCTTTCATTTCAAGTAGACCTTTTTTAGGCACTTTCGAAACGTTATATTAATTACTCTAGTTGCGGGTTCTCAAAATGTTATTCCTATTAAACAAACCAAGGAGTTACTTTGTGATTTGGTTTGGCTGAATCATATGAATATATCTTATTGATATGGTTTTAATTTTATTAGTTTAAATTTTATTTAAAAATAATGTGAATAGTTATAAAACGCTTGAAACAGAAAGAAAAAATGAAGTATATAAAACAATTTGCACTTATATTTCTTTTATGGTTTCGGTGAGCGATTACCGCCGCCCATGGACAAGCGCAACACCAGGTTGGGGTATGGGCCTCCGGTATGCGAGGGGGCGACACTACGCGTGTGCCGTACGTCGCCTAATTTGAGAGAGTTTTTAATAGCAGACGGTGCCCGCTTCAGTGCGGGCAAGCGCTGGGAGGGGTCCGGATGGCGTAAGAAAGCGGTTCCCGGATCTCTCCCGTCTCAGGCGCAGAGTGGCACACCGTGTGGTTTTAGTCGGTTCGATTCCAACACACCGCCCTGCCGCAAACCCCGGTGGGGTGAAGGCCCGAGGGGGATTCCACATGTGAAAAAAACAAAAAAATGGTCCTCCGGTATGATTACTCACTCGGTGAAGCACAGCGCAAGCGCTATATCACACCGATCTTCTGCGAGTGGTATTACTCCGGTCGAGTCGGCCTATTCGTGCCGAAGCGTGGCTCTTCCACGGTAATTATGCTATTGATGCACAAAACTGCAAAAAAAAACATAAAAGTAAACGTTACAAATGTGAACTTTTTGCGTACCCTTCATAAATAATTAATGAGAAAATTTTAAATTGCATTATATCGGGCACTATTGATTTATCCGTTTAAAACCATCAAATTTTATCGACGATTACTTAACCACAGATCAGACCTTAGGTGTTTACTTAGTGTTTATGTTGATAACAGAAGTAATAGTCATGTTGCTATTGACAATTGATAAGTTACTTTACATGTAATCTTGAAACCCTAGTGTTTAATTTTAAACCCAATTACAAAGGCATTAAGCTTCACTATCGTTTAAATTTTGTTGTTATTAATATAAACCGGACTTTAAACGGATACAAATGTGATTATGGCCTTGTTAGGTAATGTAGGTATCTAAAGTGGTTTCAAAATGGTCGACTATTTAGTATTGTGAAGACAGTGGTTTTAATATCTCTTATTGCAAAGTAGTTTTTGCTACTTTGGCATACTTTTTTTTTTCAACCAATCATTCTCCCTTAGTCAAGTTGTGTTTGGCGTAGTTGCACTCTTGATACTGGCAAAATAAAAACTTAATAATCAATTTATTATTAATATCAAAGCACATAATTTGTAACACTGTATAATTGTCTAATCGAAACATAAAGCCGTGCTACAATATTAATACCACTTTGTGATAGTGTACGCGACTGCTGTGCAAGAGGTCTCGGGTTCGATTCTCGAGTCGAACTATATGTTTGTACGATCTGCAAATGTATCGGAGTTTGGGTGTTTTCTGTGTATCAAATGATATGTTTTAATTTACAAAATAACAAAAAATGAAAATTTATATCAGTTGTCTAGTTCCCATTATACGAGCTCTGCTTAGTTTGGGACGAGACGGCGTTGTGTGCTAGATGTCCGAAAATAATTATATATTTCTGAATTATAAAATACAAAATCAGTACGTTACTTAAGTAAATACTTTAACTAACTTCAATTGCGAATTTAAACCAGTTTAGTCATAAAAAAACAAAGTGTGTCGTGTTGAGCGTAGAATTTCAATGCAATAATATCACAATGATTGTACTTCTGACAAGATATTTAAAATAAAGAGCAATATTAACAACAGGAACCGAAGAGTAAATATGCGATTGAAGAATATGATTGAAGCAGTAGAGGTGTGTTAAGACGGTAGTAAGTGGAGATTAAATGTGTCCGCATTCCCCTCTGGCCAATATGCGTGATTTTATATTTTACTAGCTGACCCACGCGATCTTTTTGGTGTGTACTATTGCCAATAGCGGGATAATTTCCTCTCGTTTTGAAACATACTTTATTTGTGCTCCGCTCCCTGTTGGTCTTAGCATGATGATATATAGCCTATAGAATTCTTCTATAAATCAGGCTACCTAACACAGAAATTTCAAATCGGATCTGTACTTTCTGAGATTAGCGCTTTCAAGCAAACAAACAAACTCTTCAGCTTTATATATAAGTTTAGATTTAAAATAAACTACAAATTGAAACTAAAAGTCAGCAGTCGTTCCCGCCTTTTCAGCGCCGTCCATAACATATTTAGAGAGTGGGGAACGAGTGTTCAGGATTTAGTAACTCCATACTGTTACCTGTGAGTCCGTGGTATAATTCTAGCCCCCTTTCCAAGGGACATTTCGTTGACATTCTACAAAAGTAAACGTTAGAAGAAAATAACAAATAATAATAAATAAATATTTCGGAAATTTTTAAACACACGACGCCATCTAGTCCCAGCAGAGCTTGTATTATGGGTGACTACTGATGTGAATACACAAATACTTTTTTATTTTGTAGATACATACATACTATACATAGAAAACACCCAAATACCGAAACAAATATTTTTTAGGATCATACAAACATTTGTTCCGACCCAGGATTCGAACCCGAGACCTCACGGACAGCAGTTGCGTACGCTACCACTGCCGAGGCAGCTAACAAATGTATGGAAATTATGTTTTTCTATGCTAAGCCTGGTGGTTAAAACAAAATTTTAGTCAATAGGACAAGGGACCGCTTTTTCAGAAAGAACGCGATACACTCTTGCGATAATTAGGTACGAACTAGTTTAATCTATGTTGCTTTACAGTTGCCCGTCTGTGTGTCATTAACTCATCCCTCTGGCGATGTTCCAAACCAACTGACGCCTGTTCCCGCGCTTTCTACAAGGTTTAGATGTGCTATTTACTTTGTTATTACAGCGAATAAAACCTCCTTCGAGTCGTTATGTGTTTGTTTCGTATTTGCTACTGATGAATGGGACGACAAACTTTTGTTTTTCCGATAATCAAATAGAATAGCGTTGTTTGTGTCAAAAAGAGACGAGAAATATTAATATCCCGGTTTTTCATCGGTGAAATCAAATGGCGCTAGCTCTCCGACTTTCTGTTACGCGTTTTCGTCCCTTTACACGAAATCACTCTCAAAAGTAGGTATCAAAAGAGGATGGAAAAACTTTAGTTATTAAAACACTTATTTAGATCTTACATTATATATGTGTTAAGTTCGGAGGGCATGATTTTCAATTGGTTCCGGGACAGATTGATACTTGGTGAATGAAAACATGATTGCTTATGAGAAGAACGTAGAATATATCTAAATATTTTATTTTATAGTTTGTGAAATAAACATTATTCGTAAAAAATTGAAGAATTGAACATTTTATCCATAAAGTGAATATCATTCGTGAAGGATTTCGCAATGATTGTCCACCGACCATTATCCGAATAGGATATCCACATGTATATGGTGAACGGTGTTTGTCGGCACTCGGAAAATGATTAAATAAATGCTTAACTGTTATCTCTTAAATAGGAAATATTTTTTTAAAAATACAAAAAAAAATACGACACAATTATATGCATGATTATATAAAGAATTTGTTTGGTTGAATGAGTTAATCTCAGGAACTATTCGTGCGATCTCCAGGAGGAGTCTCACGTCATGACATCATCAGTAAGAACCAAGCATTAATGAACTATGTTGCGGATTTATGCATTTTGAGTTTGCCAATTCCTATGAAAAAAATGAAATTTACAAAAAAAAACAGAGTCACCGCCATTCGTGCTATGTCGTACTCGTGACATTTCTAATTTTCCCTAAACTTTTGTCGAAAATAAACTTGTTTATGAGTCATTGTATAAAATAAACCTTTTAGTAACTATAGCTTATCAAACTATCTATAGTGTCCCGCAGTGTTACTCGCGGTCGTTGTTGTAAAGGGACCCGTGATAACGCTGCGGGGTGAAACCAGTCTAAAATTAAAGCAGCCTCAGTTACTTCTTATATCATCAGCTAACTGCTAGTGAAATTGCCATTAAAATCGGTCTGGTCGTTTCGTCCAGAGATTTTTTTTTTTTATATTTAAGCTGCCAAAATGACTCTGCCCTGCCTGATGGAAAGCATGAGCAGAATCCAAGAGTGGTGGTCACCATCCTCAATGTGAAAAAGAACAATGCAGCATGGTGACCCACACTATGGCGGCCTGCGGGGAAGGGGGATGGTGAGGGGGATAGGGGGCGTTGGATTGGGGTATGGGCCTCCGGTATCCTCACTCACTCGTTGAAACACAGCGTAAGCGCTATTTCACAGCGGTTTTCTGTGAGGCCGTGGTATCACTCCGGTCGAGCCGGCCCATTCATGTCGAAGCGTGGCTCTGCCACGGTATAATTAATAAGATTAGCCGGAACAGACAGACAATAATTTAAAAATTGTATATTTTGGAACATTATATACTTTCTTGTAGTGAAAAGCTGTTGTTATGAAATTATAAACAATCAATTTAATTTTATTTATTTGTATAAATGAAGAATTAACATATAAAGTCTCGCGTGTCGTCGACACTTGATGGAACTTGTGACAATACATTCTAGAACTTAACTCACTTGCACATATTCCACTTTTTTATTTATTTATTTTTACACTTGACCGATGCCACCTTATTGCATCACCAAAGGTTATTTATTATCAAAGGCTAAATAACATTTACACAACACAATAAGACAATCAGTCTTATGAGAACCCTCTCAAATTATAAAATAGTATTGAATAAATTAATTATAATTTAGGCACCGTATAAGATTTTTTTATTAATGTATCGGACCTCGAACTTGTATATCTTTGTATGGCATGTATACAAAAAATAATTAATCCATATTTAGAGACCAACTACAAAAATTATGCTAATAAGTTCAATTTATACTCTACGAGGTAACATGCCCGCGCCATCAAAGCATGCTAAGTGGATTTTGAATAGAACATCAAGAACTTATACGACTGTAAAGATTTTGTCTTATTACCCGACTACTACGTCAGACGTAGATTATTACTATTACATTCTTTATGGTACGGGGACAAATAATACTTTGTTAACTACGAGCACACGCACACCCACACACAAACATCAAACTTATGACTCCCTTATTTTTGCGTCGGGGTTAAAAACTACGTTTGTCCCTGCATATGGCACGACAAGGTATATCGTTTGACTAATGTTATTGTACATATATGTATGTAGTTATTTAATTATTTCACTAAGTAAGCTAAGAATACAATGCATTATTCAGTCGAATGTTATATCGTCATTAACTTATCGCAGTACACTGCTGGGCATAGGTCTCTCCAATTTCACGCCCCTTTGTTCGGTCCTCGGCTTTTCGCATCTAGCTCCTGCGAGAGGTGTTGCGCAGATCATCACTCCTCCTGGTCTGTAGACGACCTTTATTACGTCTGCTGAGAGGCGGTCTCCACTCAAAAACACGATTACCCAACGGTTATGTATATATTATGATTTATACATAACGTGCATAATATAAATATTTTCTCTGTTTTCTTTTTTGAAAAGTCAACTCCCGCATGGTGGCATGTTACCATGAGCGTCTCAATGATTCGGAGGTCACGTTAAGCAGTCGGTCCCGGTTGTTATCATACGATAACAGTCGTGAAGCTTAGTTGGAGGCCTTCGGGCGGCTTAAAAACATCCAACGGCAAGATTTACGTAGCCACAACGTATTCTTGCCAGTCCCCAACCCGCACTTGGCCAGCGTGGGGACGTATGGCCTTAACCCTCTCCTGAGAGGAGACCCGAGCCCAGCAGTGGGACATTATGGGTTGTTGTTTTTCAACTCCCGCATTAGCAATACACATCCTGTGTCGCGGGGGACTTTACAAAGATACATCAAATGGACATAACCGCACCAGGACCACCCATCACTCAGCAGAGCACCAGAGCACCCAGACTTAGAACAACAAATCGTGGATCATACAGTGATGTCCCACGTGGGATTAGCACCCACGACACTTGGCGCAGTAGAAAGCGGCGTATATATGTATATTGTGATACCTGTTTTTCCCATTTGCGTTCATTACTTTCAAGCACCCAGGTTTTTATAATATTACTTTATTTTAATTCTACGTCATCTAAATATTACTCGGAATTAAGTTACCAGTTAACAGTTTTCCCACGTTTATGTAACCTTTTGTTTGTATGTTATACTATTTTTGTTATATAATTAATCTGGCATTGTTATTTTAATTAAAGCGGAGAGAAAATATATTTTTATTTGCTGACTTTAATACGCCTACGTCACGATGAATCGTAATAAACTGTATTCAACATTTCTTAATTTTCCGCCTCCAGGAGTGGTATATTTTCTTCAAATTAAATTGGACTAACCGGGAACGATACAGTTCATAAAGATATCACTACAACTAAAAACTTCCACCTCGGCCAAATCGTTTAAAAAAGAAGTGTGCAGTAAAGCAAAAATAAAGAATGAAATACATTTATTAGACACACTCACACAAAATATATATAAAAAAATAAAAATAAAACAAGTAACAACACTAAATAACAAACAAACAAAGAATAAAAAAACTAAGCTCATGCTACGGTGCTAAAACGGCCCACAGCCTATATTAGATGCTGTCAACCAAATTTTTATAATTCGTTATATTTTATACGTTTTTAGCCTGTTTATAACGAAGGCGATAGGTGAGTAGGATATTAATAAACAACTAATGGAAGTAACAACAGCGGGAGACCTAATTAAGTTCACGGAAAAGTCATTAAAATCAGCAATAATAGTAATAGTATACGTGTCTATATTAGCAAATAATGTAGTCTTCTTAAAAAGATTAAGATCAGTAAATCTTAAAGGCATTGACATAATTTTGTATCAACTAAATGGTTTGTTTTTGTTTTAATGCTAAAAATTATGTTACCGCACAGTGAGTAGGCGCCTCTCCCTCACACACTGACATATCTGACCCTATTGGCTAAAGCGCACTCACGTCGGCATGTTCTATTAGATGGCTAATAGACTGACCTTCGATATAATAAATTACCAGTACAAAAAATATTGTTTAGAAAATAAACTACCTCTATGGCGCAGTAGTAGCAAATATTGTATGATCTGTAAATATTTGTAGGTGTATCTATGTAAAATGAATATATTTAGAAAAAAAGTATAAAGGTGTTCTAATAAATCTAATTTGAATAATACAAGCTTTGCCTAATTTAAAACTGGATAGCGTAATGAGTTAGAAGTCTATAAAAATATTTTTAGTTCAAATTTTATGATTTGTACTTTTACACATTTAGTAAATCTTATTTTAAAGATTCAACGTTAACCTACTTAGAAGTAGAACAGAGATATGAGTGAAGCGATAAAAGATTACAACTGACATCTTAGTGTTTTGTTCTGAATGCCGTGATAACGCATTCATAAAGGTATTGAGACGTGAACTCAAACATAAGATAAGGGTATTGGTTTTATGTAAACAACATTTAACACATGTTTTAGTATATAAGTGTTGTATATTATTAGAAAATAAATTTAAAACAAAATTATTAACCCATTGACATAGGGTAGGACGCCCACTGAACAGGTAAATAAATATGTCCAGACATTTTAACACACAACGCCATCTAGTCCCAAACTAAGCAGAGCTTGTACTATGGGTACTAGACAACTGATATTAATACTTATATACTTTTTTTTTGTAAATACATACATATAATACCTAGAAAACACCCAAACTCCGAAATAAATATTTGGAGATCATACAAACATTTGGTCCGACTCAGGAATCGAACCCGAGACCTCTAGCACAGCAGTCGCATTCGCTACCACTGCGCCACAGAGGCAGTCATATAGCATTGTCATAGGTGGAGCAACGGCTTGCGTAAGATGGCTGGCAGGAGCTGGATGCGAAAAGTCCAAAATCCATCTGAGTGACGAGGCCTATGTCCATCAGTGTACTGCAATAGGTTGACGATGGTGGATCTGTAACAAGATATTGTCGCTTATTGTATATGCGGATTGCTATGATCTCCAAGTGTATGCTCCTCTAAGTACCTAAGTACTTTTACAGAGAGCGATTAGGTAGTTGTGACTGTGGCGACTTCTACATGCAGCGCCAACAGAAATATACTACAGTGCCATCTACCGAAGATACACTGAACTACGGAGTAACGAAGGAAACTGAGAAACTATCAATCCTACATCGCGCAATAGAAGTTCTCGCGCCGATTAACATATATACAACGTCCCAGCATCAACCGTTGGGGCAGTGGCCCGCCAGGCATGATCACATCGCTTGGTTGGAGGATCCTCCCTTTGTGTTGGAGGAACATGTGGCCCGTTCCCCCACAGTGACTTCTAAAGTGCCATGCGGTGGTTGTGGTGGTTGGTGGTTTTCCATCACATGTTTTCCGTAGGTAAATGTATTATGTTACACTAAACATCGACTGTCAGATGCCGGCTCTGTTACCACTTATTACACCATTTTTGTATGTGTTTTTTTGTATTTACTTTAGTCTCATATTCAACATAACATATTAAAATAAACGCACTGTTGACGCTAAAACCTCATGTTTTGCAATACGTAATTATGGAGTTATGTATACTTTTACTGATAATGATAATATTCGGGTGATAGAGGATGAATTAATTAAAACATATTATTGAGATAAGAGACGAGCAATAGAGATTTATCAAATTTGATAATAGTTGTGTATAAAAGGTTTTTTAATGTCATAAGTTAAAATTTACATGTTAATGGATTAATACCTTCATAATAAGGTTGTGAAACCGACAATTTAATCTCGTTAAACTTCGATAAAAATAAACGTGTAGGGACCACGCGTGTGTAAGTTCCATTAAAATAATTAGCATTCGACCTTGCGAACAAAACGTGACTGACTTCGACCAGTCTTCAAATGGATGAATATTCTCTACGGCATCACAACTTTTGAAGAACTTAGAACTTTAGTTTTAAAGAGTTATAAGAGATGGAGAACGACCGAGGTATGAAGCTTCTTCGTCTTTTTTTAAGTTTCAATCCTGCAATTAATTATGAGTGAGAGTGTATTCCGTTCCGATGCTCTCAGTTATACATTGGATTATTCGAGCATCGTAATCTTGACTACAGACTTCCCAGAGACCGCTAAGACACGTAAGCTTTTTTATTATCTCATTAAAGAGTAGTCACAGCCAATTAAATCCTATTTCTTCTATATTTTTTTAAATTATCGGAATATCGGATCTTTCGTTGGAACTAACCGAATGTAATATTTATCAATACTACATCGGGAAGCGATCTGTCTTTCTTGTAATAGTAAATTAAGATAGTAATATATACATGACATTGCTTCTAATTCTGTAACTGTGACGTTTCATCTGTATTACGTGAACACGTATTAGTTCATTCATGTTTGGAGTAAACACTATTGCTCCAATGTCTTGAGTATTTTCGTACGGTTAGTCGTTTGTTGATATGGAAACCGGATTTTTGGCTACAGTATTTAAGGGTTATATAATTGATGACCGAGTTAGATATTTCGTAGTGTAAAGTCAGCTGTTGGACTGGACTAGGCTAATTTGAAAAACTTTCACTGTACTTGGGACATGTAAATTTTGCAGCTGCTCGTAATTGTGTTTAAAGACTTTTAGTAAAAGTTGAGTTAGTAAATAAAAGTAAAAGCAACTTAACCGTGGGACAACCAGGCTTCAGCATGCTTGGGACGAATCGACCGGAGTGATACCAAGGCCTCACAGAAAACCCGTGTTTCACCGATCGAGTGAGGATACCGGGGGCCTATACCCCAACCCCTCCCACATCCTCCTCATCATCCCCCAAAGACCGGCATCGTACTTGTGACTCTTCGAGTTGTGGGGCTCATATAGTTAAAATATATTTCACAAAGTATTACAATACCGACCCAAATTTAAATGCAAGAAAGACATGAAATATTGAGATAAAAATAATTAAAAGTCACACACACGCACACAATTATCAAAACAGTTATATAATATAACACAATTATTCAAAGATAAATTCAATGATATGAGAAGAATTAGAAATGAGTCCATAAATTCGTTTCGGCTCTCTTCCTCAGAATTTATCTGACATATTTATGAGCGAGATAATGTAACTTGTGGATATTTAACGATGGCTGTATCTTTACTATTAGTGTGAGTACCACGAGTTGGCGACGTAACTACGGCAGTTACGGTTTATACAACTATTTGGCCGGCAACGGACTTGTGACGCCTTTGGTGTTGAGGGTGTCCATGGGCGGCGGTAATCGCTTACCATCAGACGATACGTCTGCTCATTTGCCATCTATATCATAAAAAAATATTTTTCTATCTTTGTATTTAATACGGGAAGAAAACATTTGGCATAATAAATTTGGCCTATATTGCGGAGAAGTGCAAAAAGCTAAACACAATAAAAAACATTATTGTGGTCGATATTATCGACCACTGGGCGACCACGTATTAAATATATTTCATAAACACCCGAAATACTTTTACGTTAGTTTTAAACACGTATAAAAATCTTTCCTTTCTATCTACAATCAAGTATTTTGCTTATAAACATTCATTTCATGCATATAAATATTATAAATGATCGGAAATAAAACCCGTTAGCGCTGAAGTTTCAACTGAAAACATTCCCAAAATAAGAGATACTGGAATGTTATAATGTTATTAAAATACTTCGCTAATATCCTACCCCACAATTTTTTTTTCTAAACCTCTATTGTTACTGATTATTATTATAGGTATCTATATTTATATCACTAGAATAAATTTCGTTTACTATCCTCGTTATCGATGCGATCTCATAGTAGTAGTCCAGTTACCTTCATATGGTCAAGATTAATGACATTCAATTCGACGTTATCATCATTTTTATCAGAGTGACGTATTTTATAGGCGACTGTCGTACTGTCCGTGCTTGTTTCATTCATTCTAATCGGCATTTAATTATTTAGGCAATGCCTTCATTACTAATAGCTACTGGTTAAGTGGCATTATGTCGTTCTTTATGTCTTGGTGGGGTAATACTTCTAGGTTGAATTTTGGTATCATCAGATTACAATACTGATTTGGAATAAATTTATGACATGTATATGAACCGTGGGTGATCCATACTTTGACACAAATGAGCTGGATCGTCCGTGTTGATATTGACAAACTTATATTGCACTATATAAAAAAACAACACTTTGAAACTATTGACTGAGTTTTTTAACCCATTTTTTTCGTAATGGAACCTGCCCACATACAGCTAATGATCCCAAACAAGCCAGAGCCTGTGATTACTACTTACTTATATACCTACATATTATACACAAATAACCAAGAAGAAATTATCAAGTTTATCACATAATTATTTTTCCTGTGTGAGAATAGGACCGACCGGAGTAATATCACGACCTCACAGAAAACCGCTGTGTTTGACCTAGTGTGTCAAGATTCCGGAGGCTCCCCATCCCCTAAGGCAAGCAACGTACTTGTGACGCCTCTAGTGTTGCGCGTGTCCATGGGCGGCGGTAATCGCTTACCATCAGGCGATATATATGCTCGTTAGCCCCAATTACATAAAAAAGAATCAATATCAGCTAGATTGTTTCACGGCTAATTGTAAGGTATCTACGCTAATACTACAAAATTAAAGTTTTTTTAGCTGAACATACTAATGACGATGTACTGGATTGATTTAAAAAAATCTTTCAGCGTTTGATAACCCACTTATTGAGGAAGGCTTTAGGAAAATAAAACATCACGCTGCGACCAAAATAAACGAAGTATCATTGAAAATGTTGCAAAAAAGAGGAAATATTGAGCTTGAACATAAACTGTTAGCCTCATGAAATAGTATTTTTTATTTTATTTAATACTAGCTATTGCCCGCGGATTCACTCATGCAGAAGTAGACATTTTCATCTCCTTTTTTATCCCCTTAAGGGTGGCGTGCTCAAAAATATCTACATGCACAATTTCAGGATTTTAGTTTCAGCAGTTTGGGTGCGTTGATCTCTGGGTATCTTAGTCAGTCACCTTCCTCTCATATAGATGAGCACTATTAGAACTATACAGTACGTTAAATAAATTGTGGGACAATCATCCGCTGTAACTACATAAAATATGTATATCTATACATATACAGTTGCTGCTCTTTGTTCTGACAGATTCTTCGTCTATCAGTCTGCAGTGTTCATTGTATGAAAGAATTGCTCACGACAACATATTGTATCTATATTTTAAGGTTGCTCACTTTTTCATGGTAATGGGTTTACGGGCAATAAGAAAAGATGAGGTTGCGCGGCTTACCTAGTGTAGTATATAAATATTCTGAATACTTAATGAAATGAGATGTTCACGTATGGAGATAGTTCCAATCAACGTTAATTTCGTAAAGAAAATGTCTTCTTTGGTATTTTAATTAATTAATGTTTAATCCTCGCTAAATTAAAGAGACGTATCAGATCTAGTTAAGGTTTCTAATGGTGGGAAGGAACGTGATTAACATTAAAAAAAATCGTTTCACTTCAAAATGCTTATAAGTATTCAAACGTTTTAAAATGGAGAAATTAATTTTGAATTCACATTAAATATACTAATACGTATACCATTTAAAATAACACCTAATTTCAAATGTGGATAATCAGTTCAATCTTGAAACGGAAGGTTAGTGGTGGTTGAAATAATTACTTTAAAGACAACAATATTTTTTTCTAGAACTCTTAGACTCTACTCTTGAATCTAGAATATCTATGTTCAGCTGTTTATAGTAAGGAATATTTTTGTGTGAGACTAATCCCTCCAACACACCCACTACTATAACTCCTGTACATCGGGATCAATAGCAGTGACTTACAAACCCAGCGAGCTCTGACACTTGGGAAATCCAAAGAAAAATTAAACTGTCTTCGAACCCGCAACGAAATTAATCAGAAGAAAACTCGAGGAGTTGGAAATTTAATAAGTCACTAAACATCGGAGACTCATTTTCAAAACTTGAAGGCGCTAAAACCTGTAGAAGTACGGCCTCATATCGCTCTATTACAAAGGTAGGAACCGAACAGGCTAGGTTATCGCGATGACATAAACAGATGCCGTTTTTATAGCTTATTAGATAGTAGGTACGCCTCGTTGGTCTAGTGGTTATCGCAAGCGACTGTAAAGACTGACTGTTGTTGGGTTTTTCTTACAAGAAATTCTTAATAGCAGCCCGGAGTATGGTATATGGCGGTGTTTCCCGATTTAACGTGCCTCGGGGAGCACGTTAAACCGTCGGTTGTCATGAACATCTATGGCAATCGTTATTGGGAAGTCAGTGCCCTCAAATATGCTGACAACTAGTTCAACTTTCGAATTCATTTCACCCTCAGGGTTGCGGAGGTCCGATGCCGATCGCTCCGTTTAAAAACTGTGATATTCATGTAAAACTGGTTGAACTAGTAGCTGACCCTAAATCTTGGGAATAATAAAGGCTAGGAAGAAGATGAATAAGAGATCGTAGGTACGCTGCGCTGCTCATATACGCAGAATACTGAATTATCTTTAGTGTATATGAAAATAGCCAAACAATGGACACTTCTCACGCAACGTAGTTGATTATTATATCCTATGAAGTATTTCACTAGCAAAGATGGTGGTGGTGAAGTACTTTACGCTTAGTACGCTTAGGAACGGTTAGGTGGGTCTATTTTGAAGAAGGATTAGTTTCTATTACGGTAAACACCTTGACAATACAGTACATCTGTGGCGTCTGTTTGTGTCGATTTATGATTTTTATCTGTAGCTTCAATTTAACGTTCATACATGTCACTTAGTGTCTTAATTGAATAAATGATTTTGAATTTGAATTTGAACAAACCTACAGCCTAGGTTACTGGTCATCATACTGAATAGAGCTTTGTACGTTGTTTTTTTTTGTATTCATGTACTTACGTTTCCATAGTATTATTTTTGTATAACCCCTGCTTCGTACTGGTATATCAAACAGGTAAAATAACACAATTGTCGTACCATTAATTGCTGTAACGAGTGTTTTAACAGTTAATTTCCCCATTTTGGTTTCCTTTGATCATTTGAGCAATGCTTGATTAAATTCATATCAAAGCAACCCGTTACATATTCGTAAAATGATCTCAGATATTCTGTATTATTGATTTGTCAACATACAAGAACCATATGTTTAGGTAAAACGAGAAGTTGTATACGATATGCTAGTATAGTTTATATGGAAATTTATTATTCTATCACACAAAAACGACTGAATTATATTTGCAAATATAGACATTTTTGAAAAAACTATTAACTTTTTTTAAAAATATTTTCAATAATTTCTTATGTTTTTTGCGATAGATTATATGCTAACGATAAAACCTCTTTTATTCTGTCAAAAAATTATCATTATGCAATGGATGTTTTTTTATGTTATAGGGGGCAAACGAGCATACGTATCGCCTCATCGCAAACGATTACCGCCGCCCATGGACACCCGCAACACCAGGGGTGTCACAAGTGCGTTGCCGCCCTTGGGGGATGGGAAGGGGGATTAGGGGGAGGGTTGGATTATGAGCCTCCGGTATCCTCACTCACTCAGTGAAACACAGAGCAGGCGCTGTTTCACACCGGTTTTTTGTGAGGCCTTGGTATCACTACGGTCGAGCCGGCCCATCCATGCCGAAGCGTGGCTCTCCCACGGTCATGATGTTATTCCCTATTGACTAAAAAAGAATTAATACAGTGACTTTGACTCTGAAGCACCAAATTGTTGTAATACTCGGATCGGATATTACTGTACAATAAAAATAGTTTATTTATACGTTCAGAACGTACCCCAAAGTTACGATTCATCGTAAATCTTCATTAATATGCGCTCGACAAGCAATACGACCGCGCCCTTCGTCATTATCAGACGTAGCACCTTCCATATCTGTATAAATCAACCTTGCTTGTCCGGCGTGGGCGTTCAATATATTCTACACTAGCTTTTACCCTCTGCTCCGCCCGTATGTATGTTAATTACCGATCTGATAAGAAGTACTCTATTTCCTTCACACAATTTTAACTGTCTCCATAACAATTTTTATCTAAATCTGGGCAGCGGTTATTGATTTCTTATAAAGAGTTCCATAACCATTTCGGGGTTGCAAAGTATTTTCTTTGGACGAGGAAAACTATCTCTACATACCAACCATCATGTAAATTGGTTCAACGGTTGAAGCGTGAAGAGGCAACAGATAGACAGACACACTTTCTCATTTATAACATTGCAATGGATTCCTTTAATTCGTGGTAGAGTACTCCATTTCGTGTGTATATTTGTGTTCATAGTTGTTTCGTTGACGTTTATTGTCAAGTTCATGGTTGAAGTCTTTTGTTTCATTGTTTAGAGTTCATTTGTTTTGTTTCATAATATATATATTTATATTGCTATGTTCAAACTATTTTATTTGATAGTTGATAGGTTGTGTACCTACTAGGTTTATATACATGTGACAGAGAGGATTGTTTATTTTTTGGCCGGAAATTAAGATTAAGCAAGTAAAAATATAGTGACATAAAATGAGGCTTATTCCGTAAATTTTAATGTCTTTTTAGTACAGTTTAAGTTCAAGGCTTCAGTGAAATTTTAATAAGCAATCAGTTTCAGTAAGTTTGAGCTGCCTTCCCGAGTTAGCTTACGTCCACATATATTACTATTTGCATCATCGCAGTTACCAGCTGCATTATCTTCAATCGCAATCAGGACGATAGCCACAACTCTTGGATTCTACAGTCATTTTGGCAGCCACCTATTTTAAAAAGAAAAATATACAATTTATAATTTTAAATTAGAAACATCGATAGCCACTTAACGATAAAATATATGTGTAAATGGTGTAGCTAAATTTTTAACTCGATCGGCGGAGAGTGGATGGCGTCCATCCTGACAGTCCCCTAGAAATCCCGTAGCCATCTTCCTTCGTCATTCATTAATGACACGTGGACGTTTTTCGTTTCCTTTTTATTTTATTGTTTTATTCACAAAGCGAAATGGCGCGTCTATTTTTGCCGGCGGGAATTAGGTCGCATTGGAGTTCTCACCAAATCCATAGACAAATTTAATGGTTGTTAGTACTTTGGATATATTTTCGTATTTGTTTTGGGGTTTATCATTTATAAATCTTCCATTAGATTTATTTTATTCCGTATTATGTTTTTGTGATGACTAAGGTGGTAAATTACGCTTTTTTTTAAAACCATCCCGGATTTCAGTGACGGTCATAGTTCCGGAGCCCAATGAGCGTCAGTGCGATAGTTTTTATAAATGTGGTGGAAGACTGATTGGTATTTAGGTATATCTAATGTACCTTACTTTTCTTATCTATAGAAATAAATAAAATTGGAGTATCTATTAGTAAAATTGAAATAATCGCTTTTTACTAAATGGAGATGTATACATGGTACATATATCAAAATAACATTTTTTTTTATTTTTGTCTCTCTGTAATTTGTTCTGGCTAATCACTGGAACGGTTGGTCCGATTTTACACTGACAGGTAGCTAATGGTATAGGGAGTAACTTAGGCTACATTTTTATACCAGCGAAGAGGATACGCGGCGTTGCCTGCGGTTGGTATCGTACCGCGATTAACACCTCGGGACTCAGCTAGTCTTATAAAAAGTTCTGGTAAAGTTGGGAATTTTAAAAACTAAACAATTTTTATTTTTAATGTCATGGGCGATATTATTTTTCATGTAATCTAGGCAGTTACGTAACTATAGTAAGAAAAATATCTGAACTTGTTTTTTTTTTAAAAAAAGCTTATCTTTACAGAAATGGTTTTTCTAATTAAGGTTCCATCTGAATCGAAAATAAGTGGTTTGATATGATACATCTATATTTACATATATTTGTAATAAAACTCCTTACCATATCTTTATTGAATAATCAATTGTTTATACAAACTCCGAGAATAATATCACCAGGAAATGTACCAAACCAGCAGAATACCAATAAAGTATTAGATTTAAATAAAGCAATAACATTTAAGAGGCACGTTATTGTCCAGTCCAGGGAACACAGCCTCCCTGGTGAAACACAATAAAATATATCACATCCAACCTACGACTGAACACTAAAAGTAAGAATACCTTAACGATAAACGTTAGGACTTGTTCTCGTTAGACGAACTTTAAAAAACAGTAAGCAGCTGTAAAGAGTTACTGATTAATTTTATTTCCTTAAAGAGACCAAGTGAAACGACTACCGATAATCGTCTACTGCTGGACGTAGACCTCTCTTAAGCTGATCAGATGATATAGGGTTTGTTTTAAGTAACAGCTGTACCCGAATCCTTCTCTTTTCAGGCGCAGAGTGGCACAACGTGTAGTTTTAGTCGGTCCGATTCCGACGGGCCGTCATCCCACCAGGGTTTGCGGCGGGGCACCACTCCGCTGCAAACGCGTGGCGGTTTCTAATATAAATGAAAACATTTTCGGACATTTTAAAACAAAAGCCATATAGTCCCAAACTAAGCAGAGCTTTTATTATGTGTACTAGACAACTGATATACATAGAAAACACTCAAACTCCGAAGCAAATATTTGTAGATCATACAAACATTTGGTTCGAGTCAGGAATCGAACCCTAAACCTCTACAACAGCAGTAGCGTAAGCTACCACTGCGCCACCGAGACGGTTGAAAACATTAAAAAAAGAGTTTGTTTTAAGTACTGTGGTCCTACGTAGTTTACTACTTTAGTTGGCTCTTCAAACACCCAGATGTTGACACTGCAGTATTATTATTCTTATTATTTTTGGTTTAGCAGTTAGTAACCTTGACTGCTAAACCACTTGTTGTGGGATGGGTCGATGAGTATGATATTTTTTTCTACGTACGTACGTATGCATATATAAATTATACCTAGACAAGGTATAATTTATATATGTATACGTAACATTTAGAAGTATATCTTACAAAATCGTAGCCACGATTATTTATCAATAGGCCTGGCAATGAAAATGAAGAATAGCAAGACTAAATTGATTAATTAAGACGAATGATTCACGCGGCTCACTTGGCACTATCCCAAGTAAAGCGGACAATGACTTTCTAGAACTTCTTTAAAACACACGTTTGTGCAAGCTCTTTTGTCATTTATATAAAATATACACTACTATTGTCAGATACTGTTGTGCTTTCAACATATCATCATCATCATCAGCCTATCGCAGTCCACAGCTGGACATAGACCTCTCCAATTTCGCGCCACTTAGTTTGATCTATGACTTCTCGCATCTAGCTCTTGCCAGCCGACCTGCGCAAATCATCGCTCCACCTGGCCTGTGGACGTCCTACACTACGTTTGCCGAGACGAGATCTCCACTCAAGAACTCTTTTACCCCAACGGTTATCGATTCTTCTGCAAATGTGGCCAGCCCACTGCCACTTCAGCTTGCTAATCCTATGGGCTATGTCAATGACCCTATTCTTTGTCGGATCACCTCGTTTCTGATGCGATCCCTTAGAGAAACGCCGAGCATAGCCCTCTCCATAGCACGCTACATATATGTATATGTAATTGTCAATTATATCATGCATACTACTTTCGTTTGCTAAATAATTATTCTTCAAGTACTAAATAGATTATTTATAAAAGGAAACAATTTGTAACAAATTTTAAGCAAATTACATTCAGCTTGGAAGAATTCGGCCTTAGTGGGTATTCTAATAATAAATCGAGAGTCGTAAGTTTCAGAACATTCGTTGTTATTAATATACGTTGAATTGAAACCTCAACTCACAATGCTTGAGAATGCCTTGACCGATCAAAGCAATTTATTGCTTGAAGGGACGCCTAGAATATTATGCTTTATGTTTTGTGTTAGATATACATATTTTAATATTAGAGATCACTATACATATGATGCTCTAATATTTGTTAAATCTATTGTTGACCAGAAACCAGTATCATAAGATCTGTCAATGTTAGTAGTTGACTACACGATTGGCCTAGTGGTTTCAGTGGTCGCCACACCGCTTCCTACTGCGCCAAGTGTTGTGGGTTCAAATCCTACATGGGACAACACTTTGTGTGATTCATAAATGTTGTTCTACGTCTGGGTGTACTTTGTGTCCGTTTCATGTATGTTTGTAAAGGTCCCCGCGACACAGGAATGTATATTCCTAATGCGGGACTTGCCGTATTAAAAAAAATATATATGTACCAAGAAAAGTTAACTCAAATACATCACGATTATAGCTTTTTTTTATATCTGTGGAAACCCTCTCGGGCCTTCACCCCACCGGGATCACGATTATAGCTGGCCTAACGAAATCTGACCTTTCTGAACGTTTTAGTATTACAAACTCCATTTTGTCATTTTTTTAGAAATGTACAAACTTATATATAGGTATTTAGATATTTACTTAAATAGATAATAAAAAAAATTAATAAATTATGGTGTAAAGTGGTAATGATAGTAGTATTTCTCTGAATGAGGTCCTAAAAAGTACTCATTTATACTCTCTCAGCGCAGTAACACTTCTAATGGACATTGAAAACCTTGACACTTAAGATGATTATCTGTAAATCACACAATTATCCGGTATACAGATCAAGTTGAAGAAGTCTAACGTTAGCAATCGACAGCCCTTATATGTATAACCTTGACAAATTATTACACAAAGAAACATCATAATAGTGCCGATAATTTGTCGCATTAAACCCCATAGCATATAAATTGTATCTATCGTTTATAGTATGCTGGTATTTACTATTTTCCCACGCAGACTGCGTCAATGCTGCCAGTAAATATCACTTGTACACGACTAACTAATATAACTGCGAAGTTGTGTTAATAAATCAGCTGGTCTCCAGTTTGCATAGACCATCCCAACGTTTTCGCTATTTCGTAAGCTAAATACATACAGCAGAGTCGTTTAGATTTACTTCTAACAATAATAAACAAATAAACCTAGCCTTTACTTTTCCAAAGACTATTTTGGGTCGTCTACCAGTTCAATGGGTTTTACTGGAATCTCAGTTTTTTTGCACGGAGCGACTGGCATCTGACAATCGCAAGCATGAGAATGATCTGAATGCGAAAGTTGAACTAGTTGCATTTTTTCAGAGCAATGACTTCCCAATAACGTTTGCCATTGATGTTCATGGCAACCGGGAACGGATGACTAACCGGGATTTACCTCTCACAACACTATTTGTAAATCATGGCTAGAAATAACGGCAAATATACCACTTAATAATTAGGAGAACATTTGCAGTTCGTTTCGCAGTTCAAACCCTCTTCTGCAAGCTTTTGTTTTGGAGATGTTAACTGACTTTTACAGTTTCCCTATGTTTGTCGGTCTATCTGGCTTAGTTTACAGACTGGTATTATGTTTCATATGTATTTTATACATTTATGTAACAATGTAACATCAAAATAATTTGTAAAATAATAAAAAAAAAATAATGATGACTGATGTTTCATTAGTATTAATGTAAAATATTTATGGATTTATTATATTTATTATTTTAATATACATAAAACTTCTAATTATAAATTCAAATGCAATTCAAATTTCTATGAAATCTATTCTGCAGAAAAAATTAATTATTCATAAAATTTTTGAACTTTTATAGCCATTCTACCTACAGATAAAAATACCCTTAATTTGAAAATATCCTATTAATTATAAGTTTATTTTTTATGTAAAAAAGTAGTATTTTATTCTTTTCTTAAATTTGAGTTACAATTAAAATTTTTTAAATGAGGTAAACATTAAAAGTGAACGCATTCATATAAAAATTCGGAATCACCAAATATTTTTACCTATAATATTAATAATTGAAGCGGCGCGGATTTCGACTTCTTATTAACACCCGAGTAATGAGCCTGGTGTTGAAAATGAGCCTTTTGATATCCAGGTTTTAGGGTTTTTTTTGGGATTTTTAGAAAGACATAACTAGTTATTAAAAAAGACCTGTCGGTAAAAATCTGTCATCTTTATTAAATTCAGTTTTTTAAAGAAACATATAGGGTATAAATTTATTCGTAATCACCGTTAACATTCTTTATTTTGATACCACACTCGATGTATTTTGAAAACATATTTTTTTTGAGATTACATTTATTTAAAAAATCTAAGTTATGTTTTTTTTTTAATTTTGATGTACCCAGTGTCACTCTCACGACTTAGACGAATCAATTGAAACCACATAAACACACATTGAACTCACATAAAAAACGACAAGCCGTTTAAACTCTAGGGTATACCAAAGAATTATACATACATACCTATTTTACATACACTCGAAAAACATAACCCTGTTTGTTTCGCAGTCGGGTAATAAAACTACTGATTACTTTAACCTTTTGTTGAACCAAGATTTTTCGGTGAGAAGCACTTGCCTTTTGCCAATAAAAGCGCAAATCATTAAACCTCGTCAGAACGTACATCAATTGGATCGTAATAAACCTATGTAATAGTCATCTTTGATTCACAGTTCGCAGTAATAAACAGAGATATTCAAAGCATATTATTACCAATCGTAAAGGCTAGACATTCCCTGCCTAGTCTAGGCCAAATGTCTAAGATAAATGAGCCAATGAAATGATATACACACACCATACGCAAGCGTTATTTACAGGTCATTAACGAGATTGTGTATCTTAGTTATTTTACATAAGGTTTATATTTGAATATCTTATAATAACGAAATGCAGTTAGGCCTTTGTATTCAAGACCATTGAGTGTTCACATTACTGCACGGAGTCATTCTTTCATTGTTGACATGAGATGTGTTGCATCTCTTTCTAGTGTTCCACGTATGATGTGATTCTGTCTCGTTGTATCGTTGCATTCTTTACTAGTGTTGTGGTGGTTCATACAATTATTCGTCATGTTTTCGTCACCATTGAAACGTAATTCAATTTTAGACAATGAAGGCTCGAGTTTTTTTTGGTTTTTGTTTTTATTATGAGCTTTGATTGTAATTTGAGTCAGTTGTACGTTGGAAGAATGTTGTGGGTGTAAGATGTATCTACAAGCGGTTGAGAGGTCAAGTTATAGTGGAATTCATTTATTTCTTAGTAGGTGTTTCATGATTGTTATAAAATCAAATGTTTATATCACATCACACACATTGTTGTAGAGAAATAAAAGAGAGTAGAGTTACTTATCTACTTACTTTACTTATCTTAAAAGAATTTCTCGGTAAAATGTACTTCATTTATTTATTTCATTCTTCGATTTATAGTTTGGCCTCACTACATTCGGAATTGAGCACAAAGGTCAACTGAGTTGCAGGTTCATGGTCAGTGGTAGTACCTACTGACCCGTCTGCTTGTTTGCCCCTCTTTATTATGAATGAAACTAACTAATAGCTTTTACTATTGGACGTTATAGTCGTTCTAAATTAGCACATAATATCAAAGCGTTGGAGTCGAAAATTCAATTCTCGCCCTATCTAGTCTTGGCGCGGTTTGTGGGTGCAAAATCTGAAGCCTAGATGTAACCGCAAGCTGATATCCGCTCTCTCGACCAAACCATTTCATGTCTGTTTCGTTCAGACGTACGGGGCATACCTCTCTATATATGAAACCACAAAACACTTCAAATGTTTGAGTAATTCTACTTAACACTTAAGAATTCATATGGCGTAAAAGTTTTGAATGGCCACTCAAAATAATTATTGTTAATGAATGGTTCACGTGCTACCGTATTTAGACGGGTTAGTTATCTGTATTCAGGTTAACTATTCTCGAGATTTAAATGTGTCTACTAAAGGTATAAAACTCATGCGTCGTGTTGACCGT
The DNA here is from genome assembly GCA_003709505.1 of Hyphantria cunea. Classification (NCBI taxonomy): domain Eukaryota; kingdom Metazoa; phylum Arthropoda; class Insecta; order Lepidoptera; family Erebidae; genus Hyphantria; species Hyphantria cunea. The sequence goes on from PKRV01000262.1 coordinate 703,015, forward strand.
GTTCGTTGTTCCAGTCAGTTTACCATGTAACGGTCAAAATAGTCCTTGGTTTATATACTTTATCAGTTTAGCTTCGATCAATAAAGTAAATTTAAATCAAGTGCTTTTGGGCATTTCACAGTGACTGTCGATCATTGTGCTTATAATTCTAAACTCATTTAACTTGCTTACTTAGTTATTATACAAAAAATAAAAATAAAAACAGAAATATTAACAGTAGGACACAGTGTTTTAAATATCCGATGAAACGAAAACATTGGTCAAAAATCTGGTCTTCGATTAAATAGCACATTCAAATTCGAGATAAAATTATCTTGGAAAGCTATTGTGAGCATTTGTTTTTCATGAAGACGGTACAGACTAGACTTCGTATGATATAATTGAAATTGTAAGTAAAATATTTTATCTTCATCTAAAAACCTATGTTACCAGCTTTATCATCTAACAGTTATTGTATCACCTTCACGAACATGACAGTCTACACTCTAGTACAATACAAAATACATAAGAAGACGATTAACCCCACTTATATGTGTGTAACCCCTCTAAATGACTCACGTACGAGACAAGGGTAGCTTAGAGGTGCTGTAGAGGTATTAGCGACAAAAGGGGGTATTTTCATTGTCAACGATATAACTACTGAACACCTGGATATATGGTTCGAGGTGTTTTGTCAATACGTCGTACCTACAATAATTGGTAAATTGTACGTTATTATTGCCGGCTGTAGGGTGACAATTGCGTTGCATAAAAAATAGAAAGTTCTTGATAATTCAACGTTTGTTTCTTACATTAGATCGATTTATCTCGAGTCTATTGATCGATTTGGTAAGGTCTACTATTTAAAATAATGTAGCAATAACTATGAATATAGTACCGTAAGTTGCAACGAATCTGTTTTGTTTTGCTTTTTAAACTTTGGTTCGTATTAAATAGACATTTATTTTCTTCTAGAGTTATTGCAATCGAGTTGGCTAGTTGTATAAAAACACGAAATAAACAATATAATTTTTATTTCATGTTTCATAATACCATTCATCCTTTCAATAAATACAGCCTCAGAGAAAAAACTTTAATAAAACATCCACTGTCCCAAAATCAGCCTATTGAAGTCCACTACTGGACATATATTAGACCAATTACAAAATACATGGATGGCTATTCACATCCAGCTCAAAAAATATTTAAAAAAACAGTATTTAAATAACTGTTTTTTTTTCATGAAACTGTGATGCTACTCCTACACAGTAGCAATAATGCAACAATTTAACAAAGTTAATTTTCGTTAATGCAATATCAATGAAATAAGTTCGTGTCAAGGATGATAAACAAGGGCAACAGATATGTAATGCATAACTGTGAACCATATCCAATTGTACATGTTTATGTTTACCTCAAGGATTGTTGTGTTGTACACATCAGTGTAAAACAGAACTGTAAACATTACGCAATGGACAACGTACTCGAATTTAATGCAAACGTAATTTCGTTTGTATTTAATCACCAATCTGAATGAATCAGAGCATAAAATTATTCTTATATATATTCCTTTTACAAGCAAATTTGATATTACACGGGCGCTAAATCGTAATACGAAACGTTACCGAAGGGATTGCGGGTCTCAAAAAAACATTAAAATGTAACAAATATTCATGTTGAGTCTCCTGACGATTGGGACAACCCCATTCGTTGCTGATTGCAATATTACCTTGTCTTTTCAAATTTATTATTATTACACAACATTGCATTCGAGGGTTGAGATCGCATGGTGCATTTGTTGGCAGCTGTTTCGAACTCCAACGTAGGGTACTGCATTCTATCAACTATAAACAAAAAACAACTTAGCCTGAAGTCATATAGAGTTTATTTCCGTTTAATATTACTCGAAATCCCACAGGCACATGTGGACTGCCTACCCTCAAAATTAGATTTAGGTAGAAAAAATTACTTAATGGGGTGTTTTCTGTATGAACGCGAGAGGAAGACACGCGTATTTTTTTTGGCAAACATATATCTGTCTTTACGAGATTATTGTTGATATATGAGAAACTAGAGATTTCTCTATGATTGTGTTTGGACCGACTTTCGAATTGCTGATTTATATTTTTTGGAAGCTAGTATTAAATATTGAAGTACAATCTATTTTTGTTACTATTCTTGTGTTTTCAAACTACAAAATTGGAGGACTAGATTCCTTACAATTCTTTATACTACTAATATGGACATGCTTATAATAATGTCTTAAGTGTTACGCATCATCATCTTCGTCAACTTGTCGCAGTCCACTGCTGGACAAAGATCTTCAGTTTGTGCTATATTCAATACTAATCATTCCTCTTTTGTTCTGAAATTCGATCGAAGCAAAGAAAAACGCAGTGCAAAGATGGGTTTTAGTGGTTTTTAAGCACCATTGTTTGTCCTGGTCGCCTTACCTTAACTCTTTCTGAGATACGAATAATGTACTTTAAATGCAAGTTGCTTCAACCATTCATAAAGGTCACCTGTCTAGTCCGAAACAAGCCTGGCCGAAATATAATTAAAATGAAATCCATGGAAAATGCTAAAATATTTAAAGCATGTGATGATTTAGAATGAAAATATGAAATAAGTATTACTAAGGCAAAGATGACTTGAGATTACTTATACTATTATATGTGACTAAGGGAGGTTAAGTAACCTATTATATATTCTACTATTACAGTATGAAAACAAACAAAATATGTAAATATTCATGATGTTGTATTAATGTGATTGTTTACATACCGATGTATATGTGGTTAAACATCGATATGTTTAACCACATATACTGGAATCATATTTATTAGTTATTTTATTTTATTTGAAAATCCTTTTTTTGCGGTTGTCCACGTAAACATATTAATCGATCTCTGGAAACCATACTTCATATACCGTTGTAAGGAAAAATTGGCCTGTCAAATTGACAACTATTTCTAGTACCAATTAAAATACATTAAGAGTATATGTTAATGTATGTGTAAGTATATATCTTGATGATTTAAGCACAGCATTTAAGCCACCCAGAATACAAACCTTCACTCAGTTTGTTTTTTTATTTGACGTTTTTCCCTAGTGATGAGGTGTATTGCCAGTATTGTTATTAATTCCACGAATAAAGCCATACGTTTGTATAAGCAGGCATGATGAGTTATTTCGAAAAAACTGTTTTATGATGCTCGGAAGTATTTTCTATTGTCAGCAACAATCATATTTCCAAAATATAAAAGATAAAGTTTTAGTAGGAAAAACATGCGATTTAAATTTGCCAAAACGTTCGGTGGTGTGATGGCGTCTGCTTATGTCACCATTTGTCAACCAGTGTCAATTATAGCACTTCAAAACAGTAAAGTGATCGTCGGTTATATCCAAAACGAATGACGTTTACAGACACGTGACGTAACTCGCTCTAATTGGTGTTCAACTTAATATGGCGAATCGCTATATTTTTTAGTTTTATTTTTGTTAATTAACTATTAATTGCCTACTAAATATGTAAATAAATACGTAAAAAATATGTAAAAAAAAATTATCAGATAAATACATAATTTTAGTAGTTCTTTGTTACTGTTATCATGCCTATTCAACGCTTAAATAATCACAGTAGTTCATTCTGTTCTCAATTACATTATAGTAAAATAGCTGATATGAAACATCTACAGATATATAATCTAAGACTGTCGGCCTAGAAACATTAAAACAGGATGTAAGTATGTCGAAAGTATCTCATTATTTGTTATTTGTTACAATATATTAGCTGTTAAAGAGTGCACATAATGATATCAATATAATAAAATACAAGCTATTGTTTGGTCTTATTACTGTGGGAACTAGACATTATATAGTCGTGAGTCACGTAATCTAGACTTTGCATAGCAAAGATATACATAGCTAACAGGATAATGTAAGGTATAGAATGAAATGACAGAGATATATATATACTAGAATTATTTTAACTATATTTGAGACTATAGTAACTAGAACTCCGAATAAATGTAGACGAGTCTGCCTATAAAAATGTATGTGCTCCCGTTTTTAGAAGAAAGACAGTAGAAATCATCATCAGCCTATCGCAGTCCACTGCTGGACCTAGGCATCTTCAATTTCACGCCACTTAGTTAGAGTTTTGGCTTCTCGCATCGAGTTCCTGCCGGCCGTTTTGCGCAGATCATCACTCCACCTGGCCTGTGGACATCCCACAGTACGTTTGCGCGGTCCCCACTCAACAACTCGTTTACCAAAACGGTTATCGGTTCTTCGGCTAATATGGCCAGCCCACTACCACTTCAACAAAAGAATGTAGAAATAAAATAATTGGCAAATTGTGCGCTACCAAACAATGTTGGTAATAATACCTAATTTAAATATGTGAAATTTCACTTTTTCTACGTCATTGAATTCATATCTATAAAGATTTTTTAATTGTGAGTGTGTAAAAACCAAAGCCTATTGTGTTGAAATAATAAGATTTTTATTAATTATTATTATATAACTAACTTCATAATTTGTATTGACTTCATGAATTTACTTGCATTAACTGAAAGTTTCGTGAGACAGTTCTGTACCGTCACTCGGTGTCAGCATAACCGCAACAATACGCAGTAATCTATTTGCACAAAGCGTCGACCGTACAATACCATGAGCTCTCACAAAAGGGTGTTTACCTAAACCCCTTTCACACCTCCATTGTTCAAAGACCACTCACTGAAGACCTCCAAGTTTACTTAAAAATTTACCTTTCAACTCGTTTTGAGTACAAACCGGAGGGGTGAGGTAGGTCTTTTTATATGGATGGTGCGACTACTGAATGGCTGTAATGCTGAATCGAGTGGTCCTCGCGTAGTATGCAGGAATTTTAAACATACCACGTTGACAATATATTCGTATGAGACTTGTGATGTAAGAGAGATTTGTGTATTTGAGGCTCTTAACTAAATGTGTTGGGCGTTAGAAGTGGTACGTAAAAGCTTTGGGATTTTTTGGGTACGTTGTTTGTCAACTCTCTGAATATTGCTGTGTTTGAAATTGTAAATGAGTCTGGACCCTCGTTAGCGGGAGTGTGATCAAAGTGTATAATTGACTACATGTATAGTTGTTCGGTAGTAACGAATCAATTGTTGCCATATCTTAGGCTAAGTTTTGGATGAAACTCCAATATGTTGTTATTATTATTGTTTCATTGTAAATTCATTTTTTATACGTTTATTGGAATATCGATTATCCTACAACACTATCGTGAATATTTAGTAGTAAACAACACAATCGAATACTTGAGAATATAATCAAACATAGATCAAGCCGCTATAAGTACACTGTGCCATGTATTAACTCCTTACGTGATCTGAAGAGTCTCTTTAATGTCATAAACAGTTCGCTCTCATCCTCCTCAGCCCCTCCCGCTTAGCTAATACCCTCATCTCATAAATAAATAAACACGAAGACGTTTTAAAACTTCGATATCAACGTTATACCTACATATACTCGCATCCCAGTCAACTAAAGTACTTCAAAAGAGTCACAACAGCTGTTGTTTCTGGCCAGTTTTATATGGACCCCCGTCTTTATTGAGCGAACCTTTCTTTGTCTAGCTTTCGTTGACGGTTTAAGGGCATGGTAGGTCACGTTTTTCTGGTTGTCAAGTTACAAGGGTCGTGGAAGGGGCGGCATTGTCCCACGCGTGGACCCCACGCATCGTCGCAAGTGATTTAGTAGTTGTTACAAAAAACTTTTGGTTTTGAAGACACTGTAGTACAGATAAGTGGTATTGATCTCTGAGGGGATGTACGGCTACTGCAGGAAGACTGCTATTGGTAACGGGGTTAGTACTTCATGACAAGAGAGTGATAAATGAATAAAGGACCTGACGGTTTAGGTTCATTGCGCTATTAAATTTCTAAAGCGAAGTAACGTACGGCTTTAACATTTTATACGTAATAAGCCAATGTCAAAGCCGTGATATGTGTTACAATCTATCTGGTAATACTATAATTAAACGGTAACTGTAAATTGTCAATTGAGTTCATTTTACTTTTTATTTTTACTAAACAGCGCCGTTCAACTAGCGGTTAGGTAGTTAGCTAACCGCTAATTAGTTTTAATTTTTTTTATTTTAAAAACCTGAAGAACTTACTTACTTAGAATGTCACTAAATCAAGGTCGTTAAATTATGAGAAACGAAAATCGGCTGATTAATTATAATATCACCAGTGAAATTGTTATATGCATAATTTGTATGTATTTACAAAAAAATATAAATATATATATTTATATATTCATATCAGTTGTGTAGCACTCATAATACAAGCTTTGCTTAGTTTAGGACTGGTTGTCGTTGTGTGTTAGATGTCCGAAATATTTATTATATATTATTATTTGTGCATTTATTTTTCTCCAAATCTGACTTTCGGTGTTATTATTATATATAATAGTAAATTCTAGTACACATTTTGCATTATGAAAATGAGTGTTTAGAAATTCTTGCAAGCTTTTATTTAGTTTCACCTGTCTCGATGTTAGTCTATAATCAAATCTTCTACTTCCCGATTTCCGATTGATGAAGTTTGAAATATGCCTTTAGGTCTGAGCACAATGCAAGGATTTATAAAGGCTATTGTTATTAATCCAAAATGGCCGCCGTAACAAAATGGCGGCGTACATTTTTCTGAACAACTCACCCAATATGGGTATCAAATGAAAGGGCTTAAAGATTTTTTTTTATTCACAAGTAAGCATGTTTGAAAAAAAAAATCACTTGTTTTAATATTTAAACACTTCTTTTTTCAAATTGTCGTGACTAAGAATCATTCAGCCCAAAAGAAGTACTTAAGCCGAATACAGATCAATACTCGCTACCCTTCGTTCCCTACAATTGTAAAAACTATGAGAGGGGTTAATATTACAGTAGGATAACTACTGTTAGGGTCACCTGACGCTGGCCACTGCGCAAGTATGTAGATCAATGTGTACATTCAATTAATATTAAAGGCGGACTTATATTGTACATACAAATGGTGCTATGCTTTCAGTGGTGACTTTACTGCTTCCTACTGCGTGTGTTGTGCGATTGCCACTTTCTGTGATCCACATATTTTGAACAGATCTGGGTCTGTTTGCAAAGTTCTTTGCTTTACAGAATATATTTCTAGTGCGATCTACGGGAGTTGTTTTTTTCTTCTACCACTTTTACACAACACCGTCGAGTTCCAAACTAATATTCTACGGGTAATAAATAACGGCTATAAACTCATGTATACTCTTTTTTGTGTATATTGCATAGACTGATAAAATATGACATAAATAATAAATAAATATTTATGACATCTAACGCACAACGCCATCTAGTCCCAAACAAGCTTCTATTATGGGTACTAGACAAGTGATATATATGTACCTTCCTTTTGTAAATGTATACATTATACACACAAACTTCGAAACAAATATTTGCAGATCATAAATTTTTTCGATCCAACCTGGGTTTCGAACCCAGAACTTCCACCACAGCAGCTAGCTACATATGCTACCACTGCACCACCGAGACAGTCGAAAAGGCAAAAGTTGTGTTTATAAAAATAAAATGGTAAAACTAGATTTATGTGAATAAGTACAAGCATAAGCCCACAATATTATATAGGTTCACATGTCTATAAATAGCTGTAGTGGCGGGAGCTGTGCCACTAACCTTGTCAACTCGAGATCACCTCCTAACTGAGTTTTCAAGAATGTTGATTCGATAGGCCTCTCGTATAAAAACTGCTGAAAAACTTTTCGCTTCACTAATCCACTGTGATGTAAGTATGAGACCAACGGAACGGACTAATTTCTGTGAATGACAGACGAAAAATAATTTACGAATGTTTTTCCTAGAATATTTAACGGAACAGCGTGGCCTTCTTTATGTAAATAGAATAGGGTCTGATGTAAACAAACTAATGTAAACAATTGCACCATCTCAGTGTAGTTATTTGTAAGGTGTCAATTCTAAGCCACTGGACTTGATTTCTTTGACAGACTGACAATCTGGCAACATTTAATGGTCTTTCGAAAACTCTCTATGATTCTTAATTTTACATATTTAATTATTAAATACTCTTATTAAAAATAGATATGCTTGTTTAAACTTTCTAAAAATGTAGACTCTTCTGTAATTCCTCAATGTTTATTATAACTTTGTATACTACTTCGGGAATTCCATTATGAATTTATCCTTTAAAGAAGGAGAAAAGGGAGAAAGCACCTGTTTATATAGTGTATATAGTCGGCTTCATATAGATTTGCTAAATCCGTTCTATGGCATACGGCTATATTTGCCGTAGAACCGATAACCGTTGGGGTAAACGGGTTTTTGAGTGGAGACCGCGTCTCGGCAAACGTAGTGTAGGACGTGTACAGGCCAAGTGGACTGATGATTTGCGCAAGATGGCTGGCAGGAGCTGGATGCAAGAAGCCCAGGATCGAACTAAAAGTCGTGCAATTGGAGAGGCCTATATCCAGCAGTGGACTGCGATAGGCTGATAATGATGATGATGATATCCGTTCATCTTTTCGAGTGAATTAGTTACCCCTCTTGTCATTATAAGCAACGGTGTTCACTTGTTATCAGTTTTCTTAATGTATAAAAACATTTGCGGTTTCTTACAAATCCGGTTTAGATCGGATATGACATAACAGTAAATGTTGATAGACAGAACGGTCGCGTGTCGATTAACTGCAACCGTCATCAAGACGACATCCACATGGCGCCCACTTGGAATGTAAAGTGTGGATTTGTGTTCTTGGTAATGTTTGCTGACGAACCCAACTGTCTTTGGTCGTTGACCTTAGCAGCCAAGGTTTCAATCCTTGTTTAAAACATAGGTGTGACTTAATAAATCTCTTTAATTCCGGGTTGGAGGTGGTAATACGACTACATATTTAGAATTTTTGAAAATAAGAACTGTCTGATTAGTTGATTATTCTAAAATGCCTTAGAAGGTGTTTCTATGGTTCTAATTTCCTTTTCGTATTGACACTCAATTCTAAGGCATATAAACGTATGACGTAGTCATTTTAATTGGAATTTGCATAGGTACATACATATTTCTGTATTAGTCCTCCTTTTTGATGTTTGGGCTCATCTTTCGGGCTTAGATCGAAGTCTTTTGTCCGATTTTATTTGTGCTAAATAATAAGATCACACTTTATAATCTATATTGATAAATACGTAGCTACGTACGTAGAATAAATAATTCCTGATTATACCCCGTGAATTGGTGGTGAACGTAATTACATGTTAAGTGGTCCAAGTGTTAAGGTTGGAAGAAATTGAGTCAAAGCAAAGTCTGACACGATTTTTATTTTATCCATTCAATATCCAAAATTATCAGTATAAAAATACAGTGTTAACCACTTGTCTGCTTAGCTACACCTAATTACTAGATTTTGGGAGTCTTGTACCCTACACACACACACCCTACATACACAAATAACACAACACTAGGTATGGTATGTGAGCTGACGTAACGGTTATGATTTCATTAAAATGCTACAGTAAATACACACTTCGTAACAGAGCTGAGAATGTTACACCTAATACTGATTTATGGGATTGAATACATAATACATGCCTCCTCAGTATTCCAACATAATGCTGTTGTATGCAAATTATAACACAACCAATTTGGATAGGTAATTAAGTCTGTTCAAATTTTACGTCAGTGTAGCAGAATTTAATTAGCCGGGGGTGTTGTACATCGAAGGATTTGGCGCTGCTAGGAAGACGTCATCGGTGAAGACTGAACCTTCTCTGTGCCAATGCGGGAGTTGTCACACCGTAGTGGAACCCTACGTTTACATATATAAGTTTGAAGGACAACAAACATTAATATTATCCTTTAGTTTACAATGTTTTTAATCTCTCACAATTAGTTTACAAAACTTAAATATATATAATACGTAGGTGCGTTCATGACATATTTCCGTATTCTTTTTATTTCCAATTATGTTAAAGCGTGCAAAGCAACAGCATTATTTAAATATATTTCGTTTGCCCTACGGCCTTCTGTGAGGAACTATACCGATCAAACGAGTCAGAATGATTAATAAACATAATCAAATAATAAATATTTCGAACATTTAACACGCACGCAAAAACATATGTACTGTGTGGTACTAGACATTATGAATACATATTTAATTTTTTCGTAAATACATAGGTATTATGCATAGAAAACACCCAAACTCTGAAACAAATATTTGTAGATCATACAAAGATTTAGTCCGACCCGGGAATAGAACCCGGGAGCTCAATGATGATTGAGGTTTCAACAGTTTGTTCGCATTTCAGTTTTGTATTCACTTTTAATAAAACGTCAAGTTCTTTTTCTTGCCCATTACTGCCTGTACAAATTGCAATATTACAGCATGGTGTGAGTGCCTCCTAAAGCCCATAGCGATTGTCTTCCACTCGCACAGTTAAATCCATGTGCTAACTTCAACCGCTTCGACAACCAAGCTTAGCTGCTCCTTGTATAATGAAGTAACTTCGGCCCTCGGCGTCACTCCTCTTGTTTACTTTATACTTCGGTGACAAGCCCTTAGAGATTTTAATTATAAAGATATACAGGATTTAGGTGTGTCATCAATGTTCTTGTAATCTAACGACTTATGTTTTACTAGGTGGGTTTGTCGAATTAAGTTTTAAACGGGATAAAAATAATGGCTTGCATGATAAAATGAGCCGAATAGATGTTTTTAACTACTATGCGGCTTTTAACGCAGTTTTCAATAATATATAGAGTGATTCAAGACAAAGAATTTTATATAAATAACTAACTTTTTTTATACAATGGGGGGTAAACAAGCAGATGTATCGCCTAAGGGTAAGCGATTACTTCCGCCCATGGACACCCACGACACCAGAGGCGTCACAAGTGCATTGCCGGCCTTTGGGGATGGGGATGGGGATGGTGGGAGGGGTTGGGGTATGTTCTTCCGGTATCCTCAAACACTCGATGAAACACAGTGCAAACGCTATTTCACACCGGTTTTCTATGAGGCCGTGGTATTACTCCGGTCGAGCTTGCCCATTCGTACGGGAAGCGCGGCTCTCCCTCGGTGTAAAACTGCGCCGTCAGTGTCACACGCGTTTGTCGTCGTACCTTTACACAAGTTACTGTGTGATTTCTGTGCTGATTACCACCCAAATCGAAAAATTGTGTGATGAACACCATTGGTTGTTCTACACCTAAACCTAACATAAGTATATTATATTCAGAAACATACACATCTGGTGACCATAGCATACTCTCTGCCAAGTTTGGAATCAGATTGTCGTAGGTGAAATATGTGAAAACTAACATTTTTGTTTCTAGATCAAAACGGTAGGGCTTCGACTGATGAAAAAACATATATTCTTCTTTATGTATAAGCCTGTAAAAGTTACTACTCTGTGTTGTATGTGAATGATGGTCACCATACTCTTCTCGAATGCAATAATGCGGCATGATGACCCACATCATGGTGGCTTAGTGATGCCTCTGCATCATTGGAGTCTCGCTCTCGCACTCACCAACGTAACACGATTCTACAAAACACAGGCCATTATACCCTATTCAAATATATTAAAGTGATAATCTAGTTCTTGATAGTGGTGCACAAAAGCACGTGTTCTCTGCCACCGTGAGGTACCATACGGGTTTCATTCCATTAATTGTACAAGCAGTTACCCTTAAGCCGATTGTTCTGACGGTTGTCTTGAGGTTTTATTTGCAACAGCAGTTTTTTTAACATGAATAAGGTATAAAAGGAAAATATCGGGTAGGTTAGACAATACTGAAATGGTTTGAATAAACAAGCAAGTACCAGAATCTTGGCGTAGTTTAAAATCTTCAGGAATTTCGATAGAGTTCTTTGTCCTCTCAGAGGCATATGACATCCAAACATTTAACTCGTCACAAGAATAATATAGGTGTCGATTTGTTGAAGCGCTGAGAAAGATATATTACTAATGTCGCTGAATTACCACAAAAATACACTAGTTTATGGCTCGCCTGACTGTGGTGGTATTATAATCATGCTTTTATTACCAGGGCTGTCACGATATAGAAACTTCATTTTTTAAATCGTTTTAAATTATAGGTAAACGGTTAAAATATGCTTATTCGTGCACCGGAGTGCAACCGTATCAAAATACTGCATAGTAATACAACATTAGAGTAATATTATTCGTTTGACCTAGTTATTAACTATGCATGTGTTTCGTGGTTCAGGGCGACGGGTCAGGAATTGAACTTTCGACCTAAATCGGTGGACAATTGACCTACTAAGTTAAGCTAAGTGGAATAAAGTATTGTCTGTGGTAGAAATACAAGAACTTTAAATAAAACACAGAAGAAATGGTATTTTATTTTATCCTGATAATCGTTGGCGTCATCAGTCGGATTGAAAGCAAAATTTGTTTTGCTTTATCTGGCTACGATATGAAAAGAGATTATTCTCAATGGGATCTACCGTTTCTGTGTACAATATTATATACGTATATATTTATCTAACAAACATCTTCCTGCCTCCTAAAGTTATCTAACTTTTCCCTTTTCAGTACACTATAACCCCTATACCCCATACAGTTGCATATACTCATATAAAAAACCAGACATTCTATGATATCAACGTTTACTCTATTTGGTTTGCTCAAGGCAATATTCATGTATTATCATAATTGACAGTAGTTAATATTTCTTTTAACCAAAACATAAAACTAAAATCGCGAAAACCGTATCGACCAAATTGAATCCTGTATTCGAACAAAAAATAATATATCACAATTCTTTATTGCCTACGGATCGTCTGCGAGTTCTTTCTAAGAACGTCTGCTGGCTGAGTCACTGGCTTGGGCCTGTTTATATGACGTCACCGAATGTTCCCGTGATAACGTGACTAATGATAACACAGTGAGTCAGTTCAGTCGCCATGCCATCAGCGGTGCTGACAATAATTGTGCTATTATCATCATTTAACATAGTCAACATATGATACTGGATAAGCTTTATCGCGTGTTGAGTTTCGCAGAGATGGTAATAAAATCCCATGGTGTACCTACAATGATGAGCAGCAGTGTTTACGTAGTCAACGATCTTGGAACCATCGTCATGTTGATGTCCCGACATTGTCAATGTGGCTGACGCAATTAAGAAAATTGTAAAGTTATTTGTAGGGTTTATAGCATGATAGCCCTCCATGTGCATGTGATGGAGAAAAGGAAAAGTCAAATTGTGATAAAGGCAACAAATATGGCAAGGCCTCGACGATAGGGAATACCGCGAATCGGACAGGAAAAGGATTTATCGTAACGTCACACAACGAAAGACGTCGTCAACTAAACACCGATACCTAGTCACAGTGCCCGAGAGATAAATTCTCTGATCTTGGTCAGTAATAAACAAGACAATTAATTCACATTCAATTCTTACAACATGTACGGCTCACAGTTTGGGTGGATAAATTCTAAGAGATAAGGTTCATTTTTCCGTAAGTTATTCATATTAATAATATTTATTTTGTGCGTCAGTGTTAGATGATGAATAAGTATGACAAATTTTTAAATAATGTAATCATCCTTCAATACCATCGAACTAATATTACTATATACTGTACATGATAGATAGATAACTCAATGTTTATACTAGCTTTTCTGATACTAGTACATAGCATGTAGATTGCCAACTATAGGGAATCTCATCCTAAATATTCTAGCACTAGCTTTTGCCTGCGGCTCCGCGCTCGCGTAACCATGTCGTTCCTATAGAATTAATGTATCTATATGCCAAATTTAATTGAAAACGACGGTTTAGCCATGAAATCGTAAGAGATTTATTAGAGTTAGGTGATTACTTTCGAATTTAAGACATTAGTATGGATTTGCAACTTTTTTTTTTTTAATTTATGGGTACATTATAAAGTATACACTAAATTACATGTAAGATGCCACATAAACTCATTCGAGTTTTTCCGTACATCAGTGTCATCACCAAAGCATATTTAAATCTCAAATTCTTCAACATATAAAACAATATAAACAACATTCCAGAACTCAACAGGGATATACACAATTATAAATTAGAGAGGGTAGTCATTGATATTTATATTAATCTACTACCCTACTAAAATGCGCTCATCACCGGCACCGAACATGACCGATCGTTGCCGATCGGCGGTCGATGATCCGATCACAATATTCTTTTATGCAGAGACATTTAACACGTTATACAGCGTGATTTCTATACACCTTATAAACATACTAAACAATGAAGAGGACTGTGAAAATAAAGGTGAGAATACTGAAATATCTGTTATTATTATTGTATTATTTAACTACTATTTATAAATAGATGTAAGAAATGTTATGTAATGAATGAATGCATGTTAAATGTCCACAAGATGGCCAAAGTAACAGTTGTCAGAAATACGATGAGTGAACGTTGTTTACATTTCAAATACCATGTGTGGCGTGATGCGCACGCTACCGGCTTAGGCAGTCACGCAATCATACATAACTAAACCGTTTCTGGTTGTCGTGTGCTTCAAATTTATGAAGATAGCCCCAATTTAGATGATTACCATCTTAATATAGACGAATTGAGTGTGGCTACTGGAAATCAAGAAGCCTTGGATAGAAATTTTAAGTTCTACGACATCTAAATATAAGTAATAACAATAATATAAGTAAAAAAAAAGTAAGGCAATTTGCGCAATCATGTAATAAATAGCATATACCTTAAAATGGTTGACGATTTGTATTAGATTTTTCTGTACATGATTCATCGTTACCTCTTCTATTTTTTTTGTTGACAATATAACTTAGAAAAGTTCTTGCTATGTAATGTTTATTTGAATGTTGTACAATACTAAGTACAATCTCATGTAAAAACTCAACGTCGACATATACTTACTCAAATATTTCCCACAAGAGACAATATCGTACTATTTTATTTCTTTAGTGAATACCACTGCACAAATTACATTTATAGGTATTATATATACTTGTATAAAGTATACAAGTATAATATCCATAAACGCAAAAAGGAGGAGGTACAAATATCTTCGGGATGTGGAGCCATTCTTCTGATCTTGAAATACCATTTGAATAATTGAATTCAGATAATAATACATACCTACACCATTTACTAAATGATAAAGTAGTTTAGTAAGTGATTAAAAGACTTCAAGTTGTTAAAAAGCGACCTTAAATAAATAAATAAAAAAAAGACTTCATATTTCACCATATACTATTTAAGTTATAACCAAGATCTTTGTTACTTAGCTACTGTAATAGTCAGTTGTATAATAAGCTTTATATTAAAATAAAAAAATATCAGCAGGATCGTTAACGTGGTTAGTTTATTACCGCATTGGATAAATGTGCTGTCCTCATTTAATGGCAGAATTCCAAGATTAAAGAAAATACCTTCAAACAAAATTTAGTGCTTATGTTTTTTAACTATTTTGAATTTATTTAGATTTATAGTCAAATTAGGTTGCTTTACCTGTTAATGCATATAATCTTATATGTTCAATTACATCGTGGTGTGACTGTAAAGAAACATTTATCCTTCTTTACTAGCTAGCTAGCTATTTAGCAAGAGAGAAGTCAATAGACTAAGTAGTAATAGTAACGTTGGATGCGAGTAGCACAGGACCGGTTGTTGTTGAGAACCTTGTCTTTTGCCTAAAATGATAATGGTTTTGAGGTCTTATTTGTATTGTAGTTTTAAGACCTAAAACTTTTACGCTTTTGGATGTCTGTTTCTAAACATTTGCTTCAACGGCCTTCAGTGTATCTTAACTGATTTTTTTTCTAAATCGCAATAATAGGAGTTATTTCCATCTAGTTCTCATTCTAAAATAAGAAAATGTACAGATCATGCAAAGAACATACGATGAATAAGTTTCTATCACAGCCTATCACGAACTGTTTCGATTACAAAGCGCTCTTAGTGAACGATTAATTTGGTCCCCAAAGTATAGTCGTATGTGCCACCTTTGCCGGATAAATAGCAATAAATTCCTATCGTATACTATCGACGTACATGAACAGAAAATGACAAGGGCGAGACCCTTATTTCTCTTTTCTCTCATAGCTCAGATTCTATAGAATCAATAAAAGTATTTAACACTAAACTGCTCTAAACCTGCACATGTGAGGGGCACGTTCAAATAGGAAGAGCGATTAAGCGCCCCAGCGGCGCCTTTGATTCTACTCGTTGTAATCGGGGTGGCGTTCTCACGGCAACACGCGATAGGACCCAGGTGCGACTGTTAGCGATTTATAAAATGTTATTTAAAAGTTGACATTCCGCGTTTTGTAAACCCATAATAAATAACAAAAACATCTTACTATTGCTTTGAGTCGAATTGATTATGTTATGTTTATATTACTTAAGCTTTGTTTAAGCTCACCTGTAATGAACCTCTATGCTCTTTAAATAAAATGCGCGATAAAAGGAAGAAAAAAAAAGTTCATGGAAAGCTTTTAGTGACGATGACGCGATTTCCATGCTTTTTGTTCACCCAAAAAGTGCTCACCGCGCCTTAAGAAGTTTTCACTCCAAAATTGGTCCTAATAACTTACTTATATTCTATAAAAACTGCTAGTTTTAGTCAAGGACATCAATATTTTTAAACGTCACGACCTTTCAAACTTTTATTTGACAGCCCTATATATAGTCTAAATTATTGGGAAGATCGATAAAGCGGAGACAAAAACTGGGCCTAAAAGCTTCGATTATATTAAAAAAAACTGCCAATTTTCGTTACGTACGTTTAAAATGTCAGGACTTTTCACATCTGACAGCCCTAGGTATGTAAAGTATATTTCGGTGTCAAACCAAATAATGCTGTATTTCGATCACGATACCTTGACACCAGCGTGATCGACGCCTGTCATTACAATGACCATCCACCCTCACCGCCGAGGGTCAAATAACGATAATTTTAAAATGACATATTTATATATTCGACCCATAACTATATAAGTTCTACATTCATTTTGTACAGGCAGATTATTATGCCACTGAGCGCATAAAATCAAAATTATGACACTTATTTGAACCAGTATCGCTATCGATGGGACGTTGCCTTACCGCGGCTTTGAAGTTTAAAAGAAGGGTAGGGTTTTTTGGTATTTAATTTAATAAAAAAAATACCATTTTGGAATCTTTTCGTTGTTTGTTATTAAACATGACTGGTATTTTGAGGATAACTTTATTTAAAGTTATATGGATCTTAATTCACGGGTTTACTTCCATAAGGGTTTCGATTTTGTTTAATGAGCTGAGATTTAAAGTGTCGACTGATTAAATAATAGTTCTTCAATTATAAAGATATGATGAGGGATAAAACAGTAAAAATAATTGTTAAATTCCTGTTAGCATCAACCAGACTTTAATTTGAAGGGTTCGTCCACAATATGAATAGGAAATATATCATTACAGATTTTTGCAAGCCTTGAAGTCTTTGTACTGAATAAAATAAATGAGGAATAGTATATAAGTAATAGAGTTGGCAAAATAACGTCAGATTTTTCGAGCCTCAAATACCCCTCTCGCTCGCCATCTCAAAATCACGCTGGCCACTAATACTTTTTCTTGTAAGACCAAAGTAAAGCGGTATCTTATAAAACAACTTGCACAACCAATATCTATTATTCATAATAATTATATCACTAATTCTTAGTACACCTAGTTGCGTATGTATGTATATAAGTTTATGTATATCTATATTTAGTTGTATGTATTAATTCTTTTATGTACGATAGGCTTATATTATACTTATATTATTTGTTTTTGATATTTTATCAGATCAGTTTATTTTAGTATTTTTTTCCAAAATGCACCTTCTTCCTGTGTTCTCGGCCACGCCCGATAGTTAACTGTTAGAGAAAGCCTTAGGCATTAAGTTCGCCAATGCAACAAAAGTGCGTGATGTTTTAAGTAAATAAGTAATAAATACCTTTCTTACACGTCTGCTCGTTTGCCTATCATCATTATCACCTCCTCCGAAAGACTTGCACTCTTGCATGTGCACATAGGTCTCCCAAGGCTTTCTGCTACCAGCGGTTCTGTGCTATCCTTATTGATCGGTCCGGTCGGAAAATTATCGATTGCTAAAAAGCAATATATAATGTATGTTATTATAACGTTATCCGTGTTATATCTTAAAATTATAAATGCGAATACTAATGTTTATTTTTAATGCTTTTTAAGACTTACAGAAAAGAATATTGGGAAATTATGTTTAAAATAATATTACTACTATGACTAAAAGTATTATATACGTATCATTAGTTGCTGTACAATGTGTCGCTGAATAATATGTTTAGATAAATTGAGTTTAGGAAGTGTAGTGGCTTTATTATTTCAAATTTTGAGATTAAAATGAAGTTAATATTTAGAGATTTTTCCTTTGGAATCCTAAACACACTTTCTCTTACAACTTTCATAACTATTCTCTTCTCTCCAACAAAGGAATCTGGTTGACGTCACTGGTTACCTCACTATCGGGCATTTCACCGCAACGTGAATAGGTGTGATAGTATACATATTCAGCCCCTCCCAGTGGTGAATTCGACTCGTCGGCCGACTCTTTAAGGAATGCTATTGCCGAAGTCGTTATTTGTTTCGAAGGTTTTTTGGTACCATCGTTAGAATATTAAATTAAAAGTTTTAATTCTGCATTTAAAAATACTATAATAAAAATACGATTGTGGGTCACCGTACTATACTTTTGCATCTTAGTTTCAAAATTTTAATCCAGAAATTTTGCGAAAAGTGCTCAAGAGATATTTTACGAAAGTCTTATTCAAAGGAGATACATTTTTTGAAATAAATACAAATTTCTGAAATAATCACGATTTTACAAAACAGTGAAATAGGTAAAACGATATTATACATCATACGAATAGGTTCAAGATTCAAGGGACTCATCGCAGACTCATTCGTTAAAAAAATAAGCAGTAAATGAAAATCAATACCGAAATGGACTTTCCCAAAAGTGTCCTTAACCTTACGTCACCAACTTTCGTTGACCTTGGTGAAATTGGACCTACATAATGCTCAAAGTGCGTGTTTGTTACCCAAAAATGTAATCATATGCATGTAATGTAATTAGAAGGTTATTTATTATAGTAATACAATACTGAGATATTAACACATTTCGTACCTCCGTAGTCTGAAAGACTCTACCCTACGTATTGTGGCTATAAATCGTGTTTATACTTATTTGTAACTGGCGAAGCTAGGGTGACGATGCGAATTGCGAAACTTTAAAAGTTCTTGATAGTATCTCGTAGTTAAGTCAGGTCAGTTTGAGCGTGATCTTCTGTTCAGCCTTTTATAAAACTTACTAAGTAAGTAAAAGGACCGACTGTTTTCAATATAGGCGAAGTTTTCAGTTAAGAAATAATGTTATAAAGGGTATTTATTTAATTTCTCCGTGTTACTTTATCATTTGAATTAAAATTCGTTGTTCAATTAGATGTACATAATATGCCTATAATTATAAATATTGATCAAGTATCCTCGACGTTTTTATCATAGAATTATCACAATATATAATTGTATTCAATTTCATCTTGCTTTCTTCGTTTCTCAATGTATGTGACCGCTAATTAACTTAAGCTTAGCTATGAATGCTGTTAAGAATTCAATAGTTATATTGGTTGGTTGGTGTTGTAAAGATACAAAACAACCACCGCGGGTATCACTGCTGGGTGCAGGTATTTAAACTTATGAACCTTCCGCTTTAATCTCTAATCTGTTGCTAAAAACTGCATTGAAGTCCGTTGAGTACTTTGAAAATTCTCACAGATAGCAGATACGACTTCATTTCACACTATGTAAAGATTTTGTTCACCAAAGTCTCCGATTATACCCAGAACGATGGTGACCCGAGTGATGGCGAGTAATTTCTTTGTTCCTGTCCATGTCCCCTTTTAATACCTTCATTGTTTAGGAGCGAAAGTGAATTATGTCTGTATTGTGTGATACGCATTAATGTACATTTTTTTTATAAAAACCATTTGTATACGTTTTTTCAACAGATTTTTATCTAACGTTGTGTTTTTTTTTGTTGGCTATGTAATTGTCTTTTTGATGCGTTTTATCTTTATCTCATTTGAGTAATCGTGAACGAAAATTATAGGCTTGTTGTATAGCGAGGAGTTCTTGCTCGAATGATGAGTGAATGAAATTATGCTCTATCTGTCAGATACATTGTTTCGTTTGAGATGGTTGACAACACCATGACAGGTTGTAATAAATCGTTTTGACTCTACAAAAAATCAAAAAAAATCATTCAGAATACTAAAATACTTAATCAAAACTTATCAAAATGCCACAGATGGTCATAATCACCAATCTCTTTTTCAATTTGTAATATTTAACTATACTGTTGATAAACACTTATTGATCGTGCTGATTACAAAATTATTTGTATTATGTGGGAATCGAACCTGTACCTTAGCAGTATATAACTATCTACTTGAACAAGAGACCAGTCATTTAACCACCGTTATACAAGAACATTTTTCTTCATTTTGACTAAAGGTATAAATTCTTATAAATGGACACAATTAAGCAAGTCTATTCTACCCATTTCCAAACAAAGAAGGCCTTCAAAGAAACAATGAGTTTTAAGAAGACTTTCTATTGTTTCGGTTTATCTTTGTATGGCACAGTTAACTATGTAGATGTTACGATCTTATCTTTATCCGCATAAAATTGGAGAACAAAACGAAATTGTATTAGAATTTTGTGCCCCGCTCACAGGTAAATAGCTGACAATATAAATTCTGTGTGCTTCAAAAGTTGGTCCAATTTCTTTGATACTCTAGTTGATTGGTAATGTTATTATTCCGTTTCGAGAGATCTTGGAATATAAATTTTATGACGCGTATTAAATGGTAATTTGAAACAATTTTTTATTGTATTAAGGGTGAGTAATTTTGTAGTAAGGGTTGGTCTTCAGAAATAGATCTTTGTTTCTAATGAAACAAGTAAAATTATTTTAAAAAAACCCTACTGCGCCAATTTTCATTCAATTATATATATTAAGTTCAGATTTTTCAAAATAAAACATACATGTTATAAATTATTGTTAAAAATTATTTATTTTGATACCACACTCGATGTATTTTGAAAACATTTTTTTTGAGATTTCTTTTTGACGCCAAAAATCATTGATTTTGTTTTTTTTTTATAATTTTGATGTACCTAGTGCCACTCTCACGACTAACGCGAATCTCTTGACATGACTTACAAAAAAATACGACAAGCCGTTTAGGCTCTAGGGCGTGTTAAAGATATGTACATACAAACACTCGAAAAACATAAACCTTCTCCTTTTGGAGTCGGATAAAAAGACCACTACATAGAAAGTCGTTCACAATTTATCTATAATAATTAATTAAATTAGGAATAATAATAATGTATTTTAAAACTTCTTAGTTCATTTTTTAATTAATTTATTCGTTTCTATTTTTCTAAACATCATCACAACTTGACGAATATTAATGCGAATTACTGATACAGATTACGATATTACTATTATAATTAATTAAAAATACGTAATCGAAGATTTACAGTGCACTGATCTACTTAACGGACAAAGATTAATTTGGGTAAGGAATCGCTGAATCGAGCTCTCACAAGAAGAATTCGTTGCTTTTCATATACAGATTACAGCTTTCTTATTAAACAAAAAAGTGACTGATTACCAACTATTATCAGTATTATTATAGAATCACGCATCGCGAATTAATCAACTAAATACATCATTATTTCTAAATCAAAAGAATACAGAACATAAAATGATGCTCTAATACTTTTTGTTCCAACACAGGAAAGAAACAAGTATTTCTGTCTCATTCTAACATCACGAAAATCGTGTACGTTGCGTGAAGTCCATTCATTAAAATCACAGCTTGAGCTAAGACGCGTTGCCTAACTAGCGACATCTATTAGCTTTTACTAGAAAACTATGGTCGTATCTTTCGTTCCCTCCGTAAAGGAGTTGGCGGCGCATAACTTTCTGTGCTCACGCGCATCTGGAAGATCTTTCCTATGTAGTTCACCGATTTTGAACTTTATTGTGTGGAAAACAAAGATCGGTGTTCACTACATCAATCTACCGAGATACCGACTTTATTTATGTTGGTCGTGACTGCACTGCTTATACTTCAACAGTACCTTCATGTTCATATAATTTTAACCCTATGCGTTTGTCTATTTGATTGTATCGCGCAAATTATTTATCAGATGTTCTGGTATTTGTTGCTCATGTTTTCAAGTAGTTCCTAGTCTGTTTTTCAGCTGATGGAAGATTACCATGAAAATACTATTTACACGACGCATTTGTTAGTATGAATATGGCATCAAATCGAATCAACAGGTAACCGTTTCGAGAGAACGAGATACAAACCATTCGATTAACTAAGATTCCTTAACGTCTGCGATCGAAAAGTAATTACCATGGGTCCTTTTATAATTATGATAAAATTAAATTTTATCCAATATATTTGGATCCTATAATAAAAAAGTAAAAAAACACGAGCATCGCCGAATAATCCACTAACATCAAAGTACACTATGGTATCTCCATTTGAGATTTGTATTCTGTTGAAACTATATAAACAATCCAGTTCTTCAAGCTGTTTTAAGCTTTAATCCGTGCCTGCAATGGCTTATTTCGGGATGAAGTATTGTGTAAAGTCGTGGGTATACCCCCGGGGTGAAGGTATCAGTGGACGAATGTATTGTGCAACGCCACAGGAGATCGAATCCGTTATTTTGACCGATTTCATTCGAATACAGTTCTAAAGTAACTATTTGTTCTTGTGCGTTATTCAAAGTTTCTGTACCTGTGAAGATTGGGTGTACGTGCTACTTGTATAATTGTTTTGTTTCTTTTTCTCCATTATTTTTACGTAACCTTTAGAAGTTTTTGGAAAAGTCGTTGTCACTTAACAGATTTAAAGCATAATACTTACACACGAATACATATGTAGGTGTTATAATGTTTTCCCAAATTGTTACTAAGGTAAAATGATCAACAGTGCTACAGATTTCATACAAGTCACACACCAATATCTATCAGACATAATTTTCGAAGTAAGTTGGTGCTCAAGATGAACTCTGAAAATATCTTACCGATTTGTACTTTTTTAAATGTGAGTTTTGTTGGAGTACCTACGATAGAATAGTTAACATCACACTAAAACCAATAGCAGCCGAGCATGATTAAAAAAGAACGCAGACGAAGTTACGCATACATAGTTTACATTCTAGAGCGATATACTTTGGATTAATTAATAAGGTAGACAAGGCGATCCAATGTCATGTTTAGACCACCCATTTGCTCTATGCTCTATGTTTCATTACAAGCATATTTTATATTCTTTGATGTGATAACTTGTTTAAGAAAGGCTTAGAAAATGGGCTACACAGTAATAGTGTCAAAATTATTAAGTTATTTTGGATTCCATGTGTGTTCTTTAAGCACAGCATCTGTTATTAGATCCAGCAATGCAAATAATGGATAATTACTGTCTCTCATTTGTTCCAAGATTATACGATAGCGACTTGCTTCAGAGCCTTAAAGCATCACCAGTTTATCGAGAACCATCGCCTCTCACACGTGGACCAAAATTTTAATCTGAACATGCAAAATAATAGATTATGGAGTACCTTTGTATTCTGGTCGTTCTAAATGTTACAGTTAACGGTTATGGAATTCTGTGGCGATCTCGACGGCCTATGGGTCAGGTTTGCACAAGCCTTGCGTTGACCTTTTTGTAGATAAACATGAAAAGGTCAGAAACAGTAAAGTCCTGTTTTGTACTTACGATTTGTTTGTTGTTTCGTGATATCTGTTTACATTAAGCGCTTTAAGCTCGTCTTATATTGTTTCTGTAACATTTTGTTATTGTATGTTCGTATATTCAATGTGATTGATTCCAAATTAAAGATATTGTTAGTAAAAGTGTCGCTGAAATTCTCAAAACCGCGGGAGAGTCACGCTTCGGCACGAATGGGCCGGCTCGACCGGAGTGATACTACGGCTTTACAGAAAACCGGTGTGAACGGCTTGCGCTGTGTTTTACCGAGTGAGTGAGGATACCGGATGCCTATCGCATGTACGTTGTTCTGATTTGCCCTTTCTCCAGAATATCAACAAGTTCGTCAGAATATAATTTGCGTGATCGTCCGCTACCGGTCTTCCTAGTAACATTATGAAACACTATGAAAATCACAAACAAATAATAAATTATAATGATGCATAATAAATTAAATAAGTCTAGACGAGGTGTTGTTTTATTCCAAATTCCAATAATATTTATGACTGTAATAGACTGAAAAAATTTTTTGTTTGTGACGAAATTCGACGATCACTAACTATGTACGAACTCATTTTCAAAGTAACAAAAGCGATGTTGTCTGAGAGGGTTTGGTAATATATTTGGCAAACAATAATCAAACACATTATACATACATTGCATTTATCAAACCTTAAAGAACTATTAAAGAAATAATATATATAGAGACTCAAAATTTAAATTTAATCATCGACATCGACATCCCATATTGTCCCACTGCTGGGCTTGGGTCTCGTCAAAGGAGAGGGTTAAGGCCATACGTCCCCACGCTGGCCGAGTGCAGGTTGGAGACTGGCAGGACAACGCTGTGGCTACACAATCTTGCCATTGGATGTTTTTAACCGCCCAAAAGCCTTCAACTACTGACGACTTCACGACTGTTACACGTTAAGCAGTCGGTCCCGGTTATCACAGATAACCGGGACCGACTGCTTAACGTGACCTCCGAATCACGGAAACGTTCATGGTGTCATGCCACCAGCCGTCATCCATCCAGGTACTGCGCCGTCGTTGCTTACCCTTAGTGATTGTTTCTAATCACCCAGTGCAACTGAGCTATAAGCGTTTGAAATTTAATCAAAATACAACTTATTTTGGAGGAGTAATGTCGGCATTATCGATCAATTCGTAAGAGATACACGGTATTCTATATGTATAATGTATATTATAATAATGAAATGTATAGTATGTAGGTATTCTATGTCTTATTGCAGGGTACAATTTCTGTACTAAATTTCATACAGCCATTCTGACTTATTAGTAATAAACATCCATCAAGAGAAACGTTTACATTTCATAATATCACTAGAGATTGTTATTAAAAATATATTACTTTGAGATATATTATTATACTAATTTTGTAGTTCAAAAACTTTTTAAACCAATCTTAAAACCACTAAAAATGAGTATTTTCTTTCAAAAGACGTTCTGAATATCAAATTTAACTAAGACTACATATGGCACCCTCAAAGTAGACGTAACAGAAATAGCATTTTTAAATCGTTTCACTAAAATAAGAAAATATAAAACAACTTTTAAGAAATTTAAATTAGTACAGCGACTACAGAATTAGCATCAATTTCATTAATTTTGTGTTCAAAATTGTCTTGTCATAAAATCGTGAAATCAAGTCTATACTGATAGACTTGTGCTCAAATTACAGTAAATAGGAGGCGTGTGTTTGGTTACTGACCCAATAATAGGTATCTAACGGTTAGGTGATTGTAATTTTAGATTCGATATCAGAAATTAAATTTTCGTTTCGGTGTTTTGAGGACTACCTCGCGAGTTGTGCGATAGGCATCGCTCTATTTCATTTATTAAACTTGTACTTGCGTTCATAATTTATATTTAGCTTTTTCTTGGCACGTGTAGTGAGTACCTTTTCTTGAGTTATTCTTAACTTTATTTCTATTTATGACACAAAAGAATTTTGTTCTTCTTTTACTTTACACGGCCGTCTTATTCCAAACACACAGAGTATAGAAACCGCACTGATGATAAACGTGCTTGTATATTTATAAATATACGAGTAGTCGAGATAAATAAAATTGGACAAAAAAATATGACGGAGCTGTCTTGGCCTCATCTTCACCGTTTTACAGAAAGATAAGTTCGGAAGTGTGGGTTATACGGTCCAATCACTAACCCCCTTTATTCATAGAAAATATATAATAATGGTTCTATGTTATTTTATAAGTTAAAAGTGGCAAATAACGTTGAACCGTTGCTTGAAGCTAAATGACGTTGCCCACGCGGCCCGATGATACAAGAGCATCTCATAGGCCACTATAGTCTGGTTCACCATGCTGCATTGTCTGCATTGGTAGTAAGGGTAAGCGATTACCGCCGTCCATGGATACCCGCAACACCAGAGGCGTAACAAGTGCTTTTACGGCCTCAGTGGGAGGGCGATTGGAGGAGGGTTTGGGGTTTGGGCCTCCAGTATCCTCACTTACTCATTGAAACACAGCGCGGGTGCTGTTTCACACCGGTTTTCTGTCAGGCCGTGGTATCACTCCGGTCGAGCCGGCCCATGCTTGCCAAAGCGTGGCTCTTTTATGGTAGTGCTGCTCACTAGTGCTCACCATGTAGGTATGTTTTTAATGTATAGATAGTTACTAAAGTTAAAAAAATACTAAGTAATGTATTCATGACTCCCCTATCAATCAGTCTCCAAGCAAAGTTTTTCCTTGAACAAACAGGGGCAAGTATTGTAAGTAAATTCAATGTATGAAGCATAGGAAATGATGTACGTTTCTGAATAATTGAACAAACATTGTCTGGAACGCAGAAGAGTTGTAAATATTAGTGGTTTTCCTCCTGTCCTGGTTTCAGGAGTACATTCAACTTTGCACGCATACAGTAGATAAGGTTATGCCCACACTATTATGAATGGGTTCTCTGGTTCAGCGTTTACTGTCTATCAGTAAGTGTAATAGAAAATAATTTCAGAAGTATACAAATACACACAACATATTTGGTGCATGAGGAAAGCGAGAAAAGTTATATTCTTTTATTCAATTCGAGTGTTATGATAATAATATGAAATCAGAAGGAAAAATACAGAAAAAACATTGACTAGGAAAGAGCTATAATCTATATATACTCATCACTTACCATAGAAAAAGCACATAAACCTTGCTTTAGTTTAACTAGTAAATATAATGAAGTAAACATATATTTAATATGACTGCATACGCTACAACGTGTCACTGCCCTATTTGTGTTCTTCAAAGTAAGTCACTGTTTTAATTAACAAGAAAAAGGACGAACTTGTTTAGTATACTAATTCAACGAAAAAAGGGTATCTTATTCCTTACCTTGAAACTTTGTGTTAGTGGCTACCAATTCGTCTGTCCCTGACCATGCTAATGGTTCACTAAAAACCTTACTGAGATTCGCATCCAAGTGTTCGAAGATCTAATCTAGACAAATTTCTGCGATAGGATTGATTAACGACTAAAAACGGTAAGGACATTAACCTTTGAACCGGCAATCTGTTCTTTTTCAATAGAAGCGTGTTATTTCAACATTGTTGGTACGAACGCATTAATCATAGTATTAGTGGATATTACGATGACTCATCGATAACGAAGCACCGAGAAAACATCGGAGAAATGAACCAAATAATAGAAAATAAATCTTTTGTTCATCATAACTATATCTTCACAGTCACGACAGGTCTCGACTTATTTTATTTACCAATGGAACTCAAAGCAAACTTGTATAGAATTTGATACTATGTCAGATCAAATGGCCAGATTAGGCTATATTGGCCTTAGAACCGATAACCGTTGCGGTAAACGGTTCTTGAGTACCGCCTCTCGGTAAACGTAGTGTAGGACGTTCACAGAACAAGAGAAGTGATGATTTGCGCAAGACGACTGGCAGCAGCTAGATGCGTGAAGCCGAGAATCGAACTAAGTGGCATGCACTTGGAGAGGCCTATGTCCAGCAGTGACTGCGATAGGCTGTTGCTGATGATGATGATGATAATGACAGACCACAGTGGTTTTCTTTAAGATATTTTTTAGAAAATCACTAGATAGTATTGTCGTGTTCACTATACAATTATTTGCTGTGGGTTAGAGTCAAACTCACAAACTGATACTGAGTAGTGAGGATAAAAAAAACCACATCAAACGTTTAAATTTCTATTAAAATTATTAAGTAGTAGTATGAATTGCAGGTGTAGCATGTATAATAATCGCAAGAACTTCCTACGCTAGATTATATTAACAGTAGCTTAAAGCAATAGTGTAGTAGTTGCTCCATTACTAGTATTAGCTATTAGTGATTGAATGTGATTGATTACACTTACATAATTCTAATGAATTTCTGTAAGTGAAGACTTCTAATTGGTCTTCTAGTTACTGTAAAAGACGATATATAATATTGTGAATTGCTGTTAGTCTTCCATGTACTTATTAATAAATTATTTAATAATGTCAACCTAATTTCACTTAAATATACTTAAGTCTATCTGAAGTAAGATGCAAATACCGTGCCAAAAATATGTCAGAAAGACAATTTATTGCGTATGCTTAAATTAGATCGAGTACTAAATAATGGCTTGAGTCATTCACAATAAAGTTAAAAATGAAGCTCGAATAACTGTTTCAAAATATGTTACATTTTTACTTGATAATTAATTTTCTGACTTTAATATCACAAGGCATGCTTTTTTATTCTATTTTTTTATAATTGAAATGAAGCCGCGAAGTTAAAGGTTTGAATTTAATTCAATAATTGAAATTTTCCTTATGCATAATTACTTCGATTGTGGTGTATAGAAACATTTCTCTTTGAAGTGACACTTTGACAGGAGCTCATTACACACGTAATTTTGATTGAGAACTGAAGGGAAGACGGTAGACGTCACACACGCCATCTTACTTCATATTTAATCATGTCTACTCTAAGGAGATATAAAGGCAAATTAAAGGCCCACATTTTGACTATTATGATTTTATTCACACTTGCCTAGAAAGGACAAACCTAAAACTGTCCACGAAATAATATAAAAAAATAAATAGTTTATTAAAAGTATATAAGGAGGGAAGGTAATGGTGGATAAAAAAGGATATTGGAGTGTAAGCCGTAGCTTGCAGAGGTCTAGATCAAGCTCGTGTAGTACGCGTTCCTGAGGTCTCATTATTTTTTATGGAAACTAGATATTATAACCTCTAACCATCATCATCCCTAGAGAATGTGTGTAAGAAAATTACTCAGTATTGTATATTACAGCTCGAAGAACATACGTTAATTATAATGTCATTTTAGAAACCACTTTTCCCGAAATATCAAACCGTGATTAATACACGAACTACGAACTATCAGTCCTTGTTTATTAGTCACACTATCACTTCACAAGCAAAGCATATTTCAAATTAATCCCCGTTTGCAGACCATTAATCTCTCAGTACTGACATCCGAAAGGTTTTATTTGTCAAACGCCACATTCTCCCCAGTTATATTTGAAAAGGAATTCATTTTGCAAGTTAAGTCAGCCGTATGTTATTCTGACGGTCGTGGATTCTACAAATATTACCCTTGGAGGGTAAAAAATTGAACCTTGGGTTGGGTTGACGGGTGCCATTAGGTACAACTAATAAGTCACACGTAGGAACTTGAAGGGCCTTGAACGGGGTAGAAAGATCGTCGAGTTTTTCTTGGCCGAAGACAAAAAGCCTTATTTCTTTTTAAGATTTATTTTTGGGACTTTTTGTTCGTCGGTTGCTTTTTGAATGCTCCCAATGTTACTACTAGAATCCTTTTTTATTACTAGGAGTTTTGTCACTATGTAAATCTATTAATAATTATCATATCGTGAAACGCGAAAGTTTAAAATTTTTGGTATAGTTTTTTTACTGTTGTACATTACAAAACGCGATACAACATTAATGTCGGTTTTATGTAGTTGCATACAATGTAGAATTGTAATTGACAATATTAGTCAGTACAATTTAATGAATACGTCAAGTTTTCAGTCATCTGATTATTTTCTTATGAGACGTAAATTTGGCCACATCTTCGAGGATAACTGAGGGTTTGGGAACTATGTGATTAAAAATTGTAGAATTTATCGGGACAGCTAAATTCGTTGGAATTTTGAAAATCGGTTGTTATTTTTTTTAATAAAAGAACAAGTTGTCAAGTTAACAGTTTTTCACTAAATTCATATGAAAGTTTGTAGGTAAAAAAAAACAATTTATGACATTTGTGTCTGTCTGTCCGTCGTCTGTTTGCTCCAGTTAATCTATAAAACGGCTGGATCGTTTTAGACGGGACTTTCCCTTTCCGATAACTGATGTTATATAGAGTAACTTATGTTATTGTTTTTACTTTTATTTGCTAGTATATATTTACATACGAACACATCGCAATATAGGATACTTACTTAGTCATAAGAAGGATCATCTAGTAAATCAAAATATATTTTCGACCAATAATATTTAAGATCATATCGAAATATTTATTATGTATACGAAATATTAAATAGAAATAATGCCTGCATGGGCCTACTCGATCGGAGTGATCAACATTTTCTCTTCTCTCCCTTCAATAGCCGATATTTCGTTGCTATTATCAAAGTCCAAAGCTCTCGTCCCAATTCTGGAAAGGAGAATTCAAAAGATGGCTGTAAACTTGTGACTTTTCAGCAATAGGTATCCTTGGACGATGCTATAATCTTACCTGATAGTGAAGTCCCATAAAAATGAACCATTAACATAGTCACTTAGTAAGTGGTGACGTGATAGTAATTACCGATACTCATAACAGAAGCAGGGCCGGAATGGCAGTAAGTTTTATCCTACATCTTCGTTACTAACCTGATAAATGACAGGACTTACGGTCAGCAGTCAAGGTCATTACAATACCCAAGGAATCTTCTAAGGTTGGATGGAATTAAAATTTAGGAGATAAAAAAAGTCAAGCACTAAATGTGTCCTGTATATGTAGTACTAGCTTTTCTTGCTGCTCCGCCCGTGTGTTTGTTGGTTATCGTTGCAAAAAGTAGCCTATGTCCTTTCTCAAAAATTAAAGTATTTACGGGACAAATTTCATTCAAATTAGTGCAAACAGATAGACGAACAGAGTACATTCAACACTATAAATACTTTTGAATTTATATATGTATCGATTAATATGAATTAATGTCTTCAGTTTTCGTTATTATTACATCAGTGAGTAAACTAAATTATACTTTACTAGTGGTCGTCTAGAGGACGAAATACGACCATAATTCTTTTAAATTTTTAATTAGAACTATTTAGAATTTTTTTGTCAAAGCCTCTTTGATCTATGATTTCATAATGACTACTTTTGACATTCAGTATGACAGTATAGACAAAAAATAATCCACTTTTTAGTTTGACTTTGACATTAATAAATTTGTGTATGTGTGTGTCAAATGCATGGTAGTGTGTGTAATGTTTTATTTGTTGATTAAATGTACTTTATAAGCATTACTATTGAAAAATATTAGCATTGTGTACTTCTATATATAAACTATAAGTGTGCCAAATTTCATACTCCTCCGTTCGCGCAATTTTTATAAAACGAGGTCCAAAGTTTTTAATTCACGTATTAATATATAGATAATAGTAAGATAGCAGTAAGAGCCCTTAATAAAATTCGTAATACAGTTTTTATGGATAGCTTGTCCGTATTTTGTGGTAGGTTTTTCTAGGCACTGCAGATAATATTGTCGCGTGCTAAGCGATAATTTGTCGCAGCGTATTTCAGCGTGTTTGTAAAGAGGCGGTAATAGAGGTTCGGTTGTTTTTTTGCTTTAAATTATAGATAATATCTTGATGCTTACATTCAGGGTAAAAAAGTTTGAGTTATCATCATCATCATCAGCCTATCGCAGTCCACTGCTGGACATAGGCCTCTCCAATTTCACGCCACTTAGTTCGATCTATGGCTTCTCGCATCCAGCTCCTGCCAGCCGTCTTGCGCAAATCATCGCTCCACCTGGCCTGTGGACGTCCTACACTACGTTTGCGGAGACGCGGTCTCCACTCAAGAACTCGTTTACCCCAACGGTTATCGGTTCATCGGCAAATGTGGCCAGCCCACTGCCACTTCACCTTGCTAATCCTGTGGGCTATGTCGAACCAGGGTCATCGACATAGCCCACAGGATTGAGTTATGGATTAAGGAAAATATAAAAGACGTTTTCAACTTGTTACTTCCAAAAAATAGTAGGGACAGTTATATTGAATAGTAGGTAAACATTATAATTTTACCGGTGTCATTTAATATTTCTTGCTGTTCAGGTTTACCCAGTTTTACGTAGAAACTAATATAATCCATCATCTTTTCAGACATGTCAAATGTAATCAAGTTTTTCAGGTGATCAATAACTAGTATTAAATTTCAAATATTTTACCAACAGAATTAGTAATTAAAAGTTAAACAGCATTAGTAAACCTTATCATAAAACAAATATTTAGTTAAAGCAAACATTTAATGGCGTGAGCGTTTATAATGACTTCTAATGAACTCGTGATTATTCCACGAGGTTCTGCACACGCGAAGAAATTGTGTTTTTAATACAATGTTTTCTCAGAAATAAAATTCTTTAACAGTCACCCACAAGGTGACTGGAAAATGACTTGCATACTATTCCATTTCTAAGTTCCATACGACTATTAATTTCTTTAAATAGGACACATTTGTAGTCGTCACAAGATAACAGAAGTACGAACTGAAGAGACAAACCGCGTAGCAAGTCTTTGTGTCTCGTCAGAGAATTTAAAGTTTAAATGAGAGTTTAAATGACTAATCTGATTAATATTTAGTGCCCATAATAATTATTGCTGTATTATCCTATTGTGTATATGATAATAACAATTATGTTGTAATTATGTATGATTTATTGAAAAGGGGGCGAATGAGCAGATGTATCGCCTGATGGTAAGCGATTACCACCGCCCATAGACACCCGCAACATCAGAGGCTTCACAAGCTTTACACGTTGGGAGAGCCACGCTTCGGCATGCATGGGCCGGCGCGACCGGAGTGATAACACGGCCTCACAGGAAATCGGTGTGAATCAGCGCCTGCGCTCTGTTTCACCGAGTAAGTGAGGATACCGCCTATAATCCAACCCTTCCCCTCATTCCCCTCCCCATCCCCCAAGGCCGGCAATGTACTTGTGATGCCTCTGGTGTTACGGGTGTCCATGGGCGGCGGTACTCGCTTACCATCAGGCGATACGTCTGCTCGTTTGACACCTATTNAACCCTTCCCCTCATTCCCCTCCCCATCCCCCAAGGCCGGCAATGTACTTGTGATGCCTCTGGTGTTACGGGTGTCCATGGGCGGCGGTACTCGCTTACCATCAGGCGATACGTCTGCT
The DNA here is from genome assembly GCA_003709505.1 of Hyphantria cunea. Classification (NCBI taxonomy): domain Eukaryota; kingdom Metazoa; phylum Arthropoda; class Insecta; order Lepidoptera; family Erebidae; genus Hyphantria; species Hyphantria cunea. Next base: position 736,305 of record PKRV01000262.1, read on the forward strand.
CGTTTGACACCTATTCCATAAAAAAAAAGTGCGTTGCCGGCTTTTGGGGATGGGAGAGGGGTTGGTGTATGGGCCTCCGGTATCCTCACTCGCTCGGTAAAACAGTGAGTGATGATACCGGAGGTCCATACCCCAATCCCTCCCCCATCCCTCTCCATAAACCCCCTCCCATCCCCAAATACCGGCAACTTGTGACGCCTCTGATGTTGCGGGTGTCTATGGGCGGTGGTAATCTCTTACCATCATCATCATTGCATACAAAAAAAAACTTAAATTGTTTATTCTAAGAAATCTATTTTCCATAGTTAGTTCCTTAGTTAATAATGTACGGATTTGGCATCTGTACATTTAATATGAGCAGCGTATATTTTCGAGAATATAAGGGACTATATTTTACGTCACAGAAAGTTATTATGTAGCCCATGATAGGACCATACGTAATCCTGAAGACGTGGCAACATAATTCTAGTCTGAGCGGGCCCGTGCAACTTCGCTACAAGAACAATAACTCTCTTACATTTTAATACCCTCGTGAAATACTCTCTTCACTTCGGTGACACTTGACAGAGTAATTCCTACTCCTCATATAACGTATGCTGGAATTAATGATACTGATTCTTAAACTATGTTGTTACTTTAGTCTATGCAATAATGCATACCTACCTTTACGTATGAATTATAGTCTTTGTTGAGTTCAGCGACTTCACGAACTGTATTTAATGATGTTAAATCATGTCGAATTGCATCTTATTATTGATGATAGGGATGATAGTTTCTCTTCCAATTTTAATGGAATAGGAAGTAAGTAAATATTGTTTCAGAAATCGGTCTCACATTTGTTGATAGTAATCAGTATATCATATTAAAATAACAGATTTACCACTTCATACATTTAAGTAGACGAAAACCATTCGTAACATGATTTCATTTCTTTAAGAGGTAACTGAAATAAATTAGCACCACCATCAATCTAAAAAACATAATACAATATATCTTGTGTCGGACCCGCAATTGCATTGAATGTCGCCGACGTGGCGACTTTAAGTCGTTTGTTATGTAACCGTTCAAGGGATTTCGCGTCTTAAAAATAATCAAATTATGGTCTGAAATGGATTGACTTTAATAAACTTTGTTGAAAATGTCATATAGGCCGTTATGTTATAGATATGTCGACTGTTAACCAACAAATTAGAAGAACTTATTACACTATCTAAGGATCAAACCCTTCATACGAGCTCTGTTCAAAGTTTCTTTGAAAATGAACCTCGAAAAGTAGTAATATTAAAAACATTTTTTTTTATTACTACTACTTTTATTACTTCAGGCGCTCATAGCCCAGTTGCACTCGGTGATTAGAAACAATCAGCGAGGACAAGCAACGACGGCGCGGTCAGTACCTGGATGGGTGACCGCTGGTGGCATGTTACCATGAGCTTCTTCGTGATTCGGAGGTCACGTTAAGCAGTCGGTCCCGGTTGTTATCATAGGATAACAGTCGTGAAGCTTAGTTGGAGACCTTCGGGCGGCTTAAAAACGTCCAACGGTAAGATTTACGTAGCCACAACGTTGTCTTGCCAGTCCCCAACCCGCACTTGGCCAGCGTGGCCATTGTATGGCCTTAACCCTCTCCTGAGAGGAGACCCGAGCCCAGCAGTGGGACATTATGGGTTGTTGATTATTACTTCTATAAATGAATATTAGTATTCATGCCATAAATAAAACCAGGCAATCATTACAATTTAGTTATATGTGCCGCCATTTTGTCTACTAAATACTCAATACTTAACTGGAATTGCCCCTTATCGCAAGGATTTCCTGCGCGTCTGTCCTATTGTATGTTGTCATGGAACAGAGGCCAAATGCAATTGTACTGTTTACTTTATAATAGAAATATTTTAGCAATATAGTATTCAGGTATATATAAGTCCCACAAACGTCACAATTGACTCTGGAACAAACTATCTAAGGCGCCAGTCTCCACGTCGCCCAACGGAATTAATGCAAACGACTAATGCATAAAAGGAGCAGTAAAACTTCACAATACATCACTGTTTTTATTTACTACTGTTAACACAGATTCGGTTCTAGATCGTCGATGGAACTAGGTTAAAAGACGAGGTTCTGATTACCGTATATTTTATACATTTCTTTAAGTAAATTAAAAAGTTAACATCTGTTAATAATTTATTGATGCATGACATTCAAAACCACTTATTGACTTGTAAATAACGTTTTCAGTGCTAAGTTTTGCCAGCGGTTTTATTCGCGTGTTTGTTGGTTATTGCAGTAAATAATAGCCTGTTTGTTATTCTGATGTATAAGCTATATTATTGTAAAGTTTCATCTAAATCCGCTGCGTAGCATGAAAGAGTAAAAATATCCATATATCCTCACAAAATGTCGCATTTATAATACACGTAGGATTACGTGTATGTTTAGGTTAACTTTTTTTATATATAAATTACAAACAAGCATAATATGTTATTATTAATTATTATATAAAATAGAGCACAAAATGTAGACGCATGTAGTTACAGAATAAAAATGGACTACAGAATACAATTAAAGAGGTTTGCAACACTGAAAACCGACAAGGGCTATTTCTACTTAATGTCTTTCCCTTTTAAGGCATTGTTTTCTTTCTTTACTTTTTACATTTCCTCTAACTCCCGATACTGTTATTTTCGCGAAGCTTCGCTAGAACCGGCTGTTGTGATAGCAAGATAGGTTTTTACTCAGGACTAGCTAGCTTTAATTATTTTTACCCGATTGGGGCAAGAGGGTTGTGTTTTTTGAGTGTTTGTACCATACGTCTTTTGACATTATTTGACAAGCTCTTTAGCCAGTATGTGTTTAGATTCGTCTAGTATAAGAATTATTAACCAACTTTAAAAAAAGGAGGTTTTCAATTCATCTGATTTTTTATATGTTAATATCTCCGGTCTGTGAATTTTAAGTATTTGCACATTTTCATGCAGATATTTTTTCTAGAAACCTGTAAAAGTGACTTTTTGGGAATGAAGACAATGCAGTACGGTGATCCACACTATAGCCAAGCCAATGAGATACTTTTTCTTGATCATAGTGGGAGGAAAATATGTGGGCTGGTAATGAGTTCCAGCTTTTGACTACTCGACACAGCAAGGAAGAGCCGAACAGTGATTTTTGTTTTCGTGATTAGCTTGTTAAATTTAATAATTACGTAGATCTATAACCTTTTTTACCTCGGATTCCACAGACCGGTGGTTATTTCAGTGTAGATCTATAACCTAAATAACATTGTCGTACAAATTAACTATGCACATGCATTTGAGTTTTTTCTAGTTGTAAGTCAGAAATACCTCTAACAGGAGATAATATCCAATACGAATATTTTCCACCTACAGTGAAGTTGGAAACAGATGTTGCAACAAATAAATCCGTTGTTCGAAGTGTATCCGAGTGTCGGCGACACTTGCGCACCCGACTGTTCTACGTGCTCTTAGACATCTTGTAATTTATATGTTCAGCTGTCTCGATAATAGTTCCTTGTTCTTTTTACGTGTTTTCTTTTGTATTAGGTATTAAGCCTTAATCGTGGGAAATAAATCTAAGAGAATCATGAAGCATATTGTGTTTAATTTGTCGTCTTATAATATTATTTAATATAATTTTGTATACGAATAAATTCAACAATATCACGACAAGGACGGAATACGTTGAATAATGTTTAGGTGTTTTTTTTTGTTACACAACTGCAAAAGAAGGAGTGTGTATGTATGTATGTATATTTCTTTGGCACGCCCTGGCGCCTAATCGGCGTGTCATATTTTTATTGAGTTGTGTCAATAGATTCGTCTTAGTCGTGAAAATGACACTGGGTAAATCAAAATTAAAAAGAAAACTAATTAAAATATTTTTGGAGCCAAAAAGTATTTTCAAAAAAATGATTTCAGAATACATCGAGAGTAGTATCAAAATAAAGAAGATATGTTTTGTATATGATATCGATGCGGTCGGGGTTTATTTTTTTTTAAATTCATTACTTGTTAAAATATCAAATAATATCGACTGACAGTTAATTGTAGTATATGATGAGAGTATGTATTTCTCGCACATTTAACTGATAAAGAACTTGTTAGACTTTCACTTTTATTGCATATAATTATGTTTTAAACATAGCTTTGAATAAAAATGTTCTATCTAAAAGATCGCGGTAATTCCCATACATTCATAAACACAAGTGAAAATCACAAAATCCGTCTACTTTCCAAAGCCTTAGTAAGAAAATGAATACTGTTATTATTTGTGTGTTGTGTGTGTACACATACACATATCAACAGCCTTAAACATTGAAATAGCGTTTTGGCCCACTGTTTTTTTGCGGAAATCCTCTCAGATACCACCGACTTGTGGCTATGTCGGACTCGACTAACAACCGCACAACATCTCGGGTACTAGAAATCCCTAAGAAGGAAATCCATGGAACCCCGACGTACCTCGGGCCACCCACTGTTTGTAGGTGGCCCCCTCCTATCAGGGATTCTCGCGTCTCTACTCTGTACAGAAAAGGGCGCGAGCACTTTACCGGCCTACTTCAGCTAGGGCGATAGTTGGCCCACTATACCACGCTGGCCAGACTGGTTTGCATAGGATTCAAGATTTCCTCCTCTTTGCGGTGATGTTGTCTTGTGTAGTTTCCCCCTTTACGAATAGGGGCGAAGACAGTCTATTCTTAATCCGTCACCGCAAAATGTTATCTATACTAATATTATAAAGAGGTAAGATTTGAATCTTTGTTTGCATTGAATAGGCTCTGAAACTACTGAACCGATTTGAAAAATTCTTTCTCCGTTAGAAAACTAAATCATTCCCGAGTAACATGGGCTAGATTACATTTGAAAAAAAACTTCGAGATATCATTTAGTATTTTAAGCTTGGAAAGTTTGTTAAGAGCGTGTTAAAATTTATAATTTTTTTGGGTAAAAACCAATGTCTACCGGTGCGAAGCCGGAGCGGGCTGCTATTTATTCAATAATAATAAAATACCTATTTTTTTTTAAGACATTATTCACACTTCAGATAAATTAACTGAAGCAATGTTCACCGATATGATTTTTTCGACCGCAAACAAATAGTTGTTTTCTCCATCCTAAAACCTTTCAAATAAAGATTTTATAAATAATGTTCGCCCACCTGTTGAGGAACGTTGGAAGTAGTCTACGTATAGTATCAGATGATATCAAGACAACAATGTGTCAAAATGTTACACTGCCAATATCCCGCCAACACGGTTCATGGTTCAGACGAGTTGCGGACACATGTCACACTGATCGCCCACGTGTCGAATGTTCAACAAATTTATAAAAGGATATGTCACGAATATGGTAGCGCTTTTATTGATTGTTTTATTTAATTCTTTGTTGCTAGACACGTGTATAGTATATAAATCACAAGGAACATCATCATCACATCAAGGAACTATCGACAAATTTGAAACATGACTCACCATAAGCTTACTTTCTTCCTGACATTCGAATACAATTAGGTCGACATTTGGCGTAAATATACATTTACATGGTAACGACCTTGTTCTCTGTTATTTAATTAGATTGAAAAAAAACCATTTGTTCCGAGTTATAGTTACCTAAATCCAAAGAGCGTGGAATCAAATGAGATTATTTTGGTTTTATCTAATATATTATCTACTGCAGTGATAATACCTACAGGTGAAAATTTCTTAGATCATCGACCAGTATTGTATATGCAGCTTGCTTAATATGATAACGTCATAAGGGCGGCATGCACTTTAAAGGAGGCAAATCTTTGTTTTGACGGTTTCAAATGATTTATTGGCTAAATGGGCCATGGTTCAAGTTTATCGATAGTACAAAAGTTTAGCTTAACCCAGAACTCAGTTTTCTTCTAGCAAATCACGAGTGAATAGAGGATTGTATAGAAATGTAAGACCCTCTAATCATTATCACGTTAGGATATTAATTAATATTGGAGAAACAATCCTCTCACGTGTCATCAGTCCATTGAAATACTTCTTAAGACCTATTAAGACTGAAGTCTTAAAATGAATTGCTTATTGGACACATACTACATAAAAAGTTATAGACAACGTATCTCCGATTAACAATCTGATTCATATAGTACTTTGCATGCCCGCGGATCCGGCCGCATGTTTGTTGGTTATCGCGGTAAAAAGTAAAAGCCTTCGTCTTTCCTCAAGAATCTAAAGTATATTTGTGCCAAAATTTTATTGAAATCGGTGCAGCGATTTAGCAGATACACAGAGATACTTTCGAATTCATAATATAAGTTACATAATTGATTTAAAATCTATATTAAACACGATTCAAAAAGAGTTTAAAATGCAGTAAGGCAAATAATGATATAAAATTAATCTTTCTCGAAACTCGAAGTTGGAATATCTGACTGATTTAGTATAGTCAAACGACATTTATTATCACTTTTTTTTCACGCATGTTATCATCTTGATATTATCACATTTTATTTCAACTATCATCATCAGCCTATCGCAGTCCACTGCTGGAGATAGACCTCTCCAATTGCACGCTACTTGGTTCGATCCTCGGCTTCTCGCATCCGGCTCCTGCCAGCCGTCTTGCGCAGATCATCACTCCACCTGGCCTGTGGACATCCTACACTACGTTTGTCAAGACGCGGTCTCCACTCAAGAACCCGTTTAACCTAACAGTTGTCAGTTATGCGGCTAATATGGCATGCCCACTACCACTTCAACTTGCAAATCCTGCCGGATCACCCCATTCCTGATGCGATCTCTCAGAGAAACGCCAATCATAACTATAAATTTAAATAAATTTAAATTATTTTATATTTATATTAAAAATGCAATTACTTAAAGAGCTTTCGTTTGTACTAAAATGAGTCGTTATTGCTTTTTCATTGCTAATAACAACAGATTGCTAATAACAACTATGTACTTAAATTGATCAGTGAAATAATTAGCATTTAATGTAACAGCGCTATATATTTCAAAGTTGACAATTGATTAGCATAGCAATATTATAAATAAATTAGGAGGTTTGTATGCCGTATGCTTACTTTATATTCAGTTATAACAATCACTTAATAATCACGAAATGTGACGAAAACGTGCGTGTATGTATTTTATTCCATTATCAATTTGTTAATAACCAAAACATCCCTTCTGAGGTCATGCTTATGTCCAACAGTGGACTTTTAAAGGATGATGATGATGATCAATTTAATTCTTTTTTTTGTGTATCTTCAAATAAATATCAAAAGTAAATTATCTAAAAATAGCTATTTATGGCGTGTTATTACTTATAGAATTTGTGTCCAAGGTATTGTGGGTCTATCCTTTTCATTTTAAAAAAGAAAACTGATTGGATTTCACAGTAATTTACACATACGTCGTACGTTAATTAACGACTGAGTCAGCAAAACTAGAAAATATTTAGACTGTCATTTTGTTCTATCTACAAATATCTACGACGGTGCGCCAGCGCATGCCTACTGACTACATTTTACGATCGTAATAAAAGTGTAATCCTAACAACCACACGCGGCTTTTTAATGCACTTTACAGTTCAAATACTTACCTTACGACATAGCGATAAAGCTTATATTATATTGCATTCTGTTTAGTATCTGATCTATGTCTCGTTTACACCCTGTTAACTGACAAACAGACAAAGGCTATTTGTAATGGGAATCGTATAATTGATGTAATGCCCCCTGCGAAGTTCCGATTTACTGGTGCCATCCCATCTGGGTGACGAGTAAGATGTTTTTATAAATATATGACATATTCATACTAATATTATAAATCGCTGGCATGGCTTTGATTCTTGACTTAGGACATAGGGCACTCTTTACCGCGGTAACCGACACAGGTGCAAGCGCAGCTGCGGGAAGAAGATAGTAATAGGATAAATTTAAAAGTAACTTTGGCTGTCTGTCCACCTATTACGCTTTCTCGGCTAAACCGCTGCACTGGTTTTGTAATAATATATGGTATAGGGATACTTTTAGAAAATCTTGTAATGAACTGTTTACACTTATTATTATACACACTAATTACTAACTTTTTGGCACCCTTAAGTTATGAAGAAACGGAGTCCTTCATACAACACTTAGTGTAAAACAAGGTTTATACTTTCTACTGCATACCTCCAAACACCCACAAACACACACGCACAAACACACACATACACATACACACAAACACAACACGCACACACACACACTAATTGTTCGTATGTTAATTTGTAAGTTATTAGTTTAGTTAACTTCTTTTTACTAAATTTTTATATTAAATTTAACTGTATCATAGTCTAAGTTCAGCTTTTTAAGTTACTAAAGTTTTCCAACTCATAAAAACAATAATCAATGTTCCTAGATTTACGTAACTGCTAAGGAAGAGCGCAGTGACCTGCCACAGGCATTGTTTGCTTAAAAGGTCACTGTGGTCACTTTTTGAAAATGTTAAGACTTTTTAGCGATAATAAAAGTATTATTATTATTAAAAAAAAGTATTATTAACTATGACGTCAGAACTTCTACAAACAGCGTTTTACTTTATCTTAATACTTTTATGTGACAGTCTTTTAAGTGATATTAACAAAATATTTACTTAAATAGTACCTATGCACTTAACAAAGTATAAATAAATCTCGTGAAATTGTTTTTTTGCCACTCACGCTTTCCCAATTATCTAAATAAATTTCTCGATGTTTTCGGTTTTCCTTAGGCTTGCATAAATCGATTAAACAGAAAGAACTCAGTAACTAAGCCCAATAAGTATCTTTTATATTAGGCTTTTATTTCTGTACTTAATATATTAAGTAAGAACCTACCTCTATCTCTACTTCGGCAGTTACACCAGCCTTATTTATCCATTTCCTTAGACCAAAGTCAGTTAGTCAGTAGATCAATCGTTTTGTAATTTTGAGTACTTGGATGACCTATGAGCTCTGCTCGGCAATTTTATTTTGGAAAATTTTCTAGAAATGACTCCTAGCTAGATCGATTTATCGCCCCCGGAAACCCGATAATTTCTCGTTTTAAGATATTAGGTATTAATTACACGACATGTAAGTTTGTGTTAGGCGTATTTTGTGTGTAGTGTGTTAGAAAATAAAGGTATGTTCACATTGCTTAATAGATATTATAAAAAATTGTGATATGCAAACTCCCATACGGAACGCATCAGTGATTCCTGCATCGCCGGTAAACCGGCTGTTACTCGTAATTCCCACGTTACGAGAATTACTCGGTCGCGTCTCGGCAAAGTCCCATAAACGTTCATCCGCGCGGCAACACGTAAAAACGTTTACGTTTGTGCATACGGAGAGCTAATCAACTTGAGTATTTGATTGGAGCCTTTGAACCAGCGATTTTTCGCATGGTGAAACGTCTGCGTATTTTTTAGTCCGTTTATTAAATTCTTACGTTATATGTAAATGAAAGTTCAGAGCAATATCTGGTTAACGTTACGCATCAATTCGCAAATTTACTCAGAGCTCTAAGCAAAACTTCCTTTACAAGTGAAATGTGATCGTAAACATAACATCTGCGCTAAAAATCATTACTCAATTGATATACTAAGTTACTTAAGAATAAATTCATAAAATCGTCTACATTTTCTTACGATTAACATAAATTTCTACCAAAATATGTTATTTACCAATATTTTTCTTTTGTTTTAGGTAAGTATTATTCAAGCTGATCATAATTCGACTATGAAATCCTGCAGTAGGTAAGTACAAAGTTTTAAGTTTGTGAAGGTATTTATATAACTTTTTAAATTTATTTTAGGTATCTTTATCAGTTCACGTGTGTCAAATTTTCTAGTTATATTGAACAGCTTTAAAAACCAAGATAACATCAAACAAGTTTCTTAAACTTCTATTTTTTTAGAAAGTACTTTATCTTTAAATAGGTACTTAAAGAGAGATAAACCTCTTCGTACCGTATATTATGTACATCGCTATCGCAATTTTTATGGCCTCTAGCTCTGTATGTACTGCATGCGAACCTTTACTACTGAGTGTTCTAGATTAAATAGAGGATGTATACCTGTGGTATGTCGCCTACGAATCTAATCTGTATACTACTGAGATTTTACTTAATGCTGACTGAATATTTATTTTGCAAATTGTTTTCATATCTGATCTGATCTCATGTACTGAAAATAGATATACTGAGTAGGTGGTAAAATTATTCAGATCTATGCATGCCTCTCACTTCTTTCAATTATAATGTGATTCGTTGTACCTTTAAAAGGAAGCGAATTTATTTTATTATATGTAATGTGATTGATTATGATGTGATTTTAATAAGAATTCTTGTAAAAGTCAGAGTTTTCCTATGCTTTGAAAATAAACCTTACAAGATTGCATCTATAATGCTATACCTTCAAATCGTACCTTACTGTATATCTGGTTTGATCATCAGTATCATCAACAACCCATAATGTCCCACGACTCGGCTCAGGTTTCCTCTCAGGAGAGGGTTAAGACCATACGTCCCCACGCGCGTCTTGTGTGGGTTGGGGACTGGCCAGACAACGTTGTGGCTACATAATTTTGCCGTTGAATGTTTTCAAGCCGCCCGAAGGCCTCCAACTAAGCTTTATGACTGTAATCCTATGATAACAACCGGGATCGACTGCTTAACGTGACCTCCGGATCGCGGAGACGCTCATGGTAACATGCCAGGTACTGACCGCATTGTCGTTGCTTACCCTCGGTGATTGTTTCTAATCACCGAGTGCATCTGGGCTAAGAGCGCCTTAGAAATTTGTAATGTCAGTTGAACTAGTGAGAAAGTATAATCAATAGCCTCTTATGGACATAGGAGCTTAATAATTATTTATAGGTCTATCAAGAGTTTATTTACGTATCTGTTTTCTTTGAGCAGTGCATCTGTTATCTGTGGCTTATGTGGTAGGGTTACTCCAAACGAGCATTTGAAAAGCGAGGAGTAATAAAGCGATATTTGATCATAATGTGTACGTGAATTAGTGAATAAAGAGTTCTAAGGGCTTCTGTAGAAGTGTGGCGGTTTTTGTATTTTTAGACTTGTTTTATTTATTTATTTATTTAAAACTTCATGCACTTATGTACATCGGCGGACTTAATTCTTTAGGCATACTCTTCCAGCCTACCTTTGTGTGGTATGGAAATATACGAAAGGATAATTCTTTTAAAATAAAACCCGACTGCGTCAATATCATATACAAAACATTTTAAGATATACGAAGTATCGTGAGCTACTTGCCTATACGGACTATAATGCATGTATAGATAATAGACATTAGTCAGTATTATATTATATATATTAGTAGTAAAATACTGATTAAAACTGATATCTGTTTATATGCCCTAACAAAACATACATTATTCATAGGTCTATACATTCGTAGTCACCGTTAAAAATTGTATATTTTGATACCACACTAGATTTATTTTGTAACTATTTTTTGACATTACTTTTTGACACCAAAAATCCTTAATTTTGCTTTTTTTTAATTTTGATATACCGAGTGTCACCACGACAAAGACGAATCTATTGAGACCACTCACATAAAAATACGACGAGCCGTTTAGGCTCTAGGGCGTGCCAAAGAAATATAAATGCATATAGAAATATTTGCACGAAAAACACAACCCTCCTTCTTTCGCAGTCGGGTAAAAATAGTTTTTTTTATTATACTCATTTGTCATGGCATGTGTTTTTAAGTGGCATACATACGATACATTAAGTATTATTAAAGAAGAAAACTTATAGAGTTGACGCCTAATAAATTTGGGTCTTTAAGGGTAAGAGAGTGATGATCGAAGCTGCTAGTTCAGTCTAGCGTAGGAATTAAGTCTTACAATGTATATTCGGGCATTAATTTTAAAATTAAAATAGTAAATCTCTGTATTGTACCAGATTAGTAACTTTAATAGGAAAGCTTAAACTAGGGAAATACAATTGGCGGCCTTATCGCCCGGAGGCAATCTCCTATAGGCAACCGTGGGATGAAAAAAACAGCAGAGATGAGAAGCACAGGATAGTGTCTAGTGTACTAAAAAAGGCAATTAAATTAGAATGAATCTATATAAATAAAAATGAATCACCGAAATGTATATACGCGCATAACTTCCGATCGACTGCACCAAATTGGATGATTCTTTTTCCTTTATGTGTTTGTTATTGTCACACAAGGTTTGTATCGAAGAAAATTATAAGAAAACAGAAAGTATTGTATTATCGAAGTCCGCCACCGTACATAGCTAACTAACTAATCCAATTGTTTGCCGGAAATTTGGAATTAAAAAAAAAAAGAATGGCGGTGCGAAGTGCGCCATGACAGCTAGTACCTATATTATAATTAAAAAGTATAGTTCAAAAAGTGATGAATTATTAAAAAAAATAAAAGTTTGCAGTGAAATGATTTCCAGGTCTGCCAGACTTTAATTCTTTATATTAAGTCTATGGACTATCTTTGTCTCCAGCAGTCTTTTACATAGCTTACTATATAAAAAGTCTGAATTGTCTTTAATTCCTATTTTTTACTTATAAAAATGTTTTTATTGGTACTTTACAAACATATATGAAACACACACAAAGAATACCCAGACTCAGAAAAACAACCTGTAAATCACACAGTGTTGTCCCATATGGGATTTGAACCTACACCACCTTGGCGCAGTAGAAAGCGGCGTGGCGACTGCTTGAACTACTGGGCCCACCGTGCAGTCATGATACTATCCTTCTTTTTTATCAATTCGAATGAAAGCTAATCTAAATATTAATTCTTTTTCAACCGACTTCCTTCTATTTAAGTCTGAGAATAGTACGCTTAACTTTCATTAGAAGATATATCTTCAAGTCAATTTAACACCGAACACTGTCGGCAGTTTCAAAGGCTCACTTATCGAGAACTAATCGAGTCAGCAGATCTCTAAACGTGTTAGATTCGAGATGGTAATCTCGTATCGATTGACTCTAACTGCGCTGGAGAGGAACAGCAGCTTCGCTCACAATGAACTATTACTCTTGGCTAACTTGCCTTGTCTAACTGGCTGGCGTGATATATATTTTTTTCTACAGCCATAGGGTTAAGGAACTCAGAAACTGGTGGTTTTAACTTACCCAGTGACGTCAGAAACAATTTTTTAGATTCGGATAATCGAATCTTGACTGCCCAAGTGACTTTGCCTTATGGAAAGCGTGAGCTAAATCCAAGAGTAGTGATCACTATCATTGCAAAAGCAGGCTATATAACAATGCATAATGGTGATCCATAATATGGTGACTTATTGAGATTCTCGGCTTTTTGACGGTTAAGAAGCTTATTCGATTTCAACAAGACACTATCCTCTTTTATTATAAAGACGAAGAAGTTCAGTACGTATTTTACATCTGTAGAAAATATCAAATATTCTTTAAGATGCCAAATTCCAGAGAGATACCAGATGGAATTGAGCGTATTCTTGTTACGGACCAAATGCCTATTGTAAACAGGTTCAATATTAAACGAAATAATCTAGCGACAGTCGGGGGATCGCAAAAGGCTTGTGTCCGAATTGACACAAGAATTTAACACCCCGTGGGAAATAACGGCGTTTCTTTTTGTTGCCGTCAGATCGGAGATTGTATCGGCGCGGCTGTCCGAACTATTGTGTACGGATCTTGTTATAAGCGGTGAGCGATTATATGTCCCTACCTACTGTTTATATCTACTGTATGTATCTTCTCCTGTCGGTGGAGCAATCGCCACTCCTCTTTATTTTCTGAGTTCTGTTTGACCTCTTGATAGGCCACGACCCCTAATTTCTCCTTTACTTGGTGTATATAACTTATTCTAGGCCTCCCTTGATTTATCTTGCCTTCTATCTTTTCTTCTAGTATTGTTTTAATCAGATTGTTGTGTCTTATCAAGTGGCCAATCATTTGGAAGCAAGCGGGATTATCTGATATATGTACTTTTTTAAAGACAAATAACAGCTGTATCTTTTACTTGTAGAGGGTTCTCTAACGTCAAAAATGAATGTTTTTATTAATCTAAGTAGTATTTCATTCGGAAATTGTAGATAACACAAGTCTTGATTTATGTTTCCAATGTCATCTACTCTTTCAACTAAACTCGGATAGGTAATGGCGATTGGCAGTGGCTAAATCGTATCTGCTATAACTTCAGTCTGCTTCCACCCAAAGAGCGCTAGCTATCCCGGTCTTGGGCAGCCCACATTCATCCGATTTATGCCAGAAATTGTGACTATGCAGAGGAAATTTATGGTCAATATATAGACATTGACCATAAATTGTCTTTGTAAAAATTCTTAAAAAAAAAAATTATTAATATTTCATTTTCAAAAGTATATGAAAAAAAAATTGCAGTTGGTACTCCCTATCAATATCTAATTTTGACATGCAGCAAAACGAAGTTGCTAACTTAAAGAAGTTACTAACTTAAAGAAGTTATCTCAGACGGTGTTGTATTACAATCCACTATGTATTGGACTTTGATGTTAAAAGCCTAAACAAATAGTAAAATAATAAAATCTTGAATAACGTCAAACACACCATCATAACACATAGCCTCCAAAGAAATTATACTTTCATACACACTTATACTCACACTCGCACACAAACATAATATATATTGTCTAAATATACAGACTTACACTTAGTTTACTTCTGTCTGCTAACTGCCTGAAATTGTAGCTATTGGTTAGATGTGTTGCCTGTGAATAGGAGTCAGTTGACTCCCAACACACAGTTAGCGCTACTTTGGGAGTCAGGGCTACAGTGTCTTGTAATCCATTTTCATTACAATAAAGATTTATTATTGTTGTTATATTTAATATTATATATTATAGATTGTAACCCATGGCAATTTCCTCTATAATTATTAATAAGCATGACAAAGTGTTCTCGACTACACTAACAATGATCTGTTTACAATAATCGGATTAGCTTTTATGTTCGCTACAAAAATCCTATTAAAACCGCTTTGATTATTGGTAAAATTATGTTTAAATTGGTAAATATGGTTAAATTATGACATAACAATATGTCTTTTGGAGTGGCTCCGTCCAGCGTGTATATCGGATATAGCGATAAAAAGTAAGTTACGTCCTTTTCCAATTTATCTTTATATCGGAATTCATCCAAATCGATATAGCCGTGAAAGCGTAACAGACTGATATAATTACTCTCAAATTTATAACATGTATTAGTGTCAATTGGATTTGATATATGTTTTAACGACAATTCCACAAAGTCTTTTGTCATTAGAAATGGGTAACGGTAAGTTTCTGTTAAATTTCACGGCTTGATTGAAGTTTATTCTGGTGGCCTTTCATTATTAGTAGTAACTAGGGGCAACTATCGTTTGTTCCTATCTGGTACCGGTATAGTCATAATATGTACATATTTTATGTTAATTAAACGTCTAAAATCTTACTTAGCTTTAAACATTTAAATATTGCTTTATGACTTGTACCACTCTACATATTTTGCGTCGTGTTGTTATTATGACGGCCGTTGTCGGGCGGCGAAATTATGCAATTTGCGGTCGATACCTGACAGCTCGTGATGACGCTGCTAAGAAAGTACCGTGAAATCTACCTCGGTCTAAGGTAACAGTATAATAATTTGTTCTACCGTTTTTGGGAGTATGATAATGGTGACAGTCACGGTGTGCGCATTTTGTTAATTAAGTGCAGTTATAGAGAGTTTGTTAAAGAACTACTGATACGGTAATTATGTTTTTACTGCAGTTTTGAAGTGAAACGTGCGGAAAAGTGCGGCGTTGGGTACTTTTTTTGTGATGGGTAGAAGATGTTAAACTCGCGTCAAGACACGTGACCAGATCGAAAATCCGAAATTTTTGTAAGACAGAGGGAGAGTAGACCACAAATTGTCATACCGCTCGGGTGAACTCGGGACCGCCGAGGCGCCGAGGTACCCGAGCGAGAAAGATACCGTCAGCGCTGTTGTGTCCTTGTGTCTAATATTAGTAATGAATACGTAATTATTGAGATTATTTACTTCTTTTTATCGCGAATTTTATTTAAGACCAAAAGGTTTATTGCAGATGAGCTTAAATAACTGTTCGTTTATAGTTTTAAGTTTTCATATCTGTCGACAGTCCGCATGACTGCTTTGTGTTTTTTTTTAATAGTAAATGTAGTTTCAATGCAATGTATAATCACTTATCGTCTCGGCAAACGTAGTGTAGGACGTCCACAAGCCAGGTGGAGCGATGATTTGCGCAAGACGGCTGGCAGGAGCTGGATGCGAGAAGCCATAGATCGAACTAAGTGGCGTGAAATTGGAGAGGCCTATGTCCAGCAGTGGACTGCGATGGGCTGATGATGATGATGATGATGATGTATAATCACTTACCTATCACAATTACTTAGCAATTCCAAGTCACCTTTTTCATTGAATTTATTGAAATCGTATTTCAATTAATTCAATTGGAAGCATGCATTTGCAACGCCCTTCCACTTGCTTTAATCTTAAGCAGGTTTCAGGTAATTCTTATCTCTGTTATGTCATATCCCTACCAGTTATACCACTAACGTTTATCACATTTCATTCTTTATTCCTTCCCCCTTTTCTTTACTTATCCAACCATACTATTTATTTCTTTTCAAATTTCAGAGCTGTTTATCAAAACAGGTCATCGAAAGGGTTAACTCCAAACCAAAAAGAGAACTTGACTGTACACCACCATCATCTCGTAAACTAAAGTGAGAATTGTACACGTTGCCAGCGAACATAACATTTAAATACACACATTTCTCATCTCTTACAATGTAAAGAGCGAGGTATCTTCATACTCTTTATTGCATATAAACCTTTTATAAATAATTTGTGTTATATTTAATCGAAGTATTTCTGATTGCTGCACCGTGGGAATTGGAGAGCTTCCAATCTTTTTAAATGAATATATAACGATTACTTTTATAAGAAAATACCAGGTCAGTAGTTTTGTAATATAGCTGACGTGAGTATAAGTTTGTTTTTAAGCTCGTGTGTTTTAGGAATTATATTATTTATTCTCTTGCAATATCGGTTTTTGTCCGATTTCATTAATAATAATAAAACGTATATAAATATATGTTTGATATTTTAACTATTTTAAGACATGTGGGTTTTCACGGACGGGTGAATTTGAATGATTTTTAGTGCAGGTAAAAGCGGTGTTCATAATTTTATATTAGTCAGTATAAAGCTTACACAGAGAGGTAAAGTTACGGCTATTTAATTCTTTTCTCTGTTTAGTCCTGTGGGATTACTGTCAGCATTCTTCAACAAAAGTATATAGTGTGGGTAGTTGTCCATAGTATGGATCACATGCTCCATTGTCCGCATTCGCAATGAAGATAATGATAACATTCACGGTTTCCATCAGGCAGAGTAGAGTCAGTTTTGCAGACTCATACGAGTATAGCTATAGATAGAAATATATAAATAATTGTTGCACTGTAGAAGTACAGTGAAACTGGTTGCTAAGATTATGAGCCAGGTGATGTCCTGGTTTCTTAGTTAGTCTATCGTTAAAAAACACATCTCTAATAAAAGAAATCGTGTGATGTGTAAAAATGTGTGTGAAGAAGAGGTGTTTTACTACTTTTTTACGTGTGGAAACCCCCTTGGGCTTTCACCCATCGGGGTTTGCGGCGGGGCGGTGGGTCGGAATCGAACCGACTAAAATCACACGGTGTGCCATTCTGCACCTGAGACGGGAGGGATCCGGGAACCGCTTTCTTACGACATCCAGACCCCTCCGAGAGTTTACTACCTTGCGCCAGGGTAACAGGATCTTTCTCTCCCGTCTCAGGATCTCTCCCGTCTCAGGCGCAGAGTGGCACACCGTGGTGGTTTAGTGGGTAGTCTGGCGAGTTAGTCAGGAGTCCCACATAAAGCGAACCCCCTGTGCCCGCGGGGGGGGAGCGAAGTGCGTAAAGGCATTCCACCACGTCAAAAAAAAAAGGGTAACAGGATCTTGGTCCGGATGTCGTCCTCGTATCTTTTTTTTTGGGTACCTGGTTCTCCGACAATTATCCCATAGTTAAACTACCCCATCGATGATCTGATGGGGTATCTGGAGGGATTCTCAAACTAAATTAGAAGTGCCACTATATATATATATATATATATATAGATGTTAACTTAATGTAAGCACCTATATTCATGCTACTTTGCTTTATTGTACTAACTTTCTGTATTCGTCTGTCTCATTCTTACACATTCGCCAACGCTAATGACCTATAAAAGAAACAAAGAGATTAGCTCATCAGCTCTGCACCGTCCTACGCAAATATTATGACTCAATTTCACTTTGAGGCGCATTAACTTGTTTTTATTTATGTTTTTGAACTTTGATCTCATAACCTATTGTTCCACATATTTTCGCGTTTAGCGACTACTTTCAAAACATAAAATGCAATAAAACTACACTAAATAGCCAAATCGAAATATTTTCAATAACATAACTGCAGCCTCGAAATGTCATCTGTTTAGAAGTCAAGAGATTGCTGGTTCGAACCTTACTAGATATACTTTCAACGAAGCTCGTAACAAAAATGTTATTCATTAGTTTCTCTGTGGGAGATTTAAGAATTGCGACCCTTGTTTCCAGTAGTCTTAAAAACATCACTTTGCATTGGGCAATTGCTTTTGTTTGCTTTGTGCTCTTAAGAAAGTTACCTTTATCTTAACAGTTTTTTTTAAATACACTTTTGCGACAGCACAAAGTTAACAGATTCCATTGAGTTTAATAAGTATATACATATTCGCTTCTGTTGTTTGTAATGTACAATAATTATAATGTAATTTCATTTTTTCTATGTCGCTATTTGAAATTTTGTTTGATTTGATTAAATAGCATATTAGATGTCCGTTGCCCGTTAGATATAAACCAAAAATATGAAATGACAAATCATTGGTCCAGTTTATTTATTGATGTATAGAAATATGTATTTGTTTATAAATTTGAAAATAGCAAAAACATATAAATTCTGAACTGAACTGAAGCTGTCAAAGAAAAACCTAAAATAAATAAAATCGTTAGTTTTTTTATTACATGGTAACTCAACCTCTGTAATATGTCTAGAACAGGTATTGCCAATATGGACTTATAATATATTTATACTTAAAGCAGACTTTCACACTGACACGTTCTATTAGCAGAATTCTCGTCTTAATTTTACATTTCACATCCATAAAAGTTCTACAATTACCTGTTACTGATCTTATTTTTGGCTGTTAAGAAATCATGTCAGAACCTGTCCGATATATCCGACAAATCGAGTCCGTTCTCATAGAAAACAAAGACCAATAAATAGCAAGTTTCAAAAGAAAAATATTGTAATAAGATCTTGTCGGGATCGGTCTACAAAAGGTTTGTATTGTGTGGCGTTGAAGACAAAAAAAGGGTCTAAGATTTGAAATGAATTCGAGAAATTAGTGGACGGTTTAGTGGTCACCAGTTTATTGGAAATTTGAACTTCAGTTCCGCTTGATTTGTGTTTTACTAACCGACTTCAACGTTATTACTATTGATCGTGAATTCATGATGAAGATGTAGATATGATCATGATAGACAATACTTTTTATTTTTAAATGCAAATAGTTAATTATTGTATTTTAATCAATAATAATTTTATTAATGTTTAATTTATAGTAGAACTACTTCTAATTGTACTTTATACGAAAAATAATATTAGATATTGTGTATAGAATACATTAAAAGGTGTCATTACATATATTTTAAGCTATAAACAGCATAGCTAAACCATGTTGTATAGAGACGTATCAATCTAATATACCAATTGAAAAATCAATTCAATATCCAAAATTCATTTTTTTTCATTTCTAGAGAGATAATACTGATCATCTTTATCAACCATAACATTTTAGATCATTTATCACCAATTTAGTTCTTTTGGAGATAAAATGAGTTTAAGCACAACACACTACAATTGATATCTGTGATGAACTGTTTCTCAACACAATTAAGACGAGAAAATAACATTTAAACATTGTCTTTAGTATGTACATAGTTGTATCGGTATTATCACTCAGGCTTAGGCACAAAGGCTTTGCAGTATTCACGTCATGTTGAGCAAAGTAACAGACACTGCGGCCGGGGGCAATACTTAGTGCTGTCTACCCGGTCTAGGAAATTAAACCGCGGCTGGTTTGTTGGAAAATCTTTCCTGAGAGAGTTTTCCTTTGATACAAAAATAGAATTATAAAGAAAACTGTTTATGAATAGCGAAATAAACTGGATAATAGTTTTGCTACGTTGTTTCACACAGAAGAATAATTGGTATTTTATTTTCGAAAACTAATTAAATATGCTTAGAAATTTAATTATGATTTTTTTTTATGGAATAGGTGGCAAACGAGCAGACGTATCGCCTGATGGTAAGCGATTACCGCCGCCCATGGACACCCGCAACACCAGAGGAGTCACAAGTGCGTTGCCGGCCTTGGGGATGGGAAGGGGGATGAGGGGAAGGGTTGGATAATGTACTTCCGGTATCCTCACTGACTCGGAGAAACACAGCGCAGGCGCTGTTTCACACCGGTTTTCTGTGAGGCTGTGGAATCACTCCGGTCGAGCCCATGCATGCCGAAGCGTGGCTCTCCCACGGTGTACAAAAACTGCAATTTTTGCAAAATATAAGTGAGTTCGTGTTTTGTATTATGGTTTAGACACGGTGACTTAACTTGCCTCCTGCCCATGACATAGAAAGAAAGAAAGAAAAGAAAGAAAAATATTTATTCTGACATATATTTACAGATATCTCCAACTATAGTTTTGACGCCCTTCTATTCTAGTTCTAGGGTTAGGCTTTGGATACTTCTCTTCATAGGAGAAATAATCGGATCGCAAAGAAATAACTGCTGAACCGAATTTCTATAAGCCTACTTGAGTTGGCTCACGTGTCTTGAATCGTGGCTCTCACACGGGTACGGCTTAATTCAGTAAGCCGTACACACACAAACTCAGAATAAAATACACTGTACAAGTGTGACACTGTATCTCAGTCGCCTCACTCCAGAATATTCTTAGTGGTATATGTACATGTTCGACCAAATGAGACTCCGGGTATATTTATGTGTTGTTTTATCATAATTCTTCTTAGTTATCTGTGTGTTAGTTGGTGCGCTCCAGCCGTGTATCGTCCTAATACATATTCAATCGATACCGCCTGTTGCGAATTGTAGCGCTGCACTTGTTGTGTTTTTAACAGAATCGAATAAGGAGGTTTTAAATTAGAATTTTATATTAACTTGGTCCGGTATTTTATACTATTTGCTTTTTTACCTAAATGTATAACTTCGTCCTGTGTTTTATACGTGGACGCTACTGTGAATACGATGAAACATTTAAGGGAACAAGCATGTCTTCTTTTGTTTATTAAAAGATCATGATGTTTGTCAATAGAAACTAAACTTTAATATTATAGTTGTATGATATAAATTAGTATGTTTGCTATTGAAGGAAGACCCATAACATTAATAGCTAAACTATTTTGCGACACTATCCATGCCTGAACAGAGAAACATTTTCATTTCCATTATTATTTACAGATCCTTCCATGTAAATATTTTATAGTTTCCGTGTAATAAAGGTACCTAGATGTATTCCCACAACTTACCCTGTAAGTCTCAGTGCTGTCTCCAACTTGCCAGTGGATTATGCGGCCGCTGCTTTACGATCGCCTTTGGGGATTATTGCTGTGCAGCAAATACAATTTGTGCTTCCGACATTTTAAACTTCATCATGCATGTAAATTGACATCGGGCAAATATTTTATGATAGTAAATGCATTATATGCAATTTCTTGACTTCGAACTACGCAGAAACTACTATGGTAACCAGAATGTTGATACGTATATTCAGGCACGGTCGCAGCCTGAAATTTGGGGAAAGGGGAATCCCAAATAATCAATTTAAGTCGAGTAAATTAGACTTTATTGCATAATACACAATTTTATTACACACGTTAAAAACGAATGAATATCTTTTGTATTTATTGGTAAATCTATTGGGATTATATTTTAATATTTGAAGCGTCTAGAACCATTCTGATTGAATATTTCGAGGAGTTAACTCCTCTGGAGACACGAAGGGCGTGTTTGGAACTTCCGACAAATCGGTATACCCACTACACCCCGCGGCGGCTTAACTCGGCCGTTAAGAGGAACTCCAGAAACGCATCCGTGGCTTTTGGACCCCCCTTCCCCGCACCTGATGTACTCGTTTGTAGTAACCACATTGGCCCTCGATGGGGCCACAACGACCATATACAACGATTAGCGGGCGACGCCATCAGTAGTAACCGGTAGGAAGTAATTTTATTTATCTTGGTTACCACAGTGCACTTTCTGCCACGTTTGGTATCAGAAGACCGTGTGTGGCTTGCGTGAGAATTTTATTATTTTTCATTGCTGTATGTAAGGCAATAGCTTTCTTGCATTGCTAACCTTTTCATAACTTTATATCATTATTAACTAGCACACGGATTTGTTAGATAGTATCACTTAATAATACCTATTTCCGCACAATTAATTTCTCTGACAATCAGAACTTCCTTTCATATCGGTATATAAATGCTGGTCCAATTCATTTTTGACATCCGTCTAAACGACGTACCGTTGTATAAAATGTGAGTACATTCGAAATGTGGGTTTTTTGTTTGGTCTATAAATTATTTAGTACGTGATGACGTTCATCCGTCTTCAAACTGTCTTCCGATGAATGTAGAATGTAATTTGACGGCTATTATTAATATACAGTCTGTATCTATAGGCATTATAATTATTTAATAATATCATGATTGGACAATATGTCTTTATTGATTCAATACAGGCTAGGTTTTTTTAAAGAACAATCATCCCATTAGGAATACATCTTGTGTCGCAGGAGACTTTACAAACATTCATGAAACGGACACAAAGAACGCCCAGACTCAGAACAACAATTTGTGAATCACACAAAGTGTTGTGTTGTCTTTTGTGGGATTTAAATCTATTATACTCGGTACAGCAGGATGCGGCTTGCATACCACTTTAATTACTAGAACGTGAGTGCAGTCATCGCAAAAAAATATTATTCTATGGTTTATCTGAGGGCCTTTGGTGACTTCACTTTACATCAACTCGAACTTCACGGCGAAGCGATTACCCACCACAGAACTCTTCCTCATAAATGTCGAAACAACCTTAGGCCCTCTGAAGCCGCGATAATAATATTTTGGACGTATTGGAGCAAGTCTGGTTTATCACTTTGCCTTTTGGCTCTGGTGCAACAACGTTTGTACACAAAAAAGTGAATTTAAGTACACAACTGAACTTAATTACAATTATTTAGCAGCATTTCTTTTGAAGAAGTGCTTGCATTAATTATTTGGTACAGTTGTGTACAAGAGCTTTAATAGTCTACCAGCACTGGGGAGTAATCCACGTCGCTGTTGACTGTACACATAATATATTTCACAGACTACTAGCTGGGAACAGTTTGCTAGACACATATCTACATAATAGCGCCACTGGGATCTCGAAGGCGTAGCGACTGCTTAAGTGACCGCCTCACCAAATTTGTTTGCCACTGTTTTTAGATTCCTGTTTACAAATAGTAAAGGTTATAGTTTCAGCTTTTTTATCTGTCGGTGTGTATTCTTCACAGAGACCATAGAAAAGTCGTCTATATATCGTTATACCCAATTTTGAACACAACTATGAAGGTCGTTTGTCATGGGCAATAACTCAGGTGACAATTTTTTTAATGTTGTTTTAAAAGGCCCAATGTTGCCAAAGTATGTCAATAGGCCGCCATAGTGCGGGTCACCATGTAAGTTAGCTCCATTGCCTCATTCGAAATGAGTGTTGTGACCACCACTCTTGGATTCCGCTCATTCTTTAATCAGCCAGTGTGGAACCACTTTGGCAAGCCCTTACAAACAAAAAAAAACATAGTTGAAATAAGAAGTTATTCAAATTCAAAAACATTTATACAATTAAGACAGTAAGTGCCATTTATGAACGTTAAATTGAAGCTACAGATAAAAATCATAGATCGACTCAAACAGACGCCAGATGTACTCTATTGGCAAGGTGGTTTCATTTCAAACATGTGATATACTAGTCGTTTTGTTAAATTACTTGTAATTGTGTTACATGTCTAATATCATATCAGTAAGTGTTGATAGTTTTAAAACAAGTTTGTAGGACTAAATTAATTAAAGACTCCGGTCGTTCATCAGCATGATTCGGCCGTGATTAGTTTAATTTCGCTGAAACACTTTCGTTTAAATACATACCTATTACTACGTCAATTTCAACAATGCTTAATTGTCGCGAATTAGATATGACACGCGTTCGGTTATTGTATTCCTTATATAGTCTATATTACATCTTTGTTCGTAACGGATCTAAAGGAAGCGCGGTTCTTATTTCGGGGAAGCTATTGAACAATCCATACACGTTGACATTCGGCAGTTTAAAGTTAACCAAAGGATTAACATCAGAATCCAGAAATTCACATCATAAACGTTGTGATAGTTCCAAAGCACATGTTGTTAGTATATCATGTTACCATTTTTTTTAATTAAATTAAGTTTTTAGATTTACTTCTTGTCTGTACTGACATGTTTTGTTATTCATTATAATAAGTAAACTTTCCCTACTTAGGTCGTCTTTTCACTTAAATTGATAGTCTTGTAAAATTATCTAAATAAAGATTTAATACATAGACTACCCGATCAGACATACGTTGTTTTGCCATATTTAAAAAAATAATAATAAAAAGAATAAAGGTGGGTCACCCTTATTATTTAGATGCATGAAAAGTAGATGTTAGCCGATTCTCAGACCTACCCGGCCAAGCCTGTTTGGAAGAGTTTATTAACAAACATCGTGACACTTTAATTTTATATTTTATATTAGATTCACAGTGACACACAGATTTGTCGTTAAATATTATATAAGATTTGTCATAAAATATATATAATAAGTGATCGTAATATTACACTTGCAAGCTGATTTATACCCCTGTATTTTTATTATGGTTACTTTCTTTCTTTATGACACTCAGTTACACATAGTTTTAATGAAACTTCGTGGTTTTGGTCTAAGAATAAGTTCCAAGGAAGGAATTCTTTTACGCGAGCTTTCACCCAGTTACATAAATTGCCTAAGTTGGAAGTTGGAAGGAAGGCAGGTGTGAAGTGAACATTCAACTTAAATTTAATACTGCGAAATAGTAAGGATCTTTTCATCTTTCTTCATTACGTCTTTCATAATCTCAGGATTATGATATGCAACCATTTTTTGGGTTTGTTCAACTTCTAACTCTATTGGTTTTATAGTTTTCCGGTCGTTGTTTAGACGACACCGTTATTGTTTGACTCATGGGTCCTTGATACAGGGCTTCTTTTATAAAGTAATAAATAGACTTTTCAAAGCACAGACGAACATGTAGACGGCTTTATAGATGCATGTTATATATGGATGATTTAATTCCTGTTGTTTTGTCTGCGAACCTTCAATACTAGGTAACAGTTCTAAATAGAAGTGATTTATCATTGCTAAGTTTAGGAAAGTCAAAGAAAAAATAATTTTTATATGGAATAGCGGGCAAACGAGCATACGTATCACCTGATGGTAAGCAATTACACCCCTAACACCAGAGGCGTCATAGGTGCGTTGCCTGCCTTTAGGGATGGGGGAGGGATGGGTTAGAGGTTGGAGTATAGGCTTCCGGTGTCCTCACTCACTCGGTGAAACACAGTGCAGGCGCTGTTTCACACCAGTTTTCAGTGGGGCTGTGATATCGCTCCGGTCGGGCAGGTCCTTCCATGCTGATGCGCGGCCCTCCCACGGTACACTTGATACAAAATAGAATAACCATCTGGTCAGCCCATGCTATGTATGGTATAAGTAGGCCAAAACCTCCTTTCCATGGAGAACCTCATTTCCAGCAGTAGATTAGTGAAGATGATGATGACGTTTAAATTTACAACAGTAGTAATAATTGCGAAGTATCTGCGTCCTTGCACAACCTGTCTTTCTTGCGTTTGCTTTGCTCTTAGTGCTTAAGAGATACTTTACTCTACTTATAGAACTTTTCAGGCATAACAAACATCGTATTGTGGTTGCTCGTATTTAGCTGGTTCTCCTTTGATATTTTTCATTTTCTCGTTTTGGATAAGCTGTATTTCTAAAAGGCAAAATAAGTTTATATCGACTAACCATTTAACTAAATCGTGAGAGTTTTACAAATGGGATAGACTGTTCTTTATTTCGAGTATGTACTAAACAAGAGTAAGTACTATATTACAAACTTTTATTTAGTTTCACGTGTCCCGATATTTGCCTATAATCTAATCTTGCTAGTTAAATGTGATCCACTTCCCGATATTTGATTGAGCTGAAATTTGAAATATCCCTTTAGTTCTGATGACAATGTAATTATATGTGATCGGTATAATTATTAATCCAAAATGACCGCTGTAACAAAATGGCAGCTTACATATTTCTGCACAACGCACCCAATATGGTTTCAAATGAAAGGGCTTAAAGTTATTTTTTTTATTAACACATATATTATTTATAGGGTTTTTTAAAAAAAGATTGTTTTTTAAAAGAACCCTATAAATAATATATAAATCACTTGTTTAGAATATAAATATGTTGGTGTAATAATAAACCGTCACCGATCTACAAGCTAATGTAGTACAGTAATGTATGCGTTCGTATAGCTGCGTCACAATATTCGTCCGGGCTTGAAGGATGCCCGACGTACGTGTCGTTTCGACCCGACACGACCTGCATCCTAATACGATTATGTTTAGATGGAGTCCCGTAAGAAGAAGGTCCTGGTTTTATATTGGTGATGAATTTAGAGGAATGTACTCATAACTTGGTTTGTTATTATTTTCTCCCAAGAAACAACTTTTTTGTCTTTTCTAGACCGATTTGTTTTTTATTTTCTTTGCAATTTTGAAAGCATTCAAAGCGCACGGGGGTTAGTTGTAGTATAGTAGAGGTAGTGGTTATAAAACATCCAATACGAACTTTAGTTCACAGGTATTATACATCATCAACATCATATTAATAATAAAAGCACTCTTTGTACATATTTCTTCTGCCGTACAATGTACAATCTGAACAAATAATGACATTAGAGTGTATGTTTGTAACATTAAAATAATTGCTTTTTATTTAATGTATACGTATGTACACACGGTACATATACCATCATATTTTTTTGTTAAATTTTTGTCTGTCTGTCTGTTTGTTTATTCCGGCGGATCTCTGGAACGGCTAAACCGATTTTGACAGGACTTTCACTGGCAGATAGCTGATGATATAGGGAGTAACTTAGGCTATTTCGACTAGCTTTGCTCCGCGGCGTTACCCGCGGCTGTTGTTGTACCGTGGGTAACACCGCGGGGCGGAGCTTTGCTTTTGATACTTGCGCAATCTCAATCACAAAATGTTTGAAGTTAAAGAATAATAATTTTTGCATGTGTTTTGAATACTCTGTTCTGTCTAAGATTTAATATCTAGCGAAGTTGAATAAGTGCATGTGCCCCAAACTCATGCATGAAATATGTTCAAAACGCGAAGATAATGCTGTTCTCTTAGAGAATTGAGAATGCGGGCGTATATCTCGAGTAAAATAAAATTACCATATATTTTGTGCACTTGTTGTGCGAACTGTTTCACGGAATTTTGATAACGTAAGTGTTTGTGACTTGCACATTGCAATGTGTACAGTCGACACTTTCTGATGCTGAAATGTTTAGGTTAACTAGGTAATTATATTGTTAATCAATGGGACGAACTGCGAACTGAAAGAACCGCTAATTAGACCTTTTTCGGCAATCGGACCAAACGCAACTTTGACTTTGCAAAAAGTAGAAGAAGAGAGATAAAAACACAGAGAGACAAACAGCAACGAGCGAAGCAAGAAAAACGAACATCGTAATTAACTTTTGCATTATCACACTCAAGTATTATCTACTGTCAAAAAATCATCAAGAAGAGATACATACTCGTTTGCACTTGACTACCGGATTATAGTATTAAAAAAATACTATTTAATACTAGTTTTCAAAGTAAATATACTATTTAACATTATTAGAATTTGCGACCTGCTTTAAAATTACTTTCTCGAATCTGTGTCACATAAGATTTATTGACAATCTATTTTAAAGCAAGTAATTATTTAAAAAAGATTTACATTTTAAAAACAAACTATAATTACTTGTCAAAAAAAAGGCCTTTAAGCACTTTCATTTGATACCCACATTGGGTAGGTTGCTCAAAAATATATACTCCGCCGTTTTGATACGGCGGTCATTTTTGATTAATAATAATACTGATCATATATAATGGCCTTGTCATCAGAACTAAAAGCATATTACCTATTTCTGCTCAATCGAAAATCGGGAGTGGTGCAAGATTTTATTACATACAAACACCGGGACAGGTGTAACTAAATAAAAGATTGTAATAAGTAAATCGGTAACATTATTTTACTATCAAGAGAGGTCAAGTGTAAACTAATTCGAAAGATTTGCTTTAATTAATTTTTTTAGTTGTTTATAATATTGAAATATTACAAGTGAGTGAGTTCACAATTTTTAAACGGAACCCATTCGATTTGTACAAAGGTAGGTAGCGACGTAAACCTCTCCCGAGCCCAGTCGTACTCGATATTTCACACACGAGAGGCTACTTATTTAAGGGATCAGAGGTGCCCTAGCTGATTTATTCACGGCCCCGTCTGGATTGTTGCTTGACGCGGGGAAATGGCGGACGTCGGCCGATAACATTAGATTTAATGCGCTCTCTTTGTAATGGTGTGCGAATGACGTCGATACGGGGTTTAGTTTTGATGTTCTCTGGAAGGTTTTGTTGCTGCTGTTGTTTGGTTAAAATGTGGTTTGTCAAGTTTATAGCAAAGATGACATGGCTTAGGTTTGATTGGGTTATTTGTGGAATCATTTATTTCTATATTTTTGTAACCTCTTACAATACGTGATGGATAGACGTATGGGCTGAACCCTCAGCTGAGAGGAGACCTGACCCCAGCTGTAAGACATTATGGGTGTTGATAATTACAATACCTACAACACAAAAGACCGAAGCTCAGTTTTCTTGTCATCTTCTTAAGCTTTTTCCAGCTTTGTTTAGGGGTCGGTACAGTTATTTTTCTTCTTCCATTCTCCTCTGTCACTGGTCAATTCACTGCTTGCTCCCTCCTTAGACTTATCCTATCTAACTGTTCTGTCCAACCAGTAACTTTTAAATGAAAAATGTAAAGTACAGATTCCAGGTGGGATATATAGGAATTGTCCTGGTATAAAAATACTACATTACTTTTCTAAAACTCACGCCGTTACCAATTACTACCATTGGGTACCAACAACAATAAGCATGGGTAATTCCTTAGTAAAATACATCTATCTAAATAAAAATGAATCGCAAAAATGTATGTACGCGCATAACTTTTGATCGACTGCACCAATTTCGATAATTCTTTTTTATGTATTTGTTATTGTCAGAACAAGGTTTGTATAGAAAAAAAATAAAAGAAAACCGGAGGTGTTATATTTTCTTAGCCCGGCTAGACGGCATATACGGCGGCCCTGCGAGAAGTTAATACGGGCTTACGAAAATAAGTTTTTTGTTATGTCATATTTTAAAATTTTCATTAAAAAGGAATATGGCGGTAAAAAGTACGCCGGGTCAGCTAGAAATATGATATTAATGACTAGCTTCCCCGACATACTTCACTTTGTCGAAAGTGGTTAGTCTGTCGCAGCCCAATAGAAAAAAATAATAAATAAACTTTTTATGTTTTTGCTCTTCACAAGAACCTTCCTTGTACCATAACGAAAATATAAAAAAATGAATTGGTAAAGTGGTTCTAGAGTTTTTGCTCAGCAACACATCTGGCGATTAATTCCATATATTCCTCAACCAAAACTTCATTAAGCATAATACATGTGAACTAGTACGAATTTTCTCTCACTGCATTTTATCTTACTTCAGAGCTGCCGATAAATTTAAATTTAAACAACGATTTGAATTTCAAAGTATTATTGAAGCTGAACTTATTTCCAATATTGTTGGATCAAAGGTTTATTACTTTCCATGTCTAGGGACTAATATACGCATATTGCGTTCTAGATGTATTTTACGCCAAAATTGTTTATAATGTTAATCGCTTTCTAAAATGAAGTATGTGATGAATGAACCTGCTTCAATTGAATTGTAATCTTCTTGAGTGCTTTTCTTGAGATTCTTAAGATAGATAGATTAGACTTCGTAAAAACAATTTACACTTTATGAAACAGTCTGGTTAACGCTGACACAACTTGAATGTTATTTTTGTATAGCTCTAACTTCAAAGGAAATTGTTTATGACTTTTACTGTGAAAAAAAATACTGTAGGATATCATAGCTTAAGGAGTATTGAAAATACATATATCAGCCTGCCAAAATGACCATACAAGTAGTGGTCACCAAACTCATTGCGAATGCAGACAATGCAACAATGTAGTATTGTGATCCACACGAAATCCACACAGCACGAACACTGTCATTTAGGTCTTGGTCTTCTGCAAGAAAGTATTACCCTGTGGTTTTAAGTCGTTTTAACTTACTTTGGTGTGCCGTCGTCAGGAACAACATGTAAAATTAATGCGACACTTCTCCCTTTTTCTAAAGACCTCCTGCCGTCTAAAACTATCATATTCTAACAAAATGCGTATGACCTCTATCCTTTAAAAAATACTTACATATACTTTAATGCTATTCACCCTAATCATTGATCAATCGAGTCGAGTCGAGTTTTTACAGAAAGCAATATATACATCGGCATTGGACATATTGCAAGTGTTGTAGGGACCTACTATTCGTTGGTAGATGTGTTTACTTGGCAATATTTTAGTATAAAATTCCTATAAACCGAATTATAAGATTATTTTCTTCGCGTCAACCAATTAAGTCGGTTATAGCGTGATATTTCTGGGACATCAATTTCTAAAATTCTAGATAAACATTAAGAAGATTCTCGAAATCAGAGATACTTAATGTTTTTTGTCTAAATCTTCAGGTACAAGAAAGTCTCAGCGTGGGCGTGAACTTAGCCCCAGTTTTGTTTTGTTTGACCATAGTTTTTACAACAAATCTACCTGACAGACGTGACTCGAATAGATGAAGCTTTTTACTCACAATGACTTATCTCCCGCACTGATGTTTATTGTACAGTTGATAGCAGGCCTAGAGTTTTGATAAATTTTAAATCGTCACAACAATTGGATGTTGGATTTTGTACATGGCTATAAACTCTTTGAATTATGATTAGTATTGACAGTTAGCGGAGAGTGTGTAGTTAAGAAATAATTTTGACATTACGCTTAAACCAATAAGAGCAAGGGATGATTGAAAAGCAAGCAAAGCACACATTCTATAAAAAACGTGAAGATGGTTTTAGAGTTCATCTTGAGCAACAACGTCAAGAGAGTTTATATATACTTATATTAGATATCATCTCACGCAATTACTAATGGCACTTTTATTTAAAAGTATTTACAATGTTAACCAAAAGATTATGTTTCTAATAATAAAATTTATACAGAATAAAACGCGTACATAACTCGTGAGAGTAGAATTTCAATTACAGTTATATGTACCAGCAAGCTACAATTCGATACTTCAAGTAATTGCTTTCTGATAACTTCCGTAAAACCTCTATTTCCGAATAATTGCGTAAATAGTACTAGATATTTCATAAACGTAATGTCAAAGAAACCGTTAAACTGTAATATAAAATATTTTATGTACACAATTTTTGGGGACAGCCATAAAAACAGCGGGAATAGGACTGGCAATAGACCTTATTATTTTAATAATTGTTTGAGATTTATAAATCTTGAACGATTTAAAATACTACTGCTATGAAAACTCTTGCTTTATTACTTCTTTTGGTGCTTCAAGTCTCTCATCTTGGATGACAATTACTCTCAGGCCGTGTTTTCGAACTCAGTGGTGAGCGGGGCAGCGGCGACGCGGGTAGCGGCGCGGCACCGCAATCTTGTTTTCGAAACCAGCGGGCAGCGCTAGTGTAGTGTAGTATTGTGTGCCGCTGTGTTCTAGAATAATCCCATATAAGTATAATAATCCCATATTTGAACGCGTGCCGCCGAACGCTCCCGCTAGGTTCGTGTAAGCGGCCTCGCGGTTATTTTCGATTAAACAGCCTCGGTTCCGACATATAAGTAAACACCACGGCCTCAGACATATACGATTGTTAACCAATGCTTTTGTGGATCTTAATTGAGTAGAATTAGTTTATCCGAGAGCTTGCCTTATCTCCCCCTCACTCTATGGTTGTACCTAAGGGATGGCAATGTACTTATGATTCTTGAATTCATGAGCAGCAATTATTACTTACCTTCCTTTAGGTGACACTAACCATCTGCTCATTTGCAAAAAAGTTGTTGTTACTACTTTATAATGTATTTTTAAATCGTTCTCTTTTATGTTTTCTTTCATTGTTACATCTTTTTTAGATCGTTAGGCATTAGTGATGCATGCGTGAGGTTGCAGGACACCGATAGAAGTCTGTTGTTATCAGTAAGCCTGACAAAATATGTTTTTATCTATCTGATTGATACTGATAATCTTTTTTCGGCTGTGTAAATGTACATCGCGAATTTATTGGCCACCAATGTATGTAGGTCGCCGGTTAATTGCCGTTTCAGTGGTGGTGACAAGCTCGACAACGATCGTGTGCCCGCGCCGTTACCTCGATTACTTACACAAATGCAAATGTTCTCTGTTTTTGTTTCTATTTGAGATAAATGGATTATCTTCTTAATGAACTGAAAGGTATTGGCTTAAGTTTTGCCACTAAAATTTGTTGTCGAAGGTTTAACAGGTGTATAATTAGTATTTTATTGATTTTTTCCAAGTTTTCTCAAAAGTTTGTTGTTGCAAGATAAGTGAATCTTCTAAAAGTAATTAATAATATATATAATTGTTTCGTCACGTTTTATGGGCTGCCATCTAAACGTATGAAAATTTTGTTTATGCAATACTCCAGTCTCGCACTCACCAACGAAGCACAGCATGAATAATGTCATTTATGGTTAATTTTCTGTACTATGTTTGTGTAGTTTATTTGAGTGAAACATTACTTAGAGACCTTTCCTTTAGAATTTAATTTTAATTTTTTATTTATGATATTTCGAGAGAATCGTATATAATTAGCCTATAATTTTCTCACTACAAAGTGTAACATGATTACAGGACAATACAGAGTGACAATGTTATTTGAAAGTAATAACACAGTCGGAAAATTATTATTCACCACAAGAACCCAGTCCATTGTAGGTTGAAAATGATCATTAATTTACTGCGAAGCGTACGTGACATTTTCAATTTATTTACTCCTTTACCATGTAATTTAACCCTGGTAAACAAATACTCACAATAAAACATATGTATAGTATGTTTAAAATTGGGGTCACATCAATCGATGATTTGAAATCGGTTTCATGAATCATTGCCGTCAGCGCTTTGAAATTATGTCATTGGGTGTCTACTGGGGTCTACGACAAGAACTTAAGATTCAGAACCGTTAAATTCTTAAGAGTGACTTATCATCACTTTTTGAAGGAATAAAAAGATACTTTAAGGCTCTCGAATGGTAGTGCAGTTTTGAATATTTGCTTTTGACTTATAATTATGGCCCCCGCATTATATGGCCCGTCCTATTGATGTCATTAGGCTATCTTTGTTTTAAGCTTTTTGACTAAGATAAAACCACAGTCAAAGTTCTCTCAGTTCCTGGTTTATAGGACGGTATCTGGTATATCCCAAAGCGGCTTAGAGGATTTTAATGACAGCATAGATATTCTTTTTTTATTTTAAAACACATGTACCTAACAATAGTGTGATTTATTTTAACTACTATATAATTAATAGATTCCATTAAAGCGCTAATCAAAGCGAAACAACAACTCCAAACATTGCATTTAGAAGCCACAAATTCAACAAACCACAGTGAATGTGAATTATTTATACAAACTCTATATAATTAGGTACACAGGACAGATCCGTTAGTCAATATTGTACAGTAACGCAGTTAGGCTGCGGTTTAGGCTTTGGTATGACAATGTGCAGTAGCTAATGACAGGCATCCAAGGCATTCATGATGCATCTAAGGCATTTGTAATGCAATTGACTTGATACAATTAGTCCACAATTATGTTTGGATAATTGGACTGGTAGGAGATGCCTATGAATACTGTTTTAATTCAACGATTATCAAAGTTGTTTAGATAGTGACCCCATAAAAATATTAACGTTCACTCTTTGCTCAGTAATAGGAAAGACATCATAGTGGTGTAATATTTGTATTGAATGTTAGTGTGAAATTATAAGTTGATTTAAATAAAATATATCGGTTTTTTTTTATTCAGGTTGAACTAGATGTGTGATTTTTAAAATTAGATTTTGAGTAAATGTTAAAAGAAAGTATGTTAACATCAAATAATAAATTATAGACCGGTTGTATTTTAGTTTATAAATTGATATAGGCACCTCACAATCTAATCTGTAACATTTGGACTTTATCTGTCCGCATTCAGTCTGTGCTAATTATTTTTTTGTCCAAAGTGTGTTTGTTTTCTGTACAAAGTGTTCTTTACTAAAATATTGCCAATAACGCCTTATTGAACGTTATTGATAAAAACCTAAACAAAAAAATCACAAAGTCATAAGAACTGCTGACAGAAGTGAAAACCCAAAACCATAAACAAACAGTTATGTTGCTCACCTGTAATGAATCTCGTAGCTCTTTAAATGAAAGGTGCAACAAAAAGAAGTAAAAAATATAGCACATGGAAAGCGTTCGGAGACAATGACACGAGTTCCGTTTACTCAAAAAGTGCTCAACGCGCTTAAAGAAGTTTTCAGTCTACTTTGTTTTTCATGAACCTGGAGTTAACGCGAATAAGAACTTTGAGAAACAATGCTTTACGAAAGAATAGGTTTGTATCAATCATTACTGCTATGTTTTCAAAGCTATTGCTTGCTTTAAAAGTCCAGACAAATATATATATTTTTTAAAATACATTCATATTATACATAGAAAATACCCAAACTCCGAAACAAATATTTGCAGATCCTACAAATATTTGGTCCGACTCAGGAATCGAACCCGAGACCTCTTGCACAGCAGTCGCATTCGCTACCACTGCTCCACAGAGGCAGGCACTAATGAATAATTCTCGAAAACGTTGATAGCACGTGACAGTCACCAAGAAAGGTTCGAATATTTTCAACCTTCAACGAAGCTCTTAGAGACACGCAATTTTAATTTCATGTAGTTTGAAATATAACAAATCTACATACATATTTTATAGAGTGACAAGGAACAAAAGGAAAATAAAGTTTATATTGTTTTAATAATAACATATCGCTTCATTTTACACCAGATAATGCTATGCTTAATGCTAGGTCAGTACAAATGGCGCCCTTATCGCCAATAGGGCTATTTCTTCCAGGCAACAGTGGGATGGAAATAAATACAAGATAAATAGGGTAGAGTCTGGTGCATTAGAGAATAATTTTGAAAAAGAAAAAAATAAGTGCAAGTACCTATATTTTTCTTCTTTTCTGGCTTCGCACGATTTGTGCATTCAGCCAAAGTTAAGATTAAAAGTATCTATATATAAATAAAAAAATATCTAGTGACACATAATGTAGATGAGGAAGAAATACAAATATATGTATACATAAATATACAATAAAAATTATGTTAAACTCATATCGAAATTAAATACAGTAACATAATTGAGTAACAAACTTCTAATAACAGTTAATTATGGAATGTTGATTGTATTATTGTTCTTATTTAAGAATAATTGTAATTTGTGAGGATGGGTTTCTTAATGTCTTAGTCGCCATTTCAAGATGCCATAGAACATCCACAGAAATAGGTCTATTTCATAGATCTGATGATCTGATGGTTTGTGATAAGTCGTGAGTAGTAATAATAATATGTTGATCACAATCATACCCTTTCCAGACCACAATCCTCTAATAAAGATGAGTGGTGAACGGTCTGGATATAATTTATACAAAAATATCTATCGGAAACTTTGATGCTATAACTCCGGTTCTGGCTATGTTTTTATCTTGAAAAGATGGACTAGCTTCCTAAGTAGCAGCTAAGATAGTTCAATTTTACTAGGGACTTGCCGATTGTTAAAACTATTGTTATAACTGTGTTTTAGTTCAATTTTACTAGGGACTTGCCGATTGTTAAAACTATTGTTATAACTGTGTTTGTAAGTCGTTGGTTTTGGTGAATAGGAATTACAGTGGTGTGGAGGGGATTAGTCCCATTAGCATTTGAATTAGGCCAGCTTTTCTGTCCAAACTTTCAGATTACCCTATTTTTCTTAAATCTTATTTCTTTATTATTTTTAATAAGTATTCCCAACCGTAAGAGATCTATCTGTTGATATGATAATATTAATTCTATGGTTTTACTACACGCATAATCCTTAGTTTCTTAAAATAGAAATCACGTCCCACTGTAATAATAGAATTGTCTCCACATAGCCTGGGCCGATAGTTCTTATGACGGAAGTTAGCTTCTCTAGGGAAATACAAAGCCGGGCCTAAAATGACTCACATTAATCAGTACATGTATATTACAGTGCTCACTATACGGATTTGCTTCAATGTTGAGTTTGTACATTGGGAAATTGAGATAGTAAATTTCGTGGTATCTGGAACAGGCTTTCTTTATAACAACAGCTTTCGAAATATAACAAGTACTCGTGCTATAAAAACATAGTTCTCGCAGCCATAGAAACATACTTATATGGTTTCACGCAGCAGAAAATCCTATTTCCTAACGTTATCTCCATGTGAAAGATTAGAGTATCCACCCCCCTACTCCCCCTGTCGGTGTCGTTATAGGCGACCAAGGGAGCAAACCATATACTACATCATCACAGCGAATAGAAGGCAAATTTGAAACCCAAAATATACCTTCCCTTCTGGCCAGTGTGGTACAGTAGACCAAAGCTTCCTTTCTTAGGGAAGGCATTCCAGCAGTGGACTTCAAAAGCCTGTTGTTAGATAGATGGGTTTTTCAATACTTAGTTCGTTACATTGTTTGGACACTCGGTAGTAACGCACTCGATCGCAACGCTTCAGCATTGTGACGCCTCTGGTGTTGCCGGCGTCCATTTGCGGTGGTAATCGCTTACTTAGGTTTGTCGTCTATTCCGTAAAAAAAATTGCCATTTTATTTAATTTTTTTTCATTCCGGCCAACTAAATGCCATTGTATTAGATTAAGCAATAAAAAAAATGTAATACAATCATGTAGAAATATCAAACGAAAAGAAATAAAAATAGTACAAAGATAACAAAAGAAGAATGAACAACTTAATCGATTGTGAACCAATTAAAGTAATGAATGAATTGCGTATTAAATATTAACTTTATTGAAATTTCTCTGAAGATATGTAGAATATGTTACTTAATATAACAAAAGTTCAATACTGACAAAGAAACATAAATGTATTCAAACGAAACCCATGTACTTAATAAAGAATACCTTTATAAATGAATATCAATAATGAAGATCCAATTGATAAACTCAACTAGTAACATTTTATGTAATAAACTTAGTTTTATAAGGATAAGTGGAATATTATATTTTATTAATTAATATTACAAAATCTACTACAAAGCCACTCAAATCATTATGAAATTTATATTTAATAATATGGCGTATACTTAATACGGCGTTATTTGTAAGTAATGTTTTGAGCCTCTTGACTCCAGAGGTCCAGTCAGTAATTATGAATTAACATATCAAAGAAGTACCAACATACCGAAATTTATAAAGCAAAGCCCACACTAATAGGTTCAGGTCATGTATTTAGGGTTGTCATACGAAGTGGCTTGGTAAATTCTTGTTGCTTTTATTTCGTGGCACGGTCCTTTATTAATAATCAAAGCCGCACTTAAGTTACACACAGATTGTTAAACACGGTATTCCCGGGCCAATACGACCTTCAAACCTCCAAGAAAAGAGCGTACTCCCACCGAAAGGCCGGCAACGGCACTTGTGACGCCTCTTGTGTTGCGGGTGTCTATGGGCAGCGGTAATGGCTTACCATCAGGCGATAAGTCTGCTGGTTTGCCCCCTATTACATAAAAAAATATTTATTAAGACTTACTCCTGCCAAGTCTCGCATGAAGAATCGGAACTAAGAAGGCAGTAGATCAAAGAGGTCGATGATATGTAAACTTGTTAAGAAACTTTTTGAACGATTTTTTAAAACATATACAAGCTGTCGTGACATTAAGAGTATCAAAACTACTTTCTGTCTTAACTTATAAAACTTATTAGTTCGAACGAACCACTTAAATAGTTTGCCAAGAATTACACATTGCGGCAAAAATACCACAATACATATTGTGTTGTGACACTTTGGAATAGACAATACTCTTGAAACACAGAAAGTTTTTGGCCAACCCTAGCTATGACGTAAGTCGTAGGTCGTTTAGGTCGCCGCGGTTACACTCAAAGTAAATGAAACTTGAGCTTATTTTTTCTTTGTGTAGCATAAGCCTATTGTAATCAGTGTTTAAGTAAATTGGTCTGTGAGTAAGGTCTGTTTTCACATTTGGTTTCAAGGGAGAGGTGAGAAGGTATATAAAGTGTACATAATTCTAATTACTTATGTCATAAAATTACTCTTGGAGAAAATATTAATTCTTTGATAGGCTTTTATGAATGAGACATTTTTTATGACTGAGTGAATTCTAAAGGAAAAAAAAATAGAAAATTTTAACAATAAATATCGACTTCTGGAACTGGACCAGATTGAAAAGGGACCACACGGGAAGCACCAGCTATCAAATTAAAAAAATCCTTCAGATCGGTTCTCCTAGTTAAAAGGTAAGAAATGAGGACAGAAACATTAAAATAATACAGCCGAATTGAGAATCTTCCCCTTTTTAAGTCTTTTAAAAATAAGGTACAAGTGCCTTGCAACACACAATAGATTTCAATCATGTACTTTTTAACAGTTAACTATTGTCTAATATTGATGACCGGTTAATTTTAAGATTTTATTATTTAGCTTACCCATTTTCGATATCGCGATCAAGCAACAAATCCACGTACAACAATAACACGAAAATAAAACCATGAACACAAAGCTGCCGCAAAATAAATATCGTCTGAAACCATTCCGCAGATGTGACGGTAAACAATGACAACCAAAGTGCATTTGCGACCAAGCACGTCGCTAGAAATGCTTGAACCAATACAAATGAATACGGCGGGTGGCCGCACAATCGAATTTTCACTACACGAAAACTATTTCGATCTATTCGCATTGCTGCGTCGTGAACACCTAGATTGTGCTGATTGGTTTTATTTTCTCTATATGAAACTTAAATCAATTATCGAATATGGTTGTCTTCACCACGACCATTCATTCCGTGAGTGTCGTCAGAGCTGAGTAGAACGGAAGCAAACTATACAGTAGTATAATAGTAATAGCAGTATATTATAGTAAAGACTCTAGTTACCCCGGGATGTACTTCAGTCGTGAGGAGCAGGAGGAGGAGCAGGAGGGACTCCAGAAGTCACTGATGCGTTCCGGGATCTCCTCGAAACTGCGAAGCTAAGCCGCAGCCGGGTTACGTGGGTAGACCGAATCGTCCTCGGGAGTCTCACACACGCCTTTCTTGTCCCCCCTCCCCCTTCATTGACAGTATGGTGCAAGAAGCATTTCCCGCGTTAAAAAACGTATAATAGTAATGCAAAGAGAACGAAAACTTTACACGTGTACCATGCTGACCCGTTTGGCCCGGAAGCTGTTATGGGCCAAAACTAAAGATTGTTTGTTGTCGTAGTCATATAATTGCTATCCCCTCTCAGAATTAAGGTATAAAGGCTGCGGACAAAAGGTCTATAAAATGTAGAAGAGAAACAGGTCACGTTTCTCTGTTAGAATGAAGTTTTGTGGACATTGTGTTTCCCCCGTCACGGTCATATTCCGTGGTTTTCTCAGGGGACAACGTTTATGCAGCATTCACACGTCCACGTACTCTGATAACTGTTTATATTTAGCCGATTAGATAGAATGGTTGCTGTTATGTTCAAAATTTATTTAAATTTATTGGAAGGAAAGGAAACAGTAGAATTGCTTTGAATTTTTCCTTTGAAAAATTATTTGCATATTTGTTTCATAAATATAATTCAGAATAATATGAACATCGGAAAAGGCGTTATTATGTTCATTTTTAGCCATTTATATTACATCTCGATGGAGATATACACATAAGGCATAAGTAATTTGGTAAAATCGTCCTAGCAAGGTATTAGTTTGATATATATGCTTCTGTCTTCGGCAGATAGCGCGAGCGAGATGCTAGGAGTTGAATAGATATTTCAAGGTTCAGAACGTGCGCTCTGCCTCATTAGTCTATCGGTTGATGTATGCGATTGCGAATCAAGAGATCTCGGATTCAATTCCGGGTCGGGCCAAGAATGTTATTAGGTTTTTCTAATTATATAAATACTTAATAACAGCTCGGAGTTTGGGTCTGAAATCCGTGCCTCAGAGAGCATGTAAAGCTGCCGATCCTGCGCTAGATCTCTACTCGATTGTATGGGTTAACCGTCCCCTCGGATTATGAGAGAGAGAGAGAGAGAGAACAAAGAGTGTACCTGTGTTTGTGCACACACTTGTGAGCTGTAATATCTCCTGCGTAGTTGACTGGTTTCCGGTAAGACTGGCCGCCGGGACCGTAATTGGCTAGGAGAACATCTTCACATGATTCTGAACGTGCGTGTAGGAAACAAACGATTTTGTTCATATAACAGGATACCTTCCTTTATCTGTAAGACAGACTGTGTATTTTCTATTGGTTTATAAATTTTACTGAATACATTGTATTATAATATATTAACAGATTATACAAAAATATTCATATACCTCTGAAATAAAACATATTATAGATCTTATATTACAAAGGGCACGCATTGCATGTAACATAAAACAACAAACAAAATAGCTTTGGGGTAGTTAAAATATAGTAATTCATCAAAATGAATTTATTCCCTTTAATAAGAAATAACGTTATAATTATCTACTCATCATTCTACAACGAAACAGTGACATTTGAGCGACACCATTACAAAAGCCTTTTGTGTGCGTAATTAATTCTTATAATATCTTCTGACCACTAATAAAGACATAGATAAACGGAAACATACTTTAAAACTCTGCAGTAGAGTTTCATTTACTTTAATAAGTGTTTGTTAAAGCCCTACACCAGGCTCGAGTTACACATGAGTTATGACCTTTACGCAGTCTTTCGGGTTCTCGTTTTGACAAATTTATACGTGACATTTTGTATGAAGCCTTTAAATAAACGATCCTGAGTTACAATAAAGTAGGAATGTGAGCTAGGAAGTTAGCTTTAACAGCTTTACGAATAGCACGAAGATGTAGATTCAGGCCATTGTTTTGTTATTGCCTTCTCTAATCTCTCTATGCGAATAAACTAAGTGGTTATTAAAAACTATTATATAGCAGTTATAGGGATCGTATTTATGTGTTTAAACAAACAGTGAAATTTTATTTCACTGTTTGTTCTAATCTAAAGTAATAAATTGTCATCATGTAATGTTTATATACATAAGACCCTAAAGTCAATAAGACTAGTATTATTACAGATAAGAATAAGTCTTTTGCTTCTTTTCTAAATATTCCATTACATGCATTGTTTAGCCATTATAGTAGTTTGATTCTCGAGTTGGAAAAACTATAACAAGCGTAGTATATTACGCACACCGAGTTAAATATATATAGAAGGACAGTTTAGTATCTTAAGACCTTCTTAAGAGCAAATTACTTTTATTACTACACAGTTGGCCTAGTGGTTTCAGTGGTCGACACACCGCTTCCTACTGCGCCAAGATTGCACCGGATTTGAACCCACAACGGGTTCAAATCCTATATGGAACAACACTTTGTGTAAACCATAAATTGTTGTTCTAAGTCTTTTTTTTTTTTTTTTTTTTTAAAATGACAAGTCTGGGTGTACTTTGTGTCCGTTTCATGTATGTTTGTAAAGATCTCCGTGGCACAGGAATGTATATTCCTAATGCGAGAGTTGTCTTTAAGAAAAATTAATACGAAAAGTAAACACTCATCTTCCTAGCCTTTAATAAGCCCAAGATGAATGATGAATATCATTTTTTACACAGAGCGACTGGCATCGGATCTCCTGAGCAACCCTGTGGGTAAATTGAATTTGAAGGTTGAACTAGTTGTCAGTTTATTTGAGGCACTGACTTCCCAATAACGATTGCCATAGATGTTCGTGACAACCGGGACCGAGGGTTTAAAGTGCTTTCCGAGGCACAGGCGGGAAACACCGCCATAATCCATACTTTGGTCTGCTATTAAGAATTTCTTGTAAGAGAAATCCAACAGCAGTCCAAGCCGGGAATCGAACCCGAGACCTCTTGACTTGCAGTCGCTTACGCTTACCACTAGACCAACGAGGCAGGAAAGTAAACACTAATAAAAAGAAATGTTATGAATGCAGATTTGAATTGTCCAAAAAGAATAAATTTCCCTATGTCTAATAGTGTACTATTAAATATTGATGTAGATTTAAAATAAAACCTTTCAGGTACCTAGGTATATAGTTAGTATATCTTACATACAAATACGATTATAAATAAAATCAGGTCATAAAATAACTTTCTGCTTTGCACGACAAAATTGTGGAAAGAACTGCCGGCTGCGGTATTCCCGGACTAATACGACCTTCAAACCTTCAAGAAAAGAGCTTACTCTTTCTTAAAAGGCCGGCAACGCATTTGTGACGCCTCTGGTGTTGCGGGTGTCCATGGGCGGCGGTAATCGCTTACCA
This sequence comes from Hyphantria cunea, assembly GCA_003709505.1. Taxonomy (NCBI): domain Eukaryota; kingdom Metazoa; phylum Arthropoda; class Insecta; order Lepidoptera; family Erebidae; genus Hyphantria; species Hyphantria cunea. Next base: position 779,339 of record PKRV01000262.1, read on the forward strand.
TCAGACGATACGTCAGCTCCTTTGCACCCTATCTCATTAAAAAAAACAGTTAACAAATATTGATGGAGTAAGAACATACAATATATTGAAAATAAACTTACATTTGAGGAATTACTTCCCCGTTAGATTGACATCTCTAACGAGGAGGCGTGGAGGGCAAACGTTTTATCATTAAAGGCGAAAACCACTAGCTTAATTGTTTCGTTATTGGAAAAGACATATTTCATTGAATGTAGGTTGTGTTCTTGGAGCTTTTGAAAGTTCTGTTTCCCTCGACGGTCTGAATGAAGTGGTTAATGGTGGTTGATTGTTTTTTACGAATGAGTGAAGTAACTGGGGGATCAAACCCCTTTTTTTTAAAGGGGAAGAAAGTAAAAGGAGGTCCAAGTTAGTTGCAACACACAATAAGGTAAAACTGCAAAATTAAAATGTATTAGAGTAATATTTCTGCCGAAATCACTTCTTTCTAATTGATAGTAACTTCGTAGATAGGTTTGTTTAAAGCTTTAATTACAAGCATATATGTAATATTAACTGTGACATATTTCAGGAGTCAAATTAGGTTTTTTTTTGTGAAATTTTGTCGTCATGTACGTTGCTGTTCTTTGATTGGAGTGGGAACAGATGTCAAGCGTATGGGGATCATAAGACAATGTACTTAACAAAAACGTACTTAACAGGAAAACGGAACCCTTATTCCTATAAGGGTTCCGTTTGAATTGAATTTGACAGACAGACGGACAATAAAGTGATCTTTCACTTTATTGTCCCCCTGTCTGTCTGTCAAGACCTCTTTTCTCATCAACGCCTGGACGTAGCGAGCTGAAGTTCATATCAAATACTCAGGTGTACTGTCCCTTGGAGCTACAAAATCAAACTTCCAAGACTCCGAAATCTTAATACAACCATTTATGCTGTTAATTTTCGACATTCGCAAGGGAATCAAAACCAAAACGGAAACATTGCGAAAATACAGGTTTGTACCGAACACTCGGGGTGCGAGTCCAATTCGCACTTGGCCGTTTTTATATTGAAACATAAATTATACTTACAGGTAGAATACATAATATGGCTTACATTTTAATTGGCTGAATATTGAACCCACAACCACCGGCATAGCAGTCGAGATCATTAACTACTTTACTAAAAGAAAATTCCTTCTTTTTAACCTTATTACCAAAAATATGATTTATAGTAGACTCTAACGAACTATAACCTGAATATACAAATAGAATTTGATGATTAATTCAAAGATACTGAAGGCAGTACCTGAGCAGGTGTGCATTTATTGATGGGAGTGCAGGCGTGGGCAGCTCACGTGGGAGTCGACATTAGACGTGGAAATACAGTTATATTTAACTGCCTACGCCATTTAGACAATGAAGTAATATGATAAGAGCCCTAAGTAAAACAAGTTGAATATTCTACGTTAGAGCTTGTTATTTTATTTTTATCTAAAATGGCAGGATTCAATTAGGGAGTGTTATATTATTTATGAAGAATATCTGGCGAAGTGCTCGAGGTTATGATTACAGCTAACAATAACAAGTAAAAGTTGGTTAAAAAAAAATATAACCCGACTGCGTCAATATCCTGCCACCTTCAATAAATTGATATTATTATTTTTATTTTTTTTATTTTGATGTACCATTCTCACGACTAAGACGAACCTAATGACACCACTCACAAGAGAATACGTCGAGCCGTTTAGTCTACTTATCTTTATACAAAACTAGCTTTAGACCGCGGCTTCGCACGCGCTGAAATAGATATTTTACTCCCTTATTTTACCCCTTTAGGGATGGCATTTCCAAAATTCTTTTCTTAGTACAGACTTACGTTATATAAAGAACCTACATGCAAAATTCTAGGTTCAGCGGTTTGGGCTGTGCGTTAATCTCTGGACATCTTAGTCAGTCAGTCACCTTCCTCTTTTATATATTTTATATAGATTTATTTAGCCTATGTTACCTGGGCCATTATTATGGATCTATTGACACCTCTTAAAAATGGTATCCTACTGAATCGATTAAAATCGGTACAGTAGTTTAGGCGCTGCGGTGGAATATACAATCATAGAATGCAAAAAAAACCCTTTTAGCATCGCCGTAAAAATAAGCATTCACACACACGCTTACTATAATAGATTTGCGTCCACCTCTCGACACGTCCTTATTGTGCGATGTTACCTTAATGTAAGCCATTACCAAAAGTTGTCTTATTTCCGTTATGTAGTCGAATTGAGACGATATTGTCTAAACCATTATCGTAATTCGTATAATCTTACTTGTATTTTGTTTCTATTAACATTCACTTATAAACTATAAAAATAAATATGACTATAAAGCCTTATCAAATCACATATACATACATAAAAAGGTACAGTTGCCCACCGTTTCCCTAGCCTGTCCGCCCACTCGTTAGGCAACCAATTCGTAGACTTAATTCATCAAATGTTCCGGCGCGTGGCATTTGTCAACAATTCCTCCGGACCTATTTGTACTACGCCTGTACGATGAAAGGAGTGAATATCTACAGTACGGCGATATACACTGCTTTCTTAATATACTACAGGTTGAATATATGACAGGTGCTGAACCAACTAATGTAGAGCATAGATTTTTTTTAATTCGGAGTTTCGAAGGACCTACGTCAGAAATAAGAGTAAATACTGAAATATTGGTCACTTCGTATTTTTTTCTGTAATTAGTTAGTAATACATAAACTTCCCTTCCCTTCCTCTACAGAACAACACTTACCGGCCTTGGGAGTCACCGCTTTAAAGTGGAAGACATACGTTCTCGTACTCATCGCTTCGGTGCGTCGAGCGGTCAAAACCTGGAACTCACTACCAGCGCACTTTAAGCGGGGCGTGAAAAAGCATCTCACCAGGCCGCCATAGTGTGGGTCACCATGCTGCATTGTTCTTTTTCGCAATCTTCTTCTTTTTCGTGGTGACCACCACTCTTGGATTCTGCTCATGCTTTCCACCAGGCAGGGCAGAGTCATTTTGGCAGCTTATACATAAAATAAAAACGGTTTTTTGATTTTAAATTAATTCTCGGAGTTTAAGTGGTTGACGTTTTAATTTGTCCTTTTTCAATTCTCATGTCTTTGCAGTTCTGACAATAATACGCCAAATAATATAATAATAATATGCCAAAAAAAGCTAACTAAATTTTGCTTACAGTGCTAAACATTCCGTAGTGAGACACCACATTCTTTAACCATTTTATTTTTGTAATGTTTTACAGGTATTTTGGAATTTTTACGCTTTGTAAATTTTTAATTTTATCTCTAGTATCATTCTCAACACAATTTCCAAAAAATTTATTGAGGTTTTTTCGTATGCCTAGTAGTAACAATCCGTATTTCATAATATCCGTGCTTGAAAATCAAATCCAGGATATTATATTTACAAGCTTCCGACTTATCCGCTTTTCCTTTGGACGTAAATGTTGCCGATATGTTCTAGTATATGAGTTGCACTTAAGTTTGTTAGTAATATTGAATAATAGCTAGTAATATTTAATAGTTTACTGTACTGCTAATGCTTCTATTTAGAAAGCAACAGCTAAACAATGCTGGCACGATGGTTTGGTACGCGAATCTATTTTAATTTTTTCTGATCCTTGCAGAACAGTCCAGATTTCGCTCACTTTGTCGGTTCTTATAACACCTGTAGAATGATGATTTTCCAAATTTTTAATTCGTCACTACACGGATTTTTAGATTTTAAACACTAGACTGATTTCAATAATTTTTAAACTAAAGCGTAATGTACACTATCTTGTTCGAAACTTTCACAGAACTATCGAGTTTTGATGCACGCTGTATGCATCCTCGAAATACTATATCATCACTATATGACCATTTTGACACATGACCGCTCTGTCGCGGTTGTGTTCGGAGTGAAACTTGAAACCTTAGGCGCTGGCCAGCAGTTCGAGCTTACGTGAATAAATGGCGACAGCTAACGCGTACCCAGTGTATAAACGGTTAAGCTGCAGCATAACATGAACTGACCGAATCCATTTGAGCTACGTCCATTGACTTTTAGCACGAACAGAAATGAGTTTCTGAATCAAATGTGTCAATGTATTTGGTTTAGGCCGTTGATGTGGTAGAGAATTGTTGTTGTTATCAATGTGTGTTTTGTAAGGGTTTGGTGTGATATCTGCTGTTCATAAATAAAAATATTTCTAGAAGACTTGTACATTTATGTTGAAAATACAAGTTTTGGAAGAAAATGAGCGTAGGGAGAGTAATATATGTTTATTATTATTTGGTACTTATACTTCTATTTTCGGCCATGCTTTTACTTCTTTTTCTTTTTTTTTAGATTTTATGCACTTATTATTTTTATAGACTATCTGTGCCAAATTTCATACTCCTCCATCCGCATGATTTTTGTATTAAGGGATACAAAGGTCTTGCCTCACATATTTTAATATATAGACACTTTTAGTTTGGTTCAACATTCAAAAAATAAATTCCACTGTTATAGTTATTTATCTGATTCATTTTAAGCCTTTAAGTACTTAAGTAATTTTTAGAGATTTTTGTATTTTTAGATTTGTAAGGTCAATTACAGTAACCAACGATTGATATATATATATATATATATATATATATATATATTATAGCTTAAACCAAAGGCAAACTTCATGATGCTATGTATTCATACACTTTGAATATGATGTAAGTACACTCATAATATATCGTCATTTTTCTTTGTAGCTGTATTAGCAGTAAGGTTTGATGTTGAGATTTCAAATAAAATTTTCAATAATGACTCTTATAATACAATATTTTTGTCACACTGTCTGTCATTCCATATTCCATCTCAATATTAACATGTTGATACAAGTCGAGCCTCGTAATTGAATGTCATATACATGTGCGAAAATGTGTATCTAGCGCACAGACGTTGTGCCGACATATTGAAGCATCACTGCTAGATATTAAGGGAAGTGCTGGTGATTAGATGTGTTGTACGTTGTAATCAATGCAGAGTGTGTCTGCTTCTAACTGCTATAATTTCGATAAAATGTAAACATTTCATAGGTTATTATAAAAGGAATTTAAACAATTTTCGAGTAATAGTTTATGAAATTTCGGCCCAGTATAAAAGCACCATTATCATGGATGAACATTAATGAGTTCATGACTTTATGAACTTTCTGCCTCGCACAACAAAACTGTGGAATGAAATGTCGCCTGCGGTTTTCCCGGACCAATACGACCTTCAAACCTTCAAGAAAAGCGTACTCCTTCTTAAAGGCCGGCAACGCACTTGTGACGCCCTTGGTGTTGCGGGTGTCCATGGGCGGCGGTAATCGGTTACCATCAGGCGATACGTCTGCTCGTTTGCCTCCTATATCATAAAAAATGAATAATATCCGTGGCAGTTTATATCACTTATATTTTAAGTTTGGTAGTCCACAGCTGGGCATAGTCAACTACTTAGAAAAGAGGTAATAATGTATATATAGTGTTTAAAAATTGTGAAATGTACAGCGAATTCGTCAACTGTATTTTTTTCTTTTTATGGAATAAGGGCAGACGTATCGCCTGAAGTTATAAATAAATAACTTGCAGGCCTTTGGGGAATGGGGAGGGGGATGGAGGAAGGGGTTGGCGTATTGGTCTCCGGTATCCTCACTCACCCTCTCGGTTTTCTGTGAGGCCGTGGTATCACTCCGGTTGAGCCGATCTAGTCATGCGGAAGCGTGGCTCAATTTAATTACAAAATTTAGTTACTGACATACATCCCAAAAACTATAAAACAAAAATTCTCAATCTGCAATACATTTAAAAATGGAACGTGTCTATGCCAATATTATAAAGAGGGAAAGTTTACGAGGTTATGAGGTTATAGGGCATAATCTATGGATCTACTGAGTCGATTTTGAAAATTATTTTACCAATAAAAACCTCATTTTTTGTGAGTGTCATTAGCTATATATTAACCTGGAAAACGATTATCGGCATAATTTAGTTTTTCTTTATATATGGGAGGCCGAAGTGACTTTAATTTTGAACTATAACCATGAAAATAATATACACAGATCAGTCTACAAGCGTTGTAAATCACAAAATTCCCACCTTTCTCGAGGTGCACTTTAATGTCATTTCCTTCTGTACGTTCCTTGTGTTTTCAAGTCTTTTTTTCTCTATATTACGGGTTCTAATTGAAGTACGATTTTCTTTTAGTTTTAAGAACACTCGCCAGAATGAGCGTTTTCATTTGAAGTTAGGTGTAAAGTAAAACCTAAAATTTAGTACTGTAGAACAGCACGAATCCGCTGCCGTATAATCTTAAGATATGTAAACCTTTTTATAATGGAAATAAGGGGAAATAGAATGGAATAGGGTTGCAAACGAGCAGACGTATCGCCTGATGGTAAGCGATTACCGCCGCCCATGGACACCCGTAACACCAGAGGCGTCACAAGTGCGTTGCCGGCCTCGGGGGACAGGGAGGGGAATGAGGGGAAGGGTTGTATTATGGGCCCCCGGTATCCTCAGTCACTCGGTGAAACACAGCGCAGGCGCTGCTTCACACCGGTTTCCTTTGAGGCTGTGGTATCACTCCGGTCGAGCCGGCCCATGCAAAGAATACAATAAAATAATGATTATTTAAACTATCTATTTCCACCACGTAGGTCTTTAATAGAAAACCGCTTGTTTTTTCGTGACTTATACCGAATGAGTAAGGTTATTGAAACCTTTTTAGTCTTGAGTTGCAGGCTATAAGCGACGATTATTACTTACCGTCATTAGTCCCATCTGGTTATTTGCCCTTTAATATGTATACATGCCTAAACCCACTCCTAAGAGGAGACCCGAACCCAGCACTGGGACATTATGGGTTGCTGAAGAAGACATATACCGTGGAAGAGCTACGCTTTGGCACGAATGGATCGTCTCGATTGGAGTGCTACCACGGCCTCACAGAAAATCGGTGTGAAACAGCACTTAAGCTGTGTTTCACCGAGAAAGTAAGGATACCAGAGGCCTATTCCCCAATTTTCGTCCGTAATCATATCTTGCAAGTTACATTTTCGATTGAGCTGAAATTTTAAATATACCTTGAGTGCTGATGCTAATGTGATGATTTTAATCAGTGTTATTATTAATCCAAATGGCTGACGTTACAAAATAGCGACGTACGTATTTCTGAACAATCCATCCGATATAGGTATCAACAGAAGGGCTTAAAGTTATTGTTTTAGTTTACAAGTAATTAATACTAATATGTTAAAAAATCTTTCAAATGAATCAATTGCTATTAATAAGTGCCACTGACGCTGAAAACACCTAGTTATGTTATTAATCATCACAACATCCCTTTAATTTAATTTGTTTTTGTTATAGCTAATAGTAAAATAGTTTACAGGTAAGTTATATTTTAAAGGTTTTTAAGAATAAAAAAATGGCTGTCATGATTGGAACCTCAATTCAGTCTTGCTGTTCTAAGTCCTCGTCAACTGTAAAATTAATTATTTACTTGATATATACTTATATCACCGTCCAAAAATAGCTTTAAATGCATAGGAAGTACGCTACAATTGCGGCTATTAGACCCACAATACCGTGAATGGTCGACTAACGAAAGCTGGCGTCATAATAACATACTCCAATAGAGAGTCCAGGGAGGGAAGTGCCCGCAGTTAATCAGATTAGAGTATACGGGCAGCGGTCACGACCTCCCAATGGTTCAATACTCAAGATATTGTATCAAGAATTATAGTTGATTCGATCTACACATGCGTTGTGTGAATCGAATTTTAATATGAGGAAGCGTCTGGTTATAGATCATCGTGCAATGTGAAGATAATAATAATAATAATAATAATAATAANAATTTTCATCAAGATGTCGATATTAGGGGATTATAGGTGTGTAGTATGTGAGATAAAAAATGTGCATCGTGGATGTAGTGAACCATTATTTTTCGGCCACACGACTTAAAACACTTGTATTAGAATTACATTCCGTTCAGTTCCACTTTTTTTTCCCCGTGCGGAAATCCCCTCAGATACCACCTCCTGGTGGCATGGATACGAACCGACTAAAACCGCACGCCGTCTCTGGTACTAGGAGTCGGGGAACCAGGTACACCCTAGAAAGGAAAACCCTGGAACTCCGACGTACCTGGGGCCACCTACGGTTTCTAGATGGCCCCTTCCTGTGTGGAAACCCCGATGTTTCCGTTCATGCCCCAATAGGTGGGGGCGCAAGCGCCGCAAAGCTCGCGCACCCCCCACCCGAGCCTGCTTCTGCTAGGGTGACAGATGGCCTCATCTGTCACCCCCAGGCTTGCGCTTATGGAGGACGGAGATCATTTCGCGATCTCCAGCGCCCGAGCCGTCTGTGGTACCTGGCCCGTTCCCGGGCCTGGTGGACCGGAAGAGTTCTAAACCTCTCCCGGTCTCGCTCCGCCGTCTCCTTGGCAAGCATAACTTGCTCGCAGAAAGAAACGGCGGACCGTTCAGTTCCACTTCGGAACTGGTAATTAAGAATACGCGAATTTCCGAAGTTTCCATTTTTCTTGCCTAAGGTGGATCAAAAAGCAATTGAAAGACAAAATGTAATGGTTACACATCTTTTAAAATAAGAACCTCATGGGTAACATGTGGAAGAAATTTCACTCGAAGATTTCATACCGTGGAGGTTTTATGTCAATTCAATGTATCTTTTGTTTTAAAACCTTAATTTCATGTTTAAGCCCCTGCAGGTAAGAAGTAATAATGTATGGTGATAATGTATATGTAATGGCTTTGCATTAGTGAAAGTATTTTTAAAATTGGTTTAGTTGTTTAAGCAAACAAAAAATACTCACATAAGCATTTATAATATTGGCTAGGATATTTAACATTAGTTTGGTTACCATTACCATATACACTCCGCTGTAGAATTAGACAGTCGTCTGTTAGGTGAAAGTGTCTAAATTTTACAATTCAATAATATATAGCAATACAAGTATATAAGTACAACTAGACCAAGTACAGCGAAGGATATAAAACTTAGAATTACTTAAAGAGTGCGGGCGTGAAATACGTTATTGAAGCAGGTGGTCGACGTCTGGCGCTCAGACTTGAGTCCGACGCACCGCACACGGTAGCAAGACGGTAATTAATTTAGACTGCAAATAGTCGAAATTGAATTGCAAGTGTTAGAAAGTACTGTGTCCAGCAGTAATGTTGTAATGTTTGAAATGATGAACCATGAAAAAGTTGCAAGCATGAAAATTTAAAAAGAGGTGGGGGTGGGGCGGGATTAATAGTTTTCCTTTCAAAACGAGTCTTTATACACTTTACTTTGCTGGGAGTTTTTTTAGCTGGTACAGTTAGGAATAAATTACTAATTCTGCTCAAATTTATGTCTATACCAATATTACTAATTTGAAAGTAAGGTTGTATTTTGCTATTTTGTTAGAAAAAAAACAAATATCTTTCATAAAATATCGATCTAAATAAAGGAATATCGAGAGATAGCTTAATTAACAAAATCAATATAAACCCGATCGGAGCCGCAGACATAAGCTAGTATGAAATCCAATAATCGTGTAATTGTAATTTGCTTGAGCGTGCAGGGGTCATTACCTACAATTGAGTTAAATTGAAGCGGCTGCAGCGTAATGACTATGGCACAGGATCGCGATCAAGTGGTTACGGGTTCGAACCCCACTCGATACACAAGTGAATTGAACCCCACTTCAGTCCTACTCGAGTAATGTGCTACTAACATTTGTATTTCCTTTTCTGATATTAAGTTATATTAATTAGTTTGGTTCTCTCTATAAACTTAGTACAAACTTTATACCAATTGATCAGTCTAATGTGGTACGTACAACATTATTTCTAACGAGACCTATGTCCAGCAGTTGACTATTGAATGTTGTCGATAATGATCTTTTTATTGAGAGGCGCTCATAGCCCAATTGCACTCGGTGATTAGAAACGATCATCGAGGGTAAGCAACGACGGCGCGGACAGTACCTGGATGGATGACCGCTGGTGGCATGTTACCATGAACGTCTCCGTGCGTAACGTAACGCTGTCGGTCCCGGTTATTATCATATGATAACAGTCGTGAAGCTTAATTGGAGGCCTTCGGGCCGCTTAAAAACATCCAACGGCAAGATGACGTAGCCACAACGTTGTCTTGCCAGTCTCCAACCCGCACTTGACCAGTGTGGGGACGTATGGCCTTAACCCTCTCCTGAGAGAAGACCCGAGCCCAGCAGTCAGACATTATGGGTTGTTGATGATAATGATCTGTTTATTAACCCCCGACGCACAAAGAGGGGTGTTATAAGTTTGTCGTCGATGTCTGTCTCTCTCTGTGTGTGTCTATCTGTGCCATCGTAGCTTGGGAGGGATCGATTTAAGAACCAAAGCCAGTTTCCTTGCAGTGGTTCTTAGATATGTTTAGTCTATATCGGTCCAGCAGTGTAAGAGTATTAGCTCTTTTCTAAAATTATGTAAGATATGTTTAGCGTATGATTACTCGATTAAGTGCTTGCGTAGAGGGTTTGGGTTTCTAAATTTTTTATTTGAGCTTGTTAGAAACCATGTCTTGCAAAACAAAACCGTTTCTGCGTGGGAGAGCCTTAATGGAAATGGTTTTGGTCCAAAGGAAATTCCCAGGTCTATTTGCTAGATGTTACAACGCCAAATTGATATTTATGTCCTAATCCACCTACGTCTATGAAAATTGCAATCATATTAGTTTAATTTCTGTACAATTTAGTCTTTGCTATTATTGCTAATGGGTGTACAAGAACCAGTGTCAACTGTTAGTCGGTACTTCGAAAGAGTACATTTTTAGACCTTTGAAATTTCTACTTTCCATAGAATGCGCAAAGTCATTGACGTATAACTTGATTATTTCTGAACTTCATATATTTTAGCTTTTCTAAACACAATCAATATTATTATATATATTATGTTATTCTCATGATAGTTATAAACTTTCAAAAGTGTAAATCCTTGTTTAGTTGTTTCATTCATTCCTACAATGAAGATTATGACAAAAAATTACATCGAACCAACGTACTGATAACTATGAGAAGTCGTGTATGAACGTGCTCGTTTAAAATAACTGTAGCACTTATATTGTACTTACTTTTCACAAAACTATTAAACTAGACTATAATTTCCCAGGGCATGCGCTACAGTACAATAGTGCACAATTAACCAATTGCTTAAACAGGATGCGTTGATTATGAGACCACCTACAGACCACCGCTTATAAGGATGTGAATTGATGCTCAACATATTTTGATACGAACTGGAGGTGGGTGGAAGAAATTATTTTAACCCACTTATATAATGGCTAATATTCACAGTGACTCTGCAAAATTAACGTGTGAATATTGAATGTTTAAGTAATTTATCTACATTTGACTTGGCGCGAGAGTGAGAATTTTATTCAATTACTAAATGTACTTCCCTCGTCAAAGAATCATCGTCATTACATTCAGTAGACATCCGATTAATAAACAAGTGATTTATTGAAAAAGGTCTTTTTTATAAAACAAGCTTTCATTTCATGACCATATAGCCGATGATAACCCACCCAAAATATTTTAGATATTTTAGATTAATAATACCGATTATACATAATTGTATTGTCATCAGAACCAAAGTGACATTTCAAATTTCAGCTCAATCGGTTATCGGGAAGGGGATCAATTTAACTTGCAAGATTTCGTTACAGACAAAAATCGGGACAGGTAAAACTAAATAAGAGCTTGTAAAAACTTTAAGAATTAAAAATTATTGGGCCTTTTCAATCCTATAAATTCACAATTTCTAATGTGTTAGTATTTTGCTTTTTAAAGTGTCTTTCAAACTACTAAAAGTTGGCAGTTAGCCTTGTGTACCCTCTTCTAATTTTTCACCAGGAGTATGCAAGCAAGATTTACTATTTTAACTAAGCTGCACAAGTATGACTTTCTACTTCTACAAGCACCTTTTGGTAACCGTTCATAGCATAGTGAACTGTAAAAGTTTTTTTTCATGCTTTAACACTTGCCTTTGATATTGAAATATTTTGTTCGTCTTAGACAAATACCCAACTTCATCCTCATCATCATCATCATCAGCCTATCGCAGTCAACCGCTGGACGTAGGCCTCTCCAATTTCACCCCATTTTGTTCGATCTAGTTCTATCTTCTTAGACCCAACTTATTGTTATAATGTGTTGTACCTATGTTTTTATACGTATTATAATTAAGTCACTTTACTTTTTTTCTGTCCAAGATATCATGGTAGTATCGTTACGCAGGATTTATCCAATATTTTATCAAGTTGGTTGAATTATTAGTCTGAAAACATCATCTTTATGAGTCACCAACTAAGAAGTTTCGGACCCCTAATCGATAAAGTCGCGAGTTGAGCAAACTAAATCAGTCAGCCCTCCCAGTGCCCCTCTGACTGGCGATATTTTACGTTTGCCTACTTGGATGGTGTTTGCAATGGACTCGTAGTTTGCACTGGGAATTTGTCCCATACAGTGCCTAGCTGTAGGTAAGCAAATACACATATACGGCTTTACTTCGAATAGATTTCTCTGGAATCGTTTACGAAGAGATTGCCATGTGTTGAAAACGCTTTCAAAACCTGTTTACAAAACACTGTTGCGTTGTGAAAATTGTCTTAATAATTAGACTAAGCCATAACCATAAACTACTAAAGGTAAATTAATTAACTTCGGAAATAACTTGTTCTTTCCAATCATTATTGGAAAGCTTCTACGTATTTAAATGAATAGAAAGATTTAAGTAGCCTTTTTATATTTTGTGAATATAATCTCCAATGAAACTTTTAATTATTTTAAAATATTCAATACTCGGTTTGTTTCATTAATAACTAGCTGACCCAGCAAACTTCGTACCGCCATATTTACATAATGGTCTCAGCTTCTCACAGGCAGCGTATAGTCGCAGTAAAAAAAAAACTTTCCCGTTATCTTGTTTTTTCTCGTATACCAACCTTGTTCAGACAATAAAGAACACATATAAGAAGAAATATTTTGTTTGGTACAGCCGATCGAAAGTTATGCGCGTACATTTCGGCGATTCATTTTTATTTATATAGAAAGAAAAATCTTTTACTAAAAGTTTAATATATAGGTATTGCTATTGAATTAATATAGAAAAAAAAAGACATCACTATAAAGCAAAATTGTACCTATCAGTAACTACAGTAGCCACGAGTAATAGTTAGAACAAAAATAATCAATGTCACATAAAATATAAAATGAAATCAGTTACCATTATGGCTGACGACTATTCAAAAACACATATTGGTACATAAACATTACATTGGGTATTTTTGTATCCAAAAACAAATAAACTAATCGATTTATAATAACGGACGATTTCCGACCGCGTTGGGGGGTAACAGTCATAATAAATGGAGCTTCCGGCAGTGCTTTGGTCGTGTATACCCCCATAGTGGCCACATGTTTATTCTAATCACCAGTTGTTGATTTGGAAAACTTTTTACGGAAATTAATGGTTGATTTGATGGTTAGCTCTGTGACGAATAGATAGTTAATGATGTTTGTGTGTATGTAAATAGATTAGGGTTGACACGTTTTTATTTTGTGTACGTATAGAGACAGTCTTGTAGTGGTTTAATATCGACCTTAATTTATTGAGTTTTATATCATTCTTATTCATCACTCAAAATGTTGTTATTCAGATAATTCATAAAGTGTTACGCCAATAAATTCATTAACTGAATCTGTGTACACGTCTGTAGGTCTTTTCATATATATATATATATATATATATATATATATTCGATTAATGTGTAATACTAATTTAGCAAAATACTGGTGTTTTTTCATTTTCTTTCACTTATCAATTCAAATATAAAAATTAAGGACGAAGAACAGCCAGATAGTACCGTTTTTGTAATTTCACTAATAAAAGGGCTGGCTAGACGAGGATTAGAGAGATTATATTATTCTAAGCTAATATTATGACTTGAATTTGTAACGTGATTGGAATCCAGTCTGATTGTTAGGAGGTAAATTGTAAATTTGTAAGCCAAGATTTTACAGAAACCATGATGCATGTAACGTTTTTAACGTTATGACTTTGCCTACTAACGACGACTAATAGTAATAGTTCTGACCGTAGAGCCTAAACTATTAAATTAATTTAAATGAACAGATTTATTAAAAATGAGCGCTTATATATATAATCGAAAGCGAAGTATCACTCACCGATTAATCGCTAAATCTCAAAAACTAATATCTACGAACTTGAAATTTGGCAGGTAGGTACCCTTATAGGGTGTAGATATCGGCTATGAATGGATTTTACGAAACTTAGTATTGTATGAAAGTTGTATGTTTTTGAAGTAAGAGACTACATATTTAAAGTGTATGCTCTATTGTTGATGTGGAGATGTACTAATAATGTATCTTTAAAAATAAAAACCTCTTTTGGGGTTAAAACGGAGGATGGTAACTTATACAAAATCCTAATGTTATCTTAGTGAAAGTAATTATGGCGGAAGGTTTTTTAATGGTATTTAAATATAAGAATTATCATATCTATATACTAGCTGAGCTCTCTGGTGTTGTCCGCGGTACAACAACAATCGCGGTACAAAGCTAGTAGGCTATAAGAATTTTATCAAAAGTTTATGACATAAGTGAGGCAAAAAGGTTCACCTATAAAGTTCATGATAAAGAAAAACCGTTTTAGGTTTGAAAGGATGTATCCAAGTTGGTGTAGGAAATAGAAAGTCATTTTCGAGAAAGTTAGGATGTGCCCTTTTCTAGAATATTTTATCTCCGTCAACCAATCTGTGGAAAAAACTAGAAAGTAGCACAGTCGTTAATAGTTCGTTGCTGAACATAGGCCTCTGGCGACGAGGAGGGCAGTACTTGGAGAAGATCTGGGTTTTATATATATATAACTACACACGAATTGACTTTAGTTGTAAGTAAATTTAGAGGGATTAAGTTAATGGATTGAGTTCAGGTAAAGTGCAGTCAAGAAACAGCTTTTTCGATAAGAGTTTTTGCATATTTTATGTTTATAAAATATTATTGGCTTATGCCTGTACGCTTGTGTTCAAAAACATTGTGTTTGTAACCATTTTTTTAACCTACTTGAGTATTGTTAAGAGTTCTTGGAAAATACTTTTCATTTCTCTTTACCCGACTGCGAAATAAAGAGGATTATGTTTTTTGAGTGAATGTGTGTGTATATTTTTTTTATTTGAATGGTGTCAATAGATTCATCTTAGTCGTGAGAGTGACACTGGGTACAGCAAAATTAAAAAAAAAACAGAAATTATACGCAGTTCGGGTTTTTTTGAAATAATTCATTACCCGCTTACAATTGACTTGATATTGGACAAGTTATTAATTTATACAGAACAATTGACACAATTAAGGAAATCATATATGACAAAGCCATTGTATTCAGTTCAAAGGTATAATTAACCGATTTGGTGTAAATCAGGTCAATATACACTAAATCGTAGAAATTGATTAATCCGATCTCGGCCTAGTTTTACGACCTATTAATTTGTATTGGAGGTTGTTTGAGTTTAGTAGGTGAAAATATGACACGGTTTTAATATTAAAAATATCTAAAATCTCAATGTTGTTGTGTGGGGTCCGTTTCATCAAAAAGAAAGATTTTCAGAGGAATCTCTTCTCATTTATAGAAATATCTAGAACTTTCTCAGGCAACTGTCCATTCCATTTTTTTCAAGACTCCGTGATGGTAATAAGTTTCGAACCTCAACGTTAATTATAGCACTAATGAATAGCAATATATAGGGGTGGGTCACCCGTATCATCAAGGGGTATGAAAAATAGATGTTGACCGGTTCCTAAACCTACCCTATATGCACACAAAATTTCATGAAAACTGATTCAGCCGTTTCGGAAGAGTTTGGTATCAAACACCGCGATACAAGATTTTTTTACACGTATTCTACACTCATTTTTTATTGCCTCTGAGGAAAATCAGCCAGCCATTAAAATACGACCGATAGTTCATCTAACATTCGAATATGTGTTAGTATTGTGTAAAGAATTATATCGCTTCAATGACTTGAAGTAATACTTACACAGTTATACATAGGCCTTAAATACCCACCACTACTGTTATAAAATCTTAGTACAAGGGAACATCTGGTCCGTAATTTTTATCTCTATTGTCCTAAAAAAGGTCTATTCTTGAATGTTTTTTGTTTGTCAACATAATCTCTTTTAGTAGTTTCGACGTGGATTAGGTCCCTTTGTACTATCGACAAACTTCAATCATCATCCACTTTGCTGATAAATAATTTGAAACCTTCAAAACAATAAAGAATTCCCTCCTCTTCTATGCATATCACACTTAGGACGTTTTAAACCAGTAGGGACGTAGCTTGCTTAATAGCAAGCTACGTCCGTACTGGTCGGAGATCTATGCAAGTTTTCACCTTTATCATCATTGCAGTAGATAATCTGTATATATAACAATGAATCCCTATTTCCCTTGGTAACGCCATCACGCGTGAACCGCTGGACCGATTTTACTATTTTTTGTGTTGTCTTTGTTACTGTCAGGAGAAGGTTCTTATGAAAATACTTTTTCAGAATTAACTATAAATAAATAAACAATAACCTCGGGTAACACCGCGGGAGTCAGCTAATATATTATTTTGTTTTTATCGAATCGCGGGCAAAAGAGCAGACGTATCGCCTGATGGTGAGCGATTGCCGCCGCCCATGGACATCTACAACACCAGAGGCGTCACAAGTGCGTTGCCGGCGTTTGGGGGATGGGGAGGAGGATGGGGATGAGGGGAGGGGTTGATGGGCCTCCGGTATCCTCACTCACTTGGTGAAACACAGCGCAAGCGCTGTTTCACACCGGATTTCACTGAGGCGGTGGTATCACTTCCGTCGAGCCGGCCCATTCATGTCGAAGCGTGGCTCTCAAAACAGTCAAGTCTCAAATCATATTTTCAATCCATGTTTATGAAATTCATTAAAATTTCGAATACATGCTTTCATGGATACTATAACATATGATTCTCTGTGTAATTAAATTACAGAATTGAATATCTGTAAGAAAGTAAGCTTTTGGTGGGTCATGAATCAAATTTTTCGATAGTACATAGCCTAGTTGGTTCTTTGGGTTAAGCTTTCTGTGTTATAGGGCGGGTCTGAGTTCGATCTACCGGATGAAAAACAGGTTATTGGTTTTTTCCTACATCAAATCGACTGTGGAAACATGTCTGGCAGCCACGTCTTCTATTATATTTGAAACCTTCACCTACCTACTGATATTATTTGATGTGATGATGTGATATTATTGATTCCAAAATATCATGATATCAGAAGTATGATTCTTTAAGTAAGTTTGAAAATAGTGATGTTCGAAATTAGTGACTTCTAAAGCGACCTGATTACTGAGCCGGAGGTTGTGGGCTCGTTTGTCTGGGTGTTATATGTTTGTGATATGTGTGTACTTTGAAATATTAAAGTATGTTTATTTAGAATGGTAACAGGTTTGTTCCCTATCAGGTTAATATAACTTATTATGTTGTCGTAAATGCAAGCGTTTAGTACGCCCCTGTATACGATCTACGAAAAAAATGTGGGTATGTATAGGTGGTATAAGAATAACGTATTTCGTGGGAGAGCCACGCTTCTGTACAAATGGGTCAACTCGACCGAAGTGATACCACGGCCTCATTGAAAACCGGTGTGAAAGAGTGCCTGCGCTGTTTCGCCGAGTGAGTGACGATACCCGAAGCCCATCCCCCAAAAACCGATGACGCACTTGTGAAGCCCCTGGTGTTGCGGGTGACCATGGGCGGCGGTGATCGCTTACAATCAGGCGATACGTCTACTCGTTTGCTATTCGTCCATAAAAAAATATGCATAGGTTAGGAAAATTTAATTTTAACGAAACATATACTAAGTTTTATGTACTCCCTGCACCTGCACTGAATACTGTGGATAAATTCCTTCATGTATAGTATTGTTGGGGCAAACTTTTGAATACGACTTTTTTATAACCTAATTCATTCTATCTTTCCATATACCTATTGAAGTTCGAAATAAGTTCATCGGTTCAGAGATCTCATCGCGTTTATTACGTTAGCTTAAATCAAACATGACCATGTTTTTATACGTCATCGTAAATGAGCTTATTAACCTCTAAGAGAGATCGAACGAATTTTTTAACTGGTAAAGTATTTTATCGATACAAAGATAAATATTAAACTAAACTTGAACAAAAAATATAAAGAGATTTGAAGATTGTCATTGAATAGCAACATTTCTTATCTATCTCATAGAATAATCGAGGTTTTATCCTAGAAAATTTCCTTTCATTGAACAGACCTATGGGTTAAGTTACACTGGTTAGTGGTTTATCTGCGCAGGCCGAAGTTTGTTCCCCGAAATGGGGACATGTTTGGGTTTCAAAATTATAGGATAGCATGTCTTGTTTTGTTTTTATTAGAGAAAAAAAAAAGATTTTCTTTGTGCTTGTATGTGGAAAATTGTTTTACTGAATCACTTATTGTTCTGTATCTGTGCTATGTACTTTGAGATTTTTTCATTTACTGTTTGAACTAGAGATTTTCGGTTGTGTTGTCTTTTTATGTACCAAGATGAATATTGTTTATCTTTGAAACTTAGTTATAACAACATATACTTTTCATAATAATTATTATCACGGATATTAACGCGGTCACTTGTTTAAAGGTATCTATTACCTCTGATTTGCCTGACGTTTCGACCAGGTTACACTGCTTGTGGTTACAGGCTGACTGCGTTAGTTCCCGTGAAAAATTTTTTTATGTCATGAAACACGAAAGTTTAAAGGTCCGTATATACTTTTCATATTGTTTTTTTCTGACGGGTATATCTACAAGGTTCAGAACTTTTTATAGAGGATTCATATCATGGGTGTAGATAAAGTCTTGAACGCAATTGTACATAATTGGGTATTGAAACACCCATGTAATACTATTATCACTACTTTAAACCACATTCGTGTTCAATACTCCCTAATATACAATAGTTGCATAAATAACTATTGAAAACTTAAAGAAATCGCTTTCAAAAGTGTGTTACAATCAATCATACATTTGAAGCTAATAAAAGGCGATAAAAACAAGCAAGACCGGCTGAACTTCTAGCTGACTTCTAGCTTGAAATAGCACATAAGTAGCTTTTCTCAAACAATTGATGTAATCGCAAGCGAAGACAGGAATAAAAGTTAGTAGCTATAAGTTGCAAAACGTGGGTGTGTGGGTCGCGAAAACGAAAGCGAAATTATTAATTGAATGGCCAATATCATTGTCAGCGATTCCGTGCAATAGATCGCTCTTAGATAACCTTTTTTGTTAGCTATATTACAAATGTCCGTCATATTGACACTTGAATGTGAATGAATCATAACCATTACATTGTATACAAATTTATTTAAATAACATTTTAATTATCGTCTCTTAAGTTGGGTAGGTAATGTTTACGGAAGTGTTTGGGTAATACGGCAAATAGTTTATAGTCGTAACACAAATTTATTAATGGATGTTAATTTAATTAACTTTGTAGGTTATATTTTACGAGAGTATGTGTGTTTATGGGGTTAATTGTGATAATTTTATAAGTAGGTAGGCTAAATATATAGTTGCACGTATTAGAGTAGGTTTTTTACTCATGACAGTTTTAATCGCGACAGATAGTACG
Source organism: Hyphantria cunea (assembly GCA_003709505.1). NCBI lineage: Eukaryota > Metazoa > Arthropoda > Insecta > Lepidoptera > Erebidae > Hyphantria > Hyphantria cunea. The sequence goes on from PKRV01000262.1 coordinate 799,086, forward strand.
GTGTAGTATTTTTTTACTGCTGGTTATAATCAGAATAGAATGAGGATTCTTGCAATTTACTTTGAATACTTTAAGCAGAATTTGAATTTTCTGATAACTATAGATCCTCAAACTTTGTCTATGATTAACCGGTTGCTCAGTTCATACCCCCTAGTGATCTTAGTATTTTGAGATCATCAAAATTCTTTATTTATTATGCTTTAAAAATAATTTTCCTTTTCCAAAATAATAATGAATAGTGACGTGTTGTAACTAGTTCGAGATTAAATTTTATCTATTTATTGTGAGCCATCTGTTTCTCATGGCATTTGACTAATCGTTTTCAACATTCGTCATTTACATTACTGGTAGCGCTTTTCTTTGATACTCAAAATTATAATAAAATATTATTAAAACCTTTATATGCTTTTTAAAACACTTCTAGTACATATCTATTAGTATTTGGATGAACATACCTCGGTATTTTTTTTTGGTAAAATAATATTTTGAAATATAAATCCTAGATAGAACGATTTATCAGCTCTGAAACCCCCTACATTACTAAATTTCAAGGAAACCGTTGCAGCTGCTACCGAGATTTATATTATATATAAACAAGAATTGCTCGTTTATAGGTATATCTTTCATATATAATATGTGCATTTATGGTAACCAGGACCATGTTTACAGTCCATTTACATATGCAAGATAAGTCAAATTTATGTAAATCATATGCCAGGGAACAATGTCAAGTTCGCATGCTGTCCTGTCTTTGAACGTGACCTTCAAGATGCGGTGCGATGCGGCTAACATGCCTGCATATATAATGCAAATAGATTTTAACTATAATTTATTTTAATTACCTGGGTGGCGTAGTGGTAGCGTATGCCACTGTTGAGCTTGAGGTCTCGGGTTTGATTGCCGAGTTGGACCAAATGTTTGTATGATCTACAAATATTTGATTTGGAGTTTAGGTGTTTTCTATCTTTAATACGTATATATTTATAAAAAAAATAATTTTTGTATTTATATTAGTTAAGCTCTGCTTAGCTTGGAACCAGATGGTGTTGTGTGTTAGATTTCCAAAATATTTATTTACGTCGTCCTCAAGGAAAAAATATAAATACTCTACAAATATATTACGAGAATTGCGTTCCCTATTCCACGTAACAGATATCAGATATATTATGTGGTTTATTGAAAATATATGCAAAAGAATTACTACAACCAAAAAATGTATTTACCGACTACGCAAAAATTTTACACAAAATTTACCCGGACCATTATTACGAATCTATCGATACCTTATATATTAATGTAAGTTAATAAGTGAAGCAAAAATTGTCTACTCTTTTTTAAAAAAAATATGTCAACGGAAGAGTACCTATGATATTTAGCATAAGTTAATTTTATATTTGTAAAAGAAAAGTGCAGAATACTAGAAAAACAAATAAATTATGGTCGAATTTCGACCACTGCGCTACCATTAAGTTAACTAAAATAGGTTCAGTAGTTTAGGCGCTATGATGATACATACAAAAATATATGTATATATAATCTACCAAAAAACCTTCTGACATCGCCGTAGTTAAGTAAAAATAGATCGCGTCCTGAAGCTCGCTGTGATAGAAACCCGACCCGAGAATCCGGCCGCACAATCGCATGCAAATAAATGAAAACTTATGCGATGTTGCCGACTATACAGGTAGTCTGTTTAATACTAACCTAATTCTATACCAACTTAAATATTTAAACATCTTTCGCCCTTGACCCGGTTTCTCTTTGTTCGATTGTCACGAATTCTTGAGATTTTATTTCGAAATAACTTCTATACGAAGATGAAAGATAGTGGCCATTGCAAACATTTGGGAAGATGGAATAAAAGCCTGTTAGATATGAGATAGTAATCTTATTGAGAAAGGACTTTTCTTGTGATATTTGTTTCGTAGTTTTTGTGTAACAAAGTTGTTTGTTCCTACGCCTTTTGTGATATTAACTCATTGTGTTTTGGTAGAAGTTTGAACTTCGCCATACTTCTTTACGCATTAATACTTTTACAAAGCAGATATTTCTTGTTTGGGTTTTGTTCATACGGGTTAGTAAAATAATAGGACCTTGTAGTCGTATAGATAAAATGTTTTCGGATATCTGATATATCAGTTTTCGGCAATATTATGGAATAATAATGGTTTTCACGGGAATTAACGCGCTCACTTATTTAAAGGTATTATATACCTCTGATTTGCTTGACGTTTCGACCAGTTTACACTGGCCGTGGCCACAGGCTGACTGCGTTAATTTCCGCGAAAGTAATTAGTGTACCATGAATTGCGAAAAATCAAAAGTTAGTAAATTATGGGATATTAATACTTGGGTTGCCAACTAAACACTATGTACTATACTATAGGTATACTATAGGTACTGGTACTATAGGTACTAAACAACTGATATGAATACATAAATACTTTTTTTTGTAAATACATACATATTATACATTGAAAACACCCAAACTCCAAAACAAATATTTGCAGGGTAAATAAACTTTTGATCCGACCTGTTAATCGAACCCGAGATTTCTCCAGTCTCATAATCTAACTGCAAGACAGTCAAATTGAGTTTAACTTTAACCATTCTTTCTAAAAATGACCTGTATATTTAAGATCGACGGAATTCGCTATGTTATCACACTTAGCAATCGGACAGTTTTCTCCAACACTCTCAAAGGTTTTAAAGTCCGCCATCTAGATATGACCAAGTGTTGTATGTACTTACACTCTTATGACAACGATAATTTCACAGACATTCAACATTTGACCTGGCCCCTAGCGACACTAGGTGCCAGATGGGTATCTAGATGAAACTATATCTAAGTAATTAGTTCTTAACTGCCATCGACCCAAGTGTCTCAAAAATACAGAATTTTGTTGTGTTATTTTTAAATAAAATAAAAAGATGTGACCGTGTGTTTTCTATGTACTTTTCATTCCATCCACTTATCGTTTGCGTTAATTTTGAGAGCATTGGTGATAAAATATTGGTCTGGGTGTATAATAAGAATATACTTAGTTTCCTTGAATAATTTAATCTTATAAAATTGTATCTCATTTTCTATTTTATGTATGTATCATTTGGTATGTATGTATTTCGATCACGTGAATTTGTAGTGTGACAAATCTAATTTTGATAGGATAAAACTCATTTTAGTGATATTTAGTTCTGTTTAAAGAGATTCCAAACAATAGAATTAACACCATTATCTATTTACAAGTATAACTAAAAATAAGCACAATGTTCGGCAAAACCCCGTTCTCGATTTTCAGAAATACAATCTGTACTCTGAAGTTTTATTATATCTCTCTTATTTCGAATTTAAACGCAAAGCACTAGCAATATCACTTTCAAAAACAGCTTTGCCAAATAATTTATTAAATTTCCTTTCTACATTACAATAGGTAATGAAAACCTTTACCCGCAGCCCTTTCCTTAAATCCACTGCAACCTTCAATTACTTAAGCACGCTTCTCTTTTGAGACGCTTAATTACCGCTATCCTTTCGTATTTAACTCCTTATTATCTGCCAAAGAATATAAAACAGATGGTCGAGCTGTTTCTAAAACTTTTTCACATGGATTGATTGTTTTTAAGACAGGAGACAATTCATTTAAGCTTTACTTTTCAATAAATAACATCTAACAAACGAGCAGTTAGTATACTTACCTGGTGAGAAGTGATTAACTTATGTTGATCTTGTTGTGTGTGTGTGTGTGTATTAAGCGGCCAGGTCAAAGGGCCGAAGGGCTTGCTTGATATGTATTAATTATATTATAGTGTTCTAACCAATACCAGGCTGTATCAAACATCGCTAGATATATTTGAGTGAACTCGTATATACGTATCCTTAATAGTACACACACCTACGTACATACAACAACAACATACCTATTTAATAGTTTTATGGTCAAGTGCAGCGTGACGTAATATTTCTATTTTATGAATCATCTAATCCCTACTATGTCTACGCACCAATAGCAGCAAAAGAGGTACTTATTATAACTAAAGTCATCATCTTCTTATTGAGATTATTTGAGGTCGACTACCAGTTCAATCGGTTTTACCAAAGCATCAATTTTTCCACGGAGCCGCAATTTTGTGGGCAAACTGAATTCGATGGTTGAAATATATTACTTTGTAGATCCTATAAAATATCATTTTTTTAACTTATAAATATAATTGACTTCTCTGCTCATAACTTATTTTTTTAAAAAGTTTTAATCTTTGAATAAAGTTGGTAGAGAACCGATATTCCGTAATTATCGTATAGATTTGTCAAGGTATCAAGTATCTCCGATTTGTTTTAGATCCATCCGACTAATTGGCGATATGGAACCCCTTATTTTCACAAACGGTCATTAGTAAAAGGAGAAAGTAGGCGGTGGAAACGAGCTTAACGTTATACGACGTTTTTACCGGTTTGTTTTATGTTATAGAAGAAGGTAAACGATTTAAGAGTCACTATCGTTGGCTATAGAAGTGTCAAAAGCAAATGCAATGCCACGTTTTGTGTGCCATTGGGCATAATAATTAGATACATTCCTTTCCCGGGCACAAGGTTAGATAACTGTTAAAACAATATTTTTTTCATGAAATAGGGGGAAAACGAGCAAACTTATCAACTGATGATGAGCGATTACAGCCACCCATGGGAGTGTCCATGGGCAGGGTCACTCGGCAAAATCAGAGGCGTTACAAGTGCGTTGCCGGTCTTTGGAGGGTAGGATGGGGAGACGGGTTGAGTATGGGCCTCCGTTATCCTCACTCACTCTGTGAAACACATTGCAGGCGCTGCTTCACAGTGGTTTTCTGTGAGACCATGGTGTCTCTCCGGTCGAGGGGGTCTATCCATGACGAAGCGTGACTCTCCCACGGTAAAATGCTCCAAATGCATTGTTATCAGAGCCGAAACAATATAAACTAAACATTTAAATTTCATATATGACAAATTTTTTAACTGAATTTTTTCATCCCAGTTGGAAAGTTACTGTAAGCAAAAAAGGTTTCATATGAATCCTTATAGATTTGTGTAATAAATATATGACCAAAATTTACGAAAATGATGTTTTATTATAAAAATTTAATGGTACTACTATTTTTTCTTTCTTTATGGGTGAATCAGCAATGCAAATGTAAGGATTGAGTTGGCTGTACTCGTAAAATTGGTGAACTTGAATCAAAATGAGATGGAAAAGAAACAACCGAGTATTTTCTTAGGAATAGGATTACGTCTTAATTTATTTTATTGATTTTATTTTATTTTAAAACTTCATGCACACATGTACAACGGCGGGCTTAATGCCCAAGGCATTCTTTACCAGCCAACCTTTGGATGGTGTAGACATTTTGTGAGGTAGATACATTGTGGTGGGAAAAAAAATATATATTCGTGAAGTTACAATATATACATAAAAATATAAATAAATATATATACACCGTAATATATAAACTTTATATACATACACTATGATACACACTAATACATAAACTTTACATACGTACACTGTGAGTGGATACTAAGTTGTTTACTAATTAAGGCTTTCCTGCCATCTGGTAAAAAGGTGGTAATTCCTTATTTTTGTTTCGATATCTGTGCAAGTATTCTTTTGTATCTGATCTACATATATGTAAGAGGAAGGTGACTGACTAAAATACCCAGAGATCAACGCACAGCCCAAACCGCTAAACTTAGAATCCTGAAATTTGTAGGTTCTTTCTATAACATAAGTGAGCACTAAGAAAGGAATTTTGGAAATGCCACCCCAGATGAGGTGGAATAGGGTATGAAAATATCTATTTCTACGTGAACAAAGCAGCGATCAAAAGCTAGTAATCCATAAAATTTATCTGACTGTTTCAACCACTTCTGTTTATAACGTTCCAATGCATGCTTTTAATGCAACAGTTTTTCTGTGGCGACTGATACAAAATACACATTTTCTGCAATTTGAAGTGACTCTTCTCTGCTTGATAAACAGCAAGAGTAGAATCCAAGAGTAGTTACCATTATCATTCACACTAGATTACTCTTTAGTAGCAAGATGAAAAATGTACGCTATTCAAAGTGCCTTACACACATGTACCTGACTAGAAAAAAAAATTTACAAATATAAGTAATTTTGATGTATTTTTTGGATGCGTTTGGAATTCGTCGTTAAAATATACTTTATGTAAATACTGATGTGTGCTTAAATTAAGGTCAGTTCCATTTCTTGAAAATAATTTCTCTCAGGCAGAATAAAACCAGTGCTATCAAATAATAGAAATCTGCGTCATTTGAATATTATCACATCTATCAGATTTAATATTCATTCATCTTAACGAAAGTTATGCCTGGAGCATCACAAGTTAATAAAGTCGTCTAATGAACAGTTTTCTTTGCTGGGTACTGTCTTAGCGTCCGATGCAACCCCGCAGGGATAAGGGAGAAATGTTGAGTGCTTCTCAACTTTGAGCAATCAACTTTACATTTATTTTCATAAAATCAGTGGAAAAATATCAAAGTATATGTTGGAACATAATGGTGGAACATAATTGCCTGGATTTATGTCCCTCGTGTGTTCTTTGTTTGTTTTTTGTGTTATCGAAAGAGCGACAGTATAAATCGCTCTTTAAAGCTAATAGGTCATAGAGCAGTAAATAAAAAAATACGCTAATTATTGTTCTCTTATTAACAAAATGTTTAATTTTTTGCCGATATTACAGTTGAATAATCCAGAATCTGCTGAATAATGAAGAATCCAGTTTCCTAGTAATACAATGCTTCCGCTTTAAGAATTTTTGGAAAGCTAGAATAAATTAGATAACTCCATCTCTCTCTCATCTTATACCTATGCTGTTGTTTTTTTTTTGGATTTCGTAATCATCTCTCTAAATGTTAATAGTCCATCCTTTGAAACAAACAAATTTTGTAGGAATATTGAAACGGCAAACCACGATCATTCTGTTTGTTCATTTAAAAATTCTAGACAAAAACGTTGGGAGCAACCAATTTCGAACAAAAAGGGCAACTAATACATTTTTAATTTGGCCAACCTCAAGGAAACGTTGCTCGTAGATCACTCGTCTTGCAAACAGTATTACGAATTCATGAAAATGTTAATAATTTTTACGGAGGTAGGAATTTTTTGCTCTCTCTTGAAACTGATAGAAGGGCGGCTTTTATTAGGGTGGTTCCGGGGTGTAGGGTGGTACCCAGGCGGGGGATACTTAAGTAGATATACTGTAATTTGAATCTTAATACGAAAGCCATTATTTATTTTAAGTAGAGAAAGAAATGCGTGATTCTTTTTGTGATGAAAATCTTGAGTTTCGATTGAACGTTTCATATTAAATTTGCTTAGTTTGAAGGGTTCTTGAACTTCTATGTTTCTTCTAATTCTTTACATTTATGATTGCAAGTAGGCTCAATATTTAGGTGGGTCTTATAAATGATACACGTGTCAGTTTCGATATTATCCATACTTATGAAATAACATGTCCTGACTGATGGAGTGACTGAGTTATCATCGCAGAGCGAAAACTATTAAAATTAGGACGATGAAATTTGGTGAGTAGGATCGATAGGAACTAAGGAAGGAATTTCGAAGTTTTTTTTTAAGTTAGAAATATTAAAATATTTTTATTTGGGCTACCGATTCAAAATGAGTAGATACGTATTTAAGCATTTCTAGATACAACAACAACAACAAATTGGGTTTGGCATTTCATATTTAGGTTGGTCTGGAAGTACCATATTTTTTCAAGTTTAAGCTTTAAAACTTTATCTTCAGGCTTTTGATTATGAATAAATAAATACTTATGTGAGCATGTAGGGACATTCTACTCCTAAAAGCGTTGAAATAAGGGTCGAAAGTTTATATGAAACCTTTATGAGAGGGTTATTGATGAAATATAAACACATTTAACACATGAACACAGTTTTTTTTAATAATCACATAAAATCAACTTCCACGCGAGCAAAGCGTAGGGCAACAGCTAGTGTTCAAACTATTTCGACTGGTGTAATTGTGAAAGTACAGGAGAGCAAAATAAAAGCTTCTAAATCCAATTATACAAAAGAGATATAATAATGCGACTTACGGCAGTATAGGATTAAAGTAAATACAATTTGATTTATGTAAGGACATGTGATGTTAGCGGTCTGTGCGTAGCTCGGAGAAAAGAAAGCAATTAAATCTACGTGTATTAATTAGATTAATAGACATTACATATTTAAACTAGCAGAGCTGGAATTTAGAATCACTAGCGGTGATCAGTCTCTCAGGGTACTGTACTGCAGAAAACTCTAGTAGTACAGTGTCGAAAATAGAAATATGGAAAGATCTAAAGTTCGTAAGAGAAACTTTATTTATTAAATATTACACCCTAGTTATTAAAACTGACTATAATTAACTATTAACGTTTCTTATATATCTCATATATTTCAAAATTGTCAAATCTAAATAGTTGCATGAGAAATACTTGCTTAGTTACATGTCCTAAACGGTCGGAATACTTATTAAGATATGAAATTAACAAAATCACATTATTATTTCTGTGCCTCAACTGAGTTAGATCAATCAATTTAGTACTGGACCACTTTTAGAATAACCTAATTTTAATTTATCTAAAACAGTGACGTCACAAGTTCGTGCTTTGAGTATTTTTTACAATTTTACGTTTTGACATTAGTTAAAATGTAGTTAATTTGACTAATATGTCATCCACCCTATTACTACATAAGTTAATTGGCATTGTTTCTCGAAATTTCTTTAGTAAAATGATTGATCGTAAGATCAATCCCTTGTGATCCCTTCAAACTATTTCATTCATATTTCACGTAACAAAATTCGCCGAGTAACTGAACATAAGCAAACGCAAACGCCTACGTAATCCATATTCACCGTACCATGTTCAAATATGGCATAACATATATAAAGAAAAATGGCCGGCGTTTTCTTATCGCCATAAGCGGAGCCACGAAATTCATAGACAAACTGTATATCCCGGAATCAATATCCATCTTCTTATACGTCACGTTCCACAAACATGAGACAGCATCTCTAAACGGTCTCGGAGCAAATAAATATTTCAGTGTTGTTCGTATTTACGCTACCCGAGGCAAACAGTCGTCTACCACCAGTAGCGGTAATAGTTTTAGAGTGGAACGAAGGGGTGGTGAATTTCTGATGAGGTGCCATGTTGATAGACGGAACATGATATGGCGAAACTACAGTTTTGCTGAAGATTGATTTGTGACGTAATAAGTTGGCCTCCATACTTTAAACACATAGTTTGTTGAATACCAAGATACTTCTTGATCCCTCATTATTTTCAATGGTCTAATATGGGTTATGTTATGTTCTTTCGCAGTCGGGTAAAATTTAAAATATATGCCTCAATAATTAGTAATAGTTAGTGTGTTAGGGTTTGTTTCGGGCCATAGCTATTCAGCCATTATCATAATAATCTTGTTAGTTGAATTGATCAGTGGAACTTAGTAGTTGGAAAACGTGGCCTGTGTTTTTTTGCGATTGCGTATTTAACTACCCTCATAAAGTTATTCTATTTTCTTTGACCTAATATTATTTGGCCTCTGGTATCATCACTCGCTTGTTGATACACAGCACAAGCGCTATTTCACACCAATTTCTGTGAAGCCTCTTATATCACTCCGGTCGGGCTGGACCATTCATGTTTAAGCGTGGTTCTCCCGCCTTAAGTGTACACGTTGCTAAAGTTGTATTTCTTAGAGATAACTAGGTCCCACTAACTCCAGGTGAAGGAGGATAAGAACTCTTTATTAACTCTCTTGCTTTTGCTGTCAAATCACCACCAGAGGCAAGGGCAATAACATTTATTTTTACTCTAAACTACCTTATCGTCTCTCAACGATACGACTATATTGACCGTTTTTTTCTCTATCTTCTACAGTAATAGAAACAGGAGACGAACCAGCAGCATGCGCTCGACGACGGACTTTAGTGTTGGCCAATCACCAGAGCACAGCAGACGTCCCCATGTTGATGGCTGCTTGGAACCCTCGCCCTGGTGTCCTGCCCAACCTGATGTGGATCATGGACAGAATATTCAAATTCACGAACTTTGGAATAGTCAGCGTACTGCACGAGGACTTCTTCATACAAGCGGTAAGTGGTAGAATAGGAAACGATTTTTTTTAACAATAACATATGCATTGCATTATATCGGTAAAATATTGGATAAGAATTTGTAAAAATGGATATCTAATCCAAAACATAAAGATAAATGTATTGATTGAACAGAGGGTCTGAGTAATTTAACTTTTTTGTTTGAAAACTGTGCACTACGGGATTAAAGAAAATAAGAAAATCTAATAGACGTTTCTAATATCAATCAAATTCAGATATATCATACTTGACTTCACGAAACAAAAACAATTGCACATAATATTTTACTTTATTTGAAACTGCGATGTTCATTTCAATTTGAACAAAATTTTTCACCTAAGCTGCGATAATGACGTGTTGTTCAGTACAATCAATTTGTCTGCTGCAAATGCTTCAAGACACTGCACTCTCCAGGCGAAAATCGCAAATGTATATTTTAAGTTTATTAAAATTTTCTAGTTTGAAAGTAAAGTCATCTCGTTAAGCTTGAAAAAGCATTACAAGTGGATGTAATACTGAGCAAAATAAGCACGAATTTGAGAAACCAATAAAAAACATAGTATTAAATAAAGTATTTCTTAACACACATTGATTATAAAATTTATGAAAAATCATCTAAGATTGAACCTGTTAAAATTTTGGATACTTAAATTTACAGAAGTGTGGGTATGTTTCCATTCGGTCTAAAACAGTTTCTGGCCTTGTGCTAAATTTTTCACTAGCTTTATTGAGTTGTTGGGAAGTCGTTAATGATTATAAAATTTATGAAAAATCATCTAAGATTGAACCTGTTAAAATTTTGGATACTTAAATTTACAGAAGTGTGGGTATGTTTCCATTCGGTCTAAAACAGTTTCTGGCCTTGTGCTAAATTTTTCGCTAGCTTTATTGAGTTGTTGGGAAGTCTTTAACACTTAACTTAGGTTTAGATAGAGCGTGAAATTTCATGCATCTTACAAGTTTCCTTTTTCCTTTCTTTATAGTTGATCTTTGATTTTCCAATGTAATGTATACGCTTGTATAACTTTAGAAACAGTTTTGGCCAAAAAAAGTTGGTTATTACAATCTCAGGAATAATGTTATTATTTCTTTTTGTCGCTTGGTGACAACGCTTTCAATATCAGACAGTCAACCTTATTTTTAATGGAATAGGGGACAAACGAGCAAACGTGTTGCCTGATGGTAAGCGATTACCGAAGCGACATGGACACCCGCAACACAATGCGTCACAAGCACGTTGCCAGCCTTTGGGGGATGGGAAGGTTAATGGCGATGGTCCCGTATCCTCACTCACTCGGTGAAACACACACCGACGGTAAATAATTTTAATAATATATATATTGGGCATTAAGCCCGCCGTTGTACATGTGTGCATGAAGTTCTAAAATAAATAAATAATTGATTTAAACTTTAAGTAATTGCCAATCTAACAACATCTATTGATCACATTAATAAGAAGTTTATATCGGATAATCCACTTCTGGAAAGAACAAGTAATGAATTATTTGAAAAAAAAGACCCGAGTACGTAATTTTTTTTTTTTTGTTTTGATGTACCCAGTGTCTCTATCACGACTAAGATGAATCTATTGACACCATTGACATAAAAACATGACAAACCGTTTAGGCTCTAGGATGTGCCGAAGAATTATGTATAATTCTTCGGCACATCCGATCGGAGGAGGGTTATGTTTGTTGAGCGTAAGTATGTATACTTACGCTCAACAAACATAACCCTCCTCCTTCGCACTCGGGTAAAAACAATATTAATCTTCATTAACATGAATACCGTGACAGTTACTGTGCTAGAATATTATCTTCTCTAATGACAATGTTTTAAAACAATCCAAGTAATAAACCTAATTACAGACCTGACCCAATTCCTTGACCAGGTCGAGATGTCAAAGCCCAATAGAACCTTAATGATCCTACACTATAAATTATTGCCTCGTAAATCGTGTACCGTACCTTGTTTTTTTTTTTAATTTGAGCCAGCAAATGACTTATAGCGGAGGTGGTCGGTCTTTAACGGCTTTACGATATTGTAAGTGCATTTGTTCTTTTATTGATACAACGTGATAGCAACATTGATGTTTTAAGTGTTATGACTTTTACTTCATAATTTTCTTTTAATAATGCTGGTGCTCCAACTACCTGGTGAAGATTGCGGCAAACCCTTAAACCTTGGGGGAGGCTTATGTTTAACAGCTTACGTATTTCGGCCGAGACATGACGATAAGAGAAATGTTCAGATAGTGAAGAAGCATAAAATACTTTGTCTTGTTGTACACATTGGCAAATTGAAAACTTGATTACGTTAGTGGCGCAGTGGTAGCGTATGCGACTGCTGTGCTTGAGGTCTCGGGTTTGATTCCCGGGTCCGTTATTTATTTAAACCTCGGAGTAGAGTCTTAACAAATTTTCAATTGTGTCTAATACCTTAAGCTCCCCTGTTCTATATGTATTAAGGCCTTTTCTTTTGTCCTTTCTCTCGTCCAAAGAAAGACAAATCCTATCCAAAACCTAACAATAACAAACATATTCATAAGTTATCTCCATAGGTTTAAATGTAAGAATAGTCTATCTTGCGCCTGCGAGTCTGAAACAGAAGAAAGCATACTCCATCTATTGCTACATTGTCCAATCAATGCGAAAATCCGATATGACTTAGAGCAAAACATCGATACAAAAATATGTAGTGAAAATCTTAGCGAAATACTAGCAGATAAGATTAGAAATAATTATTTTATAAAATTTTTTGAAGTAATAGTAAATAGTAAGTAGTAAATAACAGGAATTAGGTAGGATAAGCATTTGATAATGTCAATATTGTAGAAATATATTATATATATCAAAGAAAAAGCACATCGAAGATACCAATTTTGTAACTAAAATTAAGATCCTAATGGTATAGCTTAGATTTAACGCAAAATAGTACTTAAGTTAGAAATGGAAACAAATTACTATATTACTACTGACATAGTAGTAATATTGTAATTTATTAATATATTGTAAACTTACTCAGACCAAGACCTAACTTAGGTCATATACTAAAATTGCTAATGTAGGACTATTATTACAATCTATGTCACTTTTTGTCACTGTTTTGAGTCACAGGATGCTGTAAGGTAGTAACACCCGGCAATGGCGGGTGCATGCATTAAAAAAAACATATTCATAAGGTAGTGTTGGTGTCAACCATCCACAAAAGAAATTGGCAAGGATTATTTTGCAATCATATTTTATGAACCAAAATGAAAATTGGAAGGAGAAAGATATCGAATGAAGTCTGAGATAAGTTCATCTTACTGTTAAGTATAAACATTTAAATAAGCAATTATTCTTAATTATCGGATCCGTTAGATTTATAATTCCTTTCTAAGGTTTTGTGACCTATAAATAAACATTTTCTTATGTAACACTATAAGGCATTTTAATATCAACCTGACGATACTAATACGGAGGCTAATACATTCGATGCATGCGCTTTAATTTAATTAGTACAAGCGAGCGTTATCAGATTAAAAACACTCATTCTCTATACATATATTGGTTCACATATTAAACGATATCACCGTAGAACATCTCATATCATATTATGTATTTTGAACATTAAATTTTTTCTTGCATATCTAATCTTTGGAACAAATTGTACTTGCAGTGTTCTTCTTTCTGGACTTAATCGATATTCAAATTTAGAAGAAAAGAAGGCTCTCCATCTTTAAAGCCCGGTTTGTGATTTTTGAGTTGCAGGAGACTATTGGTCTTCTTCGCTACGATACATCTTACTCATTTGTCCTTAATTTTTTTTTAATTTTTTTTATGGTATATGAGGCATACTTGCAGACGTATCACCTGATGGTAAGCGATTACCGCCGCCCTTGGACACCCGCAACACCAGAGGCGTCACAAGTGCGTTGCAGGCCTTTTAAGAAGGAGTACGCTCTTTTCTTGAAGGTTTGAAGGTCGTATTGGTCCGGGAATACCGCAGGCGACAATTCATTCCATAGTTTTGTTGTACGAGGCAAAATTAATCACCAACAAAAACCTTATCATAAACAAATATTAATTAAAATTTATTGATACACACCTGAAAATTTATCTGTATTTGTTTTCAAGGTAATCCTAAAATTGTACAGTCTATTCAACAGCAGAAAACGCATATTAAAATCTGTTTCATCATTCAAACAAATTTATGATGACGTAACTATTTAATTGGAATCGTAACATATTCGTCAATTGAATTTACGAGAGCTTTTAGTAATATGATTATTAAATGGTAGCAGACAGATTTGGCGATTAAATCAAACAGACTTACTTTGATGTGTGTTACATTCATTATACATAAATATAATGTGGTACATATTACGGCACGATTTTGATATCGCGATAATGTCTATTTAAATCGACATGATGATAGTTTTGATCGAGAACTGTTACTGATTTTAGGCAGACAAAACCAATATAACTAAACTACCTTTACTGTTGTATTTCACCAAGCAGATGACATGTTTCGTCAAAATTAATACAAGTAAGTAGAAATGATTTATTCCAAAATCTTTAACCGGTATTAGTATTATTAACAGATTCATGTATATCTGTTATATGTTTTCCTAGATAATAATATTTACAAAAGTTCTTGTTTTGTGTTTATGTTTGATTATAATTCTTCTAAAAAGAAAAGTTTTTGACCTGCCTGTAGTGAGAAGAAAATACATTTATTGCCTGTGACGTCGTATATGTGTGATAGAGTTTTACCCGTGTAAATTTTAATATCGTGAGGCAAATTTTGTGTTATCCACTAGCTGGTGTTTCCTTTTAACCTTTGAAGATAGATGGTTCAAGTTTATCCCCTGTTATATTTTATTTAGGGTTAAGGCTACAGGTCTATAGAACTGGTTCCAAATTTTTCAATGACTGGTCGGTTCAATTGGATAAGAAGTGTACGTTTAACGAAGAAAAGAATAAAAACTTTGTTTATTAGTCTTAGTCTTAGTCACATATACACGCCCTCACTTTGACGTGTATGAGATCTTCTAAATTAAGGATTTATTCAGTTTTATTTCTATTAATGACGCGTTCAATAGTTGCGATTTCGTTATAAACATTACCAGCATCCAATATTAATCTCCAAACGCAGTGCACATGTCATTCACGATGATTAATCTCGGATAAAGAGTGCTATATTTACATCGGCCATTAAAACGACACTTTAGTCAGCTGTGTATTTGTGTGCTGGACACAATTTGCCCACAATTGGTCGTTGGAGTGACGTGATTCACTAACTAACGTCTAATGTGTGCTGTTGGAAAGAACGACACGGGAGCGATACGATTTTTTTTATTCAGATTAAAAGAAGACTTTATTCGGCTTCGTCTATATAGACCTGTATAGTGCATTTATAAAAAGGGATCTTTGGGTCTTTCAAGATAGTAGCAGGTTAAATTCAGATAAAATAAAAAATATTGTTTCGTGTATGCGTACTTGTATAGTGCATTTATGAATAGAAGTTCTTAGGTCTTTCAAGATAGTAGCAGGTAACACACAGGTTACATACATACACGTATAGTGCATTAATAAAAAGGGGTCTTTCACGTTGTAATTAACGGAAAGGATAGGTAAACCATTATTATATCTTCCTTCCCATAGTACTTTCTACCCATAAATAAAGCAGCTATAGCCCATTAATGCATTTATAATTATAATGGGTGTGTTCTTCGCCAGGTTCTTTACGGAAAATATAATATAGCCTTTGTTATACAGACTTAAGAATTTTAATATTAGTAGGATTATATTTAACCGCGTGAGAGACACTATTCGGCAGGAATGGGTCGGCTCGGACTCGGACCGGAGCGATACCACGGCCTCACAGAAAACCGGTGTGAAACAGCGCTTGTGCTGTGTTTTATCGATACCGGAGGCACACATCCCAACCCTCCTCCCACCCCCCTCCCCATCCTCCAAAGGCCGGCAACGCACTTGTGACGCCTCTGATGTTGCGGGTGCCCATGAGCGGCGATAATCGCTTTCCATCAAGCGATGCGACTGCTCGTTTGTCCTCTATTCCACACACAAAATATAATTAAGGAACATATACCGCTACGCATCCGACACGATTAACCATTTGTTATAAATGTAACCACAATAATTCATTGTCTTGAACATGTCTTTGTTGTCTCGTTGGCACATTTGTCTCTCAATGTTTTAATGCTTTTAACTAATATGCACATCATACTGCATTGTACTCTCTACGATGCACGGGGTTCGCCTTAGTTTTGGAAATCATCCAAAATTGTTTGTATAGTATAATGTAGAAATTATTTGTATTATAGTTAATTGGATCAAATCTACGTTGAAATCTTCAAGAAAAGATCACATTCCTTCCTCCCGAAGTATACAATCGACCTTTTTTATAGTAAAAAAGTATTCTATCGTTTGTTTTTTGTCTATATATGCAAAATCAATCGTCCTTAATATATGTAAGTGTGATTCAAATGTAGAGGTGGCCTTCAAAAAATAAAACGGACTGAATAAAAATCGCTACCCTGAAATACACGACAACCTCAAACGTTAAGATTTACATTTTCACAGTTAATTATTCAAGAAGGTTTTAAACCTGGTCGTTGTATTTCACCCCTCTTAATCCTAGCTGCGATTACACCAACCCTTGAATGATGAATACCTTGAATTTACCGTAACCTTGTACTGTGTGAATGTTTAAATCTATTATTAAACCTGGAGGCGAACCATATATTTTTAGATGCTTGTTCGAGTACCTTGATACGATAATTAGGCTGTTTTTTACATATGAGATTGCCAAAGTGACTACTGTGCTCGATGAAAAGCATAAAAATAATACAAGAACGCTGATCAGCAAATTCATTGTGAATACAGACAGTGCAGCATTGTGACTCACACTATTGCAGCCTATAGAGATGCTTCTCCATCATTGGGCCTCGCGTCTCGAACTCACCGACTAAACACAACAACACAAATGCTGTCATTTTAGGTTGCTCTTCTGTGAAAGGGTAGTAGAATCGTCTAGTACTTACTTCGATTTACGATAGATCTGTTGTACTAGTGGTCAGTAACTGAATTCGTCAATAGTCTTTAACAGTCTACAGCTCCACAATGGTCTCTTCTTAAAAAAGTTTTAGCCTACTACTATAACCGCGGGAGAGCCACGCTTCGAAATGAATAGGCTCGACCGGAGTGATGCCACGGCCTCACGGAAAACCGGTGTGTATCAGCGCTTGATCTGTGTTTCACCGAGTGTGGATACCACAGATACGGAGACCCAAATTCATCATTTACCACCTATTCTATAAAAAACACTTTATCGCTCTGGCCAGACAGGTTGGTATAAAGTTTGTTTCAAATTTTCCTACTATTTACAGTGACCTTGTCCTGTGTGGTTTGCGACTTTAGTCGCTTCTTAAGTCACCTATGAGATGAATAGGGTGACGGGGAAGGTGACCCTCTGTGTTTTTAATCCGTCAAGACACGGACAGACGTTCGATTCGAAAACTTGCTTTCTAAGGAGAAGGATGTCTAACATAGTGGACTGTTAATGTTTGCTGATATGCGATGTGAATAACACTTTACACATAGTTTTATTTCTACTCGAGAAAAAAATATCAAAGCTCGACACCAGTTTCAAAGTGGTTTCATCACTTTGAAACTCCGTGTCATCACTCTGTGGTATCACTTTGGTCCGACATGGTCATATATATGTACATATTGTTGTTCGTTTGTCTCGCCAAAATTTGAGAATGGCTAGACCGATTTGGCTAATTTCAAATTTTACGAACTGCCAAACTGCCACAAATACCTATTTCAAGTTTGAACTTGAAATAGGTATTTGAAGGTCTTAAACCATGAAAAACAAAAATAAAAAGTAACGCAAAATACCAAAGTCGACAATTCATTTTTTCTTATACAAAACTGTTCATGATTAGCTTAACTGTTCTTCACATTAATCTTTTTAGAATAAAAAATGTCGCCTGACTGTCAAGTATTTATAGGTGCGTTCAGAAATTTATCTCCACATTTTACACTAATATATGTAGGTGGTTCACCAGATTGTCTATTCAAATATAATGATTTAAATTTGATATTTGCATAGATTAAACCCTTTCAGCAAATAAACAAACAATCAAACAACTCTTTAGCTTTATTGAACTAGTTTAGATTTGGTCAGACTATTATGTTTTCAGTCGAAGTGGTCTTATGTAAATATCAAGAGATAAATCGAATCTGTACTTCGTGTATCCTGTACCCTGACTTCTAGCTACGGCACCATTGACCATATACAAGAGAAATAATATGCAAATGCACACAATGCCTCTAGAAGTTTAATGCATCCACCTGCAGGAACTACTTTACTCAATAAGAATTTAATTAAGAAAATCCCCATACCCTGTCTTCTTTAAATTTCAATGTTTTATTTTATATTTCATTAAGTTAACGTAAGCTACCTTTAGCAAGTTATATAGCAATTACATTATAAGCACTCTCCTAGAAACAGCACAAACCTCTTGGTAAATGCAAGTTATGACGCCCGGGGGACTGAGGGAGGGAATGAGGAAGTTTCCTTTATTCGTTCCTATTATCATTCGGTGTACGAAGAGGCACAATGTTTACGGCGATAATTAGCTAAAATGATGGAGTAGAAAAGTACATTACCTACAATAGATGGAATGGACCTTCAATTGAGGAAGCCCTTATATTTGTGCTGATAAGGAAGATCATTATAGCTCTGGTAAATACTTTGAAATCGAAAGCGCTCTGAATGTTTATACACCCGTTAATACTGCTTATGTTCAGTTTTATCATATGGAATGATAATATAACATTCACTTCATTTTCTCGATGGTGCAGTGATAGCGAATGTGACTACTGTGCTTGAGGTCTCGGGATCCGAGATGAATTCCGGGTCTGATCTGCAAATTTTGTTACGGAGTTTGAGTGTTATCTATGTATCATCAATCATCAACAACCCATAATGTCCCACTACTGGGCTCGGGTCTCCTCTCAGGGGAGGGTTAAGGCCATACGTAAGGCCATACGGCCAAACTTATCTATGTATACTATGTATGTATTTACAAAAAAAGTATATAAGTATTCAATTAATCAATCTAGCTTTCAGAATACAAGCCCTGTTTAGTTTGAAGCTAGATGACGTTAAGTGTCTGAAATATTTATATTTTACTAGCAACTAGTCATGGTGGCCGGCTTCGCACGGACTCACGACGGAAAATACAATACACCAACCCGTGCAACTTTGTCAGCGTCTCTGAAAAGGAATGAATTTTCCCCGTTTTTGTTATATTTTTCCTCGATGCTTGGCTACTATAGGTTTTAGCTTGATAATATGCATATAGCATTCACCGATAGCTGGGCTATCAAATACTAAAAGAATTAGCGAAATTGGTCTAGCCGGTCACGCGTGATGGCGTGTTAAAGAAAAATAGGAATTCATTGATACATATATATATACAGATATTTATTCGATGGCAGATTTATTCGATATGCAACTGCTATGCTTGAAGTGTCGGGTTCGTATCCTGGGTCGGAAAAAATATCATACCATCTCATATTTGTCGCAGCGTGTTGTTTTATAACCTATAGTCTTCCTTGATGAATTTATTATCCAACAAGAAAATAATTTATAAAATTGGTAAAGCCCTACACGCTAGGTGCTTTGAGCTAGAGAAATAGGGATTTATTTTAATATGCCTTTGGATAGATTCACATCAAACTACATACATTCTCGGGAGGGTGCTGGATCACGATTTTTGTCCGGCCTAACAAAGGTCTTATTAACTTAGAAAAACAAATATTAGTTTAGTGTTTCACATCATGTAAAGCACCTGTTGCTTCTTTTTACCGAAACACGAACACAGAAAATCAATGTCTTATTAAAAAAACATACAGTGAGAGAGTGAACGGATGTCACACGTTACCACTCCTAACAATCTCATCTTTCTAGTTGTTTTAATCTTTGTCACGGGGTCGGAAGGTCTAATTTTAAGTGTAACTTTATAGTGGAATATTGTTTATACAGTTTGGTTTTTGTGTGGTCAGAGTGATGAGATTATAGCGGGAACATAACTTGGGAATATGGTATTCTAATAAATGAACAATGTTTTTTAAAATTTTACTTTTTTGTGTTTGGTTTCCTTTGTTCTATAATAATATGTTTACTAAAGATTTTCTAGTATAGTCTTCAATAATAAATTAAGAAGTTTTGAAAAAGTAATTGTACATACTAGATGTTTGGACCTCAGTCTATTTAAATTGAATTACAAATTTTTTAATCAGTTGAACCGTCCTTCAGACTATACTGCTTTATAAACCCTATAAAATACTGTTAATTGATATTGTCCCCAAAGCCTCAGTATTGGCATCCTACACAGTAGATGACAATAAGGCCTGTGTTTTGGTATGTAGTTCAACAGAAAAACGCTGCCGCTTACGAGTTTGACCGATTGAAAAGTATTAAAAACAATGTTGTATATCCCTACCAAAGCGAGTTTACGACCTCTGCCCCTTTTATAGACAGAACTAATAAACTTAAATCGCCTTGCTACCGGTGCTTAACACAGCACCGAATAGACCTTGCTTCCATACAAACTGCTTTAAGTTACGACCTTTCGCCATCAAACTTGTAAAATATCTTCTTCAATATTGAAGCGACGTAAGTGCATAGTATCCCCATCTACGATCTTTTGATATAAACTTTTCAGTTTTTAGTATAGTCCGTTCGTATGACTGGCCGGTAAAGTATTTTAATGTTCTTTTTTTACTCATATCGTGGTTTCCTGTGACATTTATGATACACAGGGTGTTCGATTCCTATAATTATGTAAATGTTCTTGTGAATATGTAATTTCTGCGAATAATTACAGGGTATTTCATTTTAGTATCAGTTGTTATGTTACAATGTAGAGTGCCTATTCAGAATGGAGATAGCATAGTAAAGATATGCAGTTTTTAATATAATATATGTATTAAAAACACCAAAAACATCGTGTAAACAAGTTTTTTTAGATAAAAAGTTACATTTCTAAACATGTATTTATAGTCAACTAGTTTTTTGCCATGGCTTCGCCCTATGTATGTCGATTGTTGCGGTAAAGAGCAGCTTATGCCTTTCCTTTACCTTATAATTTTTTTATGTCGTTATGTTTATACATCAAGAAATATTTAGAAACTCAGGCTTCTTTCAACATCTTGTAAAACCACTAAAATTTACAAGAAGAAATATGATTTTCGCAAGAATTGCTAAAAAATTTAAGTATTGTTTAAATGATTTCTGTTTATTACTCTTGGTACACAATGTATCCTATTTCCATTGATATATTAATCACTAAAAGTTACTGACGAAAAGAGGTAATCACGAATTGTAGGATTCGTAACATATCTCAGATATCGTAGAGGGATTACTTTCGTGTATATATTTCATCATATTTTTTATTTGCCGGCCTATTCAGTGTGCAATTCAGTTCATTCACCCTTATTTTATTGTCCAATAAAATACGGCTTCGCCATAAAATGCAGCAATCACCATAAAATAATGATGTGTATTACGAAAATTATGATTGTGTTTTTATTTTTTTTAGGGAAAAATTTATTTATGAGCCTTTAAAGAGAAACATTGCTCAATTGTAGAAATATCGGTAATCGGCTATCAACCGTGGCTTCGCTTGCGTGATCTTTTCGTGTGTTTGACTTTAAAAATAACGAATTTTCATTCCTTACTTTCCTTTTTTAAGAATAATATTTCCGAAAAAGTATTTACAATATAAAAAAAACATCGGTTCCCTAAATTTCAAGTTTAAAGGATTAGGGGCGTAAGCTCTGCGTTTGAAGGACCAGTCAGGAAGTCAGGGGAAGTATTGTTTTTTAGTCTGACTGTTCTTTGTGACCGTGTCAAGTCCTCTGCACAAAGACCCAAAATATATTCCTAATGCAAACTTTAAAAAAACTCAGCTATAGAAATCATCAACAATCGCAGCGATCTGTGACGCACGTAGCTAATATTTAATTCAAAAGCATTTACAGCTTATACATCAATAACTTTGATAAATATGAGGTGCTGTGAGTGGGTGTGAATTGACTGACATTATTTACTTTCTATGTTATTTTCGTATTATTAAGGTAGAGCTTTGGATGAGTATGTGGGTAGAAAAGCTCTTTGACCTTTTGAAGTGCCTTTGTGTGTTTACTTTCTTCTTCTTTCTAGTTTTTATTATCATAAAATAATATTTGAGTTCGGCTTTGAGTACTTACCCACTTAAGTTCTTTGTATCATGCTTATCAAATGAATGGGTGGAAATGCTGCGTAAAGTACGCGAGTTCGAAGCGTCTAGCTGATCTCGACGCCAAATGTGATCAGGCTAAGGCCCGTACTCCCGCAGCCATTATTTACAATATTTTTAATAACAAATTAACGTGCCCACATTGTGCGCAGCAGTTTGCAACGAAGGTTGGCTATGTGAGCCATCTCCGTTGGCATCAGCGGAGATTTGAGTAGGAGTCGAAGAGGTCGGCGTGGCCGAAATCGGTCTGAGGATTATTACTATCAAATGGATAGAATGAGACAAGCTAATGTAATTAAAAGTTTTTCCTTACTAAAAATTGAGAAACTATAAAGTTTTAAGCAGACATCGCGCGAAACGGGGTGGCACTGTGATATTACTCGACTGCTCAGCCTTTGTGGTTTTAGAATGAAGTTATTTTCAATTTAACATTTAAGGTTAAGTATTATTAATCTGCTAGAAAAGGCAAAGCTGAATTAAATTGTAAACTTAACAAGTATCAGTCTTATCTCAAAATGGACTAATATTGTGCTAACAAGACTACTGATAAACATATCTACATATTTTTACTACATCCGTATGAAAACAATAGCCATAAATAACAATGTAATACCATAACTGCCTCTGTTGACTCGTTATCGTGGTTCTAAATGTTGAATTGATTGTTTTATACAAAGAAAGCACGCAAGAATTACTTCTTCAGCTTCTTCTTCTGAAAGTCTTTCACTGTTGGAGATACAGTGGCATCACAACAACCGCTTCCTGTACTGCCCACATTTCAGATTTATTTATTGTCAATATATTGGTAGAACTACGTATGTATAAATAAACTACCACACCACATGCAGATAATAATTAATGTGCTTAATTTCACTAAACACATTAATTTACCAACAATGGCTTGAATATCAAACGTCAGTACGTAACCAGTTAATATGTGAACAATGGCGGGTAGGAATCGAATCTTGTACGACAACGCTCACTGGCCGTGTTCCAATACGAACAATTAGAACGATGTTAATGATTTCGCTAGTTGGATTGTTATTCGCTTGTTAGAAGTTTATTTAATGACATATAGGTCTGAATTAAGATCGCCATATGTGGAGGATATAATTTGATTCCTAAGCTTATAACTAAACCTAAAGACTATTTTTAGTAAATTTGCCTCCGTAGATACGGGCGTACTCATAAATTACCCAATCCTTTACCGTTTTATACTCAGCAAAATGTTGACTACTGTTGGACTTAGAAAACAATCTAACTGTTTAAAACGGTTTTTGCAATATCAAGCCAGCATCTGATACGCGTTTTAGTCAGTATTCATACTATAAAAGGCCAGATGTGCAGCGAGAATATGTATATGAATAGACTTTCGTAAATAAAACGCCTTTTAGTACGACTCGATAATCCGAACTTGTATGACAATGATTATAGAGTTAAAGTTACAGATGGAAATTTGAAAGATAATCGTATGTGTCTTAAAGGTTTTACAAAACATGTTAGAAACTATAGCAAAGATTGGGACATACATCAAGTGGGAATGAAAAGG
This sequence comes from Hyphantria cunea, assembly GCA_003709505.1. Lineage (NCBI taxonomy): Eukaryota > Metazoa > Arthropoda > Insecta > Lepidoptera > Erebidae > Hyphantria > Hyphantria cunea. The sequence continues at coordinate 823,117 of PKRV01000262.1, forward strand.
TAGGTAGGTCATCTACACGTTGGTTTTTTCACCGCGGAGGCGCTTCAACTAGTCATTGTCGATTGGGCATTGGTGACAGTCCTGGTATAATTATTTTCGGATTCTAATACATACCTCACCGTTAACCTTGGCCTAAGAGGATTTTTCTACGTATAATAAAAGAGATTTGGCTTTGTGGAATGACAACATGCAATTGGTTGAAATGTCGAATCCCGAACTTCTTATTTATAAGGTAACATTTAATTTTGGAATATTTTGCTCCGTGCCTGGCTAAATAATCTTTCATATAAATTATCTTAATACATAACATAATTAGTCATATGTTCCTCTTGGTTGACAAAGTAAATTAGTAGCGAATCGCTGTCCTCTCTTCCTAAATTACCCTCTCCCAAGAGATACATAATCACAACATTTATTTAGCAAGGGGACTCCTAATGTTATTATTCTTATTCGAAAATGTTAAACGTGTCCCATTTTTGCTTACCTGGTATGCCAGGGGAAAGCGATAATTACGTCGCCGACATCGTCTGTTGGTCATTTGTAAACAGAAAATTTAATATAGAGTTCTCTACAAAGGTAATACTTTAATTTATGTCCTAAAAGTATCTCCTACGTATTTTTTTTCTTGCTTATTTGTAGCAAGCTTTGGTTTTCAGTTATACTTATTTAAATTTATTCAGATGTTTTAATAACTCTATCATTCACAGGCTATATTACAAGTTTATATATGTGTCAATGGCACTTGTGATAAAATGCCATTGACACATATATAAACTTGATTACACTTTATCATCATCATCATTGCAGCCTCTACCTCGCCCGTCTTCGGACGTAAGCCTTCTGCCCCAATTTCCATTTCTTCTAATCCCGTGCCATCGCCATCCAATTTTGCCGATCCAGCTTTTAGGTAGCCTTCCACTGTCTCGGGTGTTTTCTCGGGATCTCCACTCAAATACTTTTCGAGCCCACCGGCTGTAATCCAGGCTAGGAATATGTCCTGCACATCTCCATTTTCGGCGTTCTATTTTTTGCACGACATCTACAACCTTAGTATTTTTTTATGCGACATAAATTTGTGAAATTATAACTTTTTAAAATTTTTGTTATCAATTGTTTGCTCAAGAAAATAAATTTTTAACATTAACTGTTATGAAATTAGTTTGATCAAAATAGATTACTATTGTTTCTAAAATTTTTATATTCCGTAATACATCATACGAAGTCCCTAATCTTAGATTGTGACAAATTTATTGATTACAGCAATTTACTTAACAGTCAAATAGAATAATATTTGCAAACAATACATTTGAAGAAAAGGCTCTCTTACTGCTGATGATAAAAAAAAAATACTAGGAGACATAACATTTAGAAATTTTTATTTTATTAATTTATTTATTTATCAAGTGTGAGAAATTTTCAACATATGGCTTGTTCTTCTCTATTGAAATATTCACTTACTGCATACACCATAAGTGATAGGAAACCAAGTGGCTCAAAGGATCGTGTGCTAGTCAAAATAGCTGAAAAGTTGATTTAAATTATTAGAAATTAAAGCTGCTATTGCGAAATTTAGTCAACTGATGTCCATATAAAGCAGGTTAGAATATTGAGTCCTTGCTCATAAACAGTAGCGTCGAAGTTAGAACTGCTCTAACTTCGAACCGAACGTTCTGGAGCTTTGCCAATGCTAAATCTTCTTTAAACTCTCAGTCACTGAGATATATATTTGCGAAGAATTTACAACCTATTTCCTTCGTACTGTGGAAAGCTCTGGTTTTGTTAAGTATTATTTAGCAGTTCAAATGTACGTTTTAGTGTATTTCTTAAAGGGTATGTTGTTGGGTACCTGTTTTGGAATGCTGATATTGACGGTGATATATATGACATTGTTATTAAGGTGTCGGGTTCGATTCCCAGATCGGATCAAATGTTTGTATGAGCTGCAGATATTCGTTTCGGAGTTAGGGTGTTTTCTATGTATAATATTTTTTTTATTTAATAGTGGGCAGACAAGCATACTTATCCCCTAATGGTAAGCGATTACTGCCGCTTATGGACACCCGCAACACCAGAGACCTTTTAAATGCGTTGCCGGCCTTTGGATGATGGAAGAAGGATGGGGGAGGAGTTGGGGTTTGGGCCTCCGCTATCCTCATTCAATAGGTGAAATACAGCGCCAGCGCTTTTTCACACCGGTTTTCTGTGAAGCCGTGGTATCAATCCAATCGAGCTGGCTCATGCATGCCGAAGCGTGGCTTTCCCACAGTGTATATAAATAAAAAAATCTATATCTAGATATAAGTATATCAGTTGTTTTGTTTGAGACTAGGGGATATTGTGTGCGAGATGTCCGATTTAATCAATTATTTTTTATTTACTGAACACTTTCATAACCTTTGATTATAAAATTAAAACAGTATGCTTATCGTGGTCTTACCCATTTCCCGTAACGTTAGTCGACGTTATCAGTTTCGTTCTTCCATTCTTTCTATCATTCATCAATCATTCAGTGACATAGAATGAGTATGCATCTTTGTATTCAAAAGGGATTATGTGCACTATTCGTTTCGTAATACCAATTCCTTGTATCATAAAACTGGCACTGACAACCAACAGTTCTAGAAAGTGTAACAATTTAAGTCTAAACTAATAAGGTGTTACAATTACAAGAGCGATCGTGAGGAATAACCACTAGTTGTACTTCATTGCGAAACCTTAAAGCAACTACTGACTTCAGTTACAGTGTGCACGCGAGTAAGGCACACCTATAATTTAGAACTACGAGTACTTGCGACTTGTTGTTGTCGTAAGCTGTTAATATAACACGATTGTAAAGTTTTATTTAACGCTTGCAGTAAATTAAGTGCTTGAATAATTTGCTGGATGATTATGTTTAGTTTAAGCGTACAAACATAAATTATTTAATTTTTATGGTAAAGTTAGAAGAGTGATTTAAACAACTACAAATATCACTTAAAGTTAGTGTTTTGTGCACGGAAAAAAGCAACTTGCTGATTCTAGGAGCTGTTATGGTCGCTCCCTAGATTAAGAATTCAGTATCCTGCACATCTACTCCAGAAGTGTGACGGAAACCGTAAACTTTTCTCGGCAGTAAAATGAATGTTGGCATAGTCGTGTACAAGAGTTGTGTAATATTGTGATACATCTACACTAATATTATAAAGCCGAAGACTTTTTTTGTTTGTTGAAAGCTCTTGCCTCAGGAAGGCAGGAACATTTCAGTCCGATTTGAATCATCTTTTTAGTGTCAGATAGCCCAATTATTAAGGAAGGCTATAGGCTATATAAGATCCTTACACTGCAACCAAAAGGAGTGGAGTATCAACAAAAATGTTGCGAAAACGAGGGAAAATATTGAGAACTTTCAAAGCGAGTGACGTATAAACGGTAAAAAAATCTTAAAAATAAATAGTGTATGATTTTTTTTTTACCTGTCAAAGTTTTAAAAAAAGTCTGCAACAGCATGTGTCTATTATTTAAGGTTGGCTCACTGTGGGGCTGCGACAATGCAATGCGGTGAAAAATAAATTCATAGTCAGCTAATGAAACAAGTCGCAACTCCGGCTGTACAGTCAGACCGCTCCATCGATACACAATGTACGTTTCATTGAAGAATACGAGAAATACATTCGGTATACTTAAATTGAACTCTTTTATAGAATATTCCAAATCAAAAAAATATACGTAGAAGTAAATATAATAGTAGCATAGACTATTTGAAGTCACCTTTTTTATTTTAAGCAAATTTATTCTTTTATAACATCAGGCTACTAGCAATAGGAGACGCAGTCGAGGTTGCGTGGTTCAGCTAATTGTATAAAGAAGTCCATAAAAGCAAGTAGTTTCAATGATGAATTAGCAATTCATAACTCAAAGTTCTCAACCGTTAGACACATCCACTCCTCGTATTATTTATTCAACCCACTTTGGTGAAATTTCAAAATAAGGCTCGGGCGTGTTCGAACTTGTTCTAGGCGAAGCCGAAGAAAACGTTAAACTTTTATAGTGATAAAAGTTTAACGTTTTCTTCGGCTGTATACTGAAATTTTCACAAGTTTCATTCGTTGGCTCGAAGCCAAGTGATGTTTATTATGTGTATATGGACTGAATGTTTCTAAAGACCCGTTTATCAATTCAGGTCAAGGGTTGATCAAGTTTATAAAAGCTTTTGTAAAGTTAATAATCATTGCAGTGGTATTTAATTTTATCAAAGAATACTTGATTGTATTTTGGTCATCTCGTAATACTATAATTATGCGTCTTCGAGCTGTTCTGATGATAAAGCCAGGAGATATGGACGGTGAGACTGTCAGGGTTTGCAGGCAATAGGACTCTAAAATAACTTTCACCACATTCAATATCTGTACTATTAGAAAAATTGAACAAGTGTTTTATGATAATTATATAAATGTCACGTTTACAGTCAAATGTAATTATATATATATAATTTATAAAATAAATTAATATAGTACGAACAGTTACTAGTACTATAAAATATTTTTCTTGTTTGCTTTCATCATTACGTCTCATATAATTGACATGCCAAATTATAAGTTAAATGCTAATAAATGTCTACTGCCGTACAATTATTTGTATACTATTATTTGTTTGAAGTGAAAAAAATAAATTTTTGGTAGGGGTAAAATCTTATGAGTTCGCGTCACCACTTCACCGTCACCGTCACCATCACTGGCATGTTGACGTCACTAAAATTCTTTAGCCGCATTAAGCACTTTTTGTTAGGAGAAAATCTTATGATTTCGCCTCAAAGTCACCGTCACCGCGTCACCGACATGCGTTGGACCGCGTTGAGCACTTTTTGTACGTGAAAATAAATAAATAAATAACTTTGCAGATGATTAAAATCTACAACTAATTGAATTTATAAATGAAACATTTGATTTATATATGTTCAATGATCGAAAACTCATTACGCAAAATACAAAACGATAATCAATGCGGTTTTTACGCGTTACTTCAATAAATTTTAACGTTTTCATTTCTTACTTTAGTTACCATCAGCCTATTGTCTTTTTTCTAACAAAATGAAATAATTGAAAGTACCAAAAGTCTAAATATTGTTGAAATTAACGATGCAAACAATGAAAATAATGTTAAAAATCTAGTACATGGATTTTTTTTATAGTTACAAATATTAACCATAAATAATATTGATTTTATATAAGGTAAGCAACGATGGCGCGGTCAGTACCTGGATGGGTGACCGCTAGTGGCATGTTACCATGAGCGTCTCCGTGATTCGGAGGTCACGTTAAGCAGTCGGTCTCGGTTGTTATCATATGATAACAGTCGTGAAGCTTAGTTGGAGGCCTTCGGGCGGCTTAAAAACATCCAACGGCAAGATTTACGTAGCCACAACGTATTCTTGCCAGTCCCCAACCCGCACTTGGCCAGCGTGGGGACGTATGGCCTTAACCCTCTCCTGAGAGGAGACCCGAGCCCAGCAGTGGGACATTATGGGTTGTTGTTTGTTTGTTTTGTTTGATTTTATATTTTGTCATAATCTTGTACAGCCTGTAATATACCTATTTAAATAATAAAAAGCATATAAACGTGCATATAATTATTGCTTGGAGTGACAACAGAAGTATTACCAGATCAATTTTGATAATTTCAATTCGAACATTATGAAATTTCAATTTTTTATACTAACATAAGTTAGTCCTTATCACAGCTAAGTTTTTTTTTTACTTAAACACTTATCAGCCTTGATATGTTTTAACAATTAGAAACGTTTACTGAAATCAGGACTCCAAAATATTGGTACGAATGTACTCGTTGAATAATATATGAAGCTGAAACGCGCCATATGTGTACAAACCAACTTCCTTCGTGCTTATGATAGTAGATATCTATTTCGATGACACTCGATAAATGTCGCTTACGTGTATGAGATAAAAAAACTGATATCTGTGCGATAATTGATGCGTTCGATACTTATGATACCACTGACCTGTTTTGACGACTTCCTGAAACATGTGGTGGTAAAAATAAATGAAGTCAAATAATTCTTTCTGCGTTAGGGTAATTGGCTTTCATTTCCTGATTGGCCGTCTAGAAATAAAGACAAATTTTATTCATAATCCCATCACACATTAATGACATAACATAAATTTATTTATATATATAATATTAGTGTGTGTGTGCTACTAATATGTCTGTATATCTTAACACAGCTAGTGGTCGTTTATAAAAACTTCTTTTTTTAAATGAGACTAATAACCACATAACTATTCTGTTAGTTAAAAACCAGAAGTAATAAATAAAAATGTTTAAAAAAAATGATATTTGTAGACATTGGCTACTTCACATAATCGTTAAAAACATATTATCTCATCCTTCAGTTACATTCCATACAAAAATACCATTTGCTGACATCAAAATGTTAGCAAATGTCATTTAGGTTTATCGTATACTCCCATAATAACATTACATGAAAATGAAAACCTTTACGCGTTGAAACTCCATTGAATCCGCTCCAATGACATTATCCTCTGATTTCCCTCCTTGCACACGAAATCGTTGAGGTTACTTTCTAATGGGGCCGGGGTACTATTTTACGTTTTGTGTACCTATGGAGCCTCTATTTTTAATATTTGAATTCCTATAACTGATTTATACATTTGAACTTAATACTGTGAGGTGAGAAAATTTTTCTGAGAAGCCATGGTACCACTTCGGTCGAGTCGGCCTATTCGTGCCCAAGCGGTACTCTCCCACGATGTGAGTGTATGTTGAGTTCAGTGCCAAAACGTAAACATGATTGTCAATTTGGTTGTAGACATATAGAAATGCAAATAAGTAACCACTCACAACATAGGTACAGTTACGTTACATGTGGAAATTGCGATTCATATCAAATGTTGATAGATAGTCGAATAAAGAACACCCAATTTAATGTGATTTACTTAGGAAAGTCAAACGTTGCAATAAATTTGCATTAAATCTAGAAAAGCTATAAAGCAATCTTCGTACCTTCAGTTAAGACAAATATCCGATTAAAAAAACGAGAAGTTTAATCACCTCTGAATGGCGTTCACCTAATTCTCGAGAAGAAATAATTTATTCTTAGTGTCGCATCCCTAATGGAATATTCAAGTTACAGGGTTGTCACCAAAATTAGGAAGACAATGGATAAAAAGAATGTCTTTTTTTCCTACGAAATGTTTGTGACAAGTTTTTGATTAATCTGAGCTACGGACACACAAATGAATTTATTATTATATCTCGGAAATAAATGAATGATGACATACGTATAAAAGAATACGGTATTTAAGGAAATACATTTTTAGGAAAGCGCAGGTGTGCAACCACCACCGCGCGTTTTGACGAGGTAATTGAATTTGTGTATGAAATGTTTAAGCTTACCAGTAAATACTAGACCAATCGTATCGTGGTCGAAGGTAGCATTACAATAATTCGAGAATAAATATAAATTACATGCCTCTTAATTGTTTAATTTTCATTGGGTGGATAGACAGGATATAAAATGATTCTGATATTTAAATGTATCGATGCTCATATTGTGAAGAAGTTAAATTGTTATATTTTTGTATTGTTGGTAATACCTGGGTCTATTGAACCGATTTTGTGTTTTTTTATATAAACCTGAAAATTTATATAATTTATATATATATAAGAGGAAGGAGACTTACTAAGATACTCACAGATCAACGCAAAGACCGCTGAACCTGATAGGAATTTTGGAATTGCTACCCCTGAGGGCGTAAAATAAGAAATTATAATATAAATTTCTGTGCGAGGGAAGCCGCAAGCAAAATCTCGTAATTTGTATATATTTACCTAAAAAAGTTTGGAAGTTTATAATTTAAAAAGTTATAATTAGGAAGAAATAATCACGGGAGCGAAGCTGCAGGCCATAGATAATTTTACATATATTTGAACTAGTATTTTTTCCAATTTTAAGGACATTGAAGGAAATGAGGAAATCTGACCTTCTCATTGCCTGAAATGCTTTAATATAACATTAATGTGTCGGTAGATCGATTGCGAACAAAAGAAATACAAGCCTTTTTTAATATAATTAACACAGCCCTAACCTATAGTTAATAGTTATTGCAAATTAACTCGCAATTATTTTATAGTACTAATTATAGTAAGAAAACCAACATGTGATGACCCTATTCTCATTTACATGGCGTCTCACCGTAATACCTTTAATAAGAAAGTTGTGGGCACCTTTTCTATGCGGATTGAGACATAAAAAAGTTTAAATAGCATTCTCCTGTTCAGAGGGGGCGCTCTCATCAACGATCTGATTTGCATAAACACCGATATGATTTTCCTTTAAGTCATAAATTATGGTTTAATTGCTTGACTTTGGTTATAAAATTTGTTTAAGCGATATAACATGAGTGTATTTTTCTTCCAGAAAAGCTGAGTATTATATACGTCAGTTTTCTTAATGTCTTTTGTATTTTGTATTCCACTTTTTGTCTCTTAATTTTCTGGATAAATTGAAATTTATGTTCATTTTTGTATCCTTCCTAATATGTATGCACAATTTCATAGGTCGTAAGTCGAGCACATTTTTTTTATTTTTTTATGTATAGAATTATATATATGCGATTACCGTCGTCCATCTACACCCGCAACACCAGGGGTGTCACAAGTGCAACGCCTGCCGGCCTTTGGGGGATATGAAGGTGGATGGGGATGGGTTTGGGGTATGGGCCTCTGGTATTCAGCGCAGGTGCTGTTACGGTTTTCAGTGAGGCCGTGGTAACACCCCTTGGGTCGGCCCATGCATGCCCGAAGCGTGGCTTTTTCTCGGTAAAAGTTATAGTAAAATTGGATTTTAAAAATAAATGGCACAGCAGTTTTAATTAAACATATAATAAGTTACTGAACGTTATTAGGGACAAATTTCAACATACTAGAGCATAATGTTTTTTGTTGGCTAGGTTTTTATATTATTAATTTTTATGCAATGTGTAGCACAATTGTATATAATACTCTTATCTACGCTAATGTGAACAATTTGAAAGTAACATTTTCTCTCTGTATGTCACGACTATACCGTTTCACCGATTTTAACTAAATTTGTTTTGGAGATACTTTAATTCTTGAAGAAAGAGATATGCTACTCTATACATCGATAACCGACATACACGCGGCCGGAGCCTCGAAAGAAAGCTAGTCCCGTATAAACGCAACGACTGTTGCAACCAGAGTTTATTAGAAACGCGCAGATGTTATCAAAAATCTCTAAGTAGACGGACTTTGTGATTATTTCATGGATGAGTTATATGGAAATGAATATTCTTTTTTTTTTATTTTTCCATCTGTAAAATGAAGGTTAAGAGAATCATTCAAGATTCTTCAGGCAGCATAGTATTTTCTAAACCCCTTATCTTTTACACCACTACACCCGCTATCGTAAGGTAACCATGCCTATGACATATCGACGTACAGAATGGTAATGATTACTGATATTATATTTGACAACTATGTATACTAAAATATTTATTTTTAATACAGCTTAATGGACCTTTGGCATACGAACAACTGTAGTTTTTAATACTGATTTCAGAACACTATTTTTCGTGTCAAGCGTTCACTAATGTTAATTAGTATTGTTATAGATACGTCTATAAGGACTTGATTAATATGAAATGTAAGGTGATTAGTAGAAAGTTTTATTGATATAAAATATAATGGAAGTACTTTAGCACACACAAAGCACTGTCACTCCAGTACACGAAGATCAACAGCAGTGACCCACGAACGCACCGAGTTGTGACACTCCGGTAGACCCAGGAAATATTATACTGTCTTGGAACCCGCAACGAAATTAATCAGAAGAAAACTGGAGGAGTTGGAAATATAATATGTCCACTTCTCTCCTTAGAAAAGCGTGAGACACAATGAATTCAAAATAGGCAGACACCTTTTTCGATCCGGGAAGCACCACGGATAAAATTTTATGGATCCTAAGTGAGCTATATTTGATTTCTATAGTATGTACAGCAGAAACGCCTAAACGCAGGGCAATTCACAGCAGTTGACGCAAGTACCCATAGTATACTGCCCCAGATGTCATTTGTAAGCAATTCAGCATTATGTTACGTTCATTATATCAAAGACTAGATTCCCAGAGGATATGATGGGCCGACTGTTCACAGCTAGAATCAGGTGTTGAGCATTGACACAATGGTGAGTCGACTAATTTTAATGAGTGTAGTATGCTCTTTAAGATATCGTGGCCTGTAAGAAATCGAGCGACACAGTGATCTACCTCGAGCCATGTCCTTGACAACTGCTCGCGAACAGATGGAAGGAACTGGTGGAGGTGGTGCCCCTTAGGTGATTCGTCCCATCGATGTTGCCATTCATCCGTGAGGTCGATATAGACAATGGACTGCCGTTGAAACAATCTTATGATTTTATTTATTGATATATACATAAGAAAAAGAAATGGTTTAGGAAGAATCTACGATATATTCATAAATGATCCGTCTATCCATGACCGCATGAAGTTCTGGGTTGCCTCAGCTCAGAATTTCTCAATGTAAATCAATTGTATTCTTTATGAGAAAAATATATCTCAAGTCAGAGAGCAATCTAAATCTATAACATCCACGTAATTTTATGTTTCGACGACAACAGGACACAAATACCCTCTCATAAAATAATGAAAGCTATTTAACTATCAATATGATATATTTTCCTTTGTCATTTTTCAGACACAATCTTACTAAACCACTATTGTTTCCCAATCCAATATTACTAATCAAACTCGAGCTTTCATGTCGAATAGTCAAAGCTCCGTTTTAGCCGCCCAATCAGCAATAACCTTAAGCTCTCCCCCCCCCTCCCTACGCCCCGATCCGGGACACCCCCTCGCCACAACTGATTGAAATTCCATTATTATCCGTCCCTCCGGTAATAGTAAATCTTTATAACTCGGGAGATTTTTCCCATCGGCTGCCTTTGAGACCGCTCTTTGTGGGGATTTCGTCAGGATTAAACGAATGAGGATTGGACACGTGTACGAATGTAGTTTGTAAGAGAAGTGTGGTTTTTTGTTTGACAACTTTAAAAGTGTAGAGTGACAAATCGTAGAGTGTAAATTAAAAACTGCTTCTGTTTGATAATATTTATCACTTTCACTACATATTATAAAACTAAGTCTTAAATTAACATATACTACGATAAACTTAAAAGCAAGCGCACGGATTTTATGCGGTTTGTAATTATGATAGATTGATTCTTGAGGCCATATTGACGTATGGCCTTAACCCTCTCCAGAGAGGAGACCCGAGCCCAGCAGTGGGACATTATGGGTTATTGTTTGTTTGTTTTTTGATTCTTGAGGAAGAAATTTTTTACGTATATTGGCTAACATATAAGGATATTTGTTAAAGACGTCGGAAAAAATTCAACTGCCCATCTAAGAAAAACAGCCTATATTATGTATTTCCGTAATGAACCAGTACGAAGCCGGGCGTGTTGCTATTTCCTATATAATATTTAATTAGTTGTAGCAACCGCTAAACTACAATCTGTGAAATGTTAACCAAAATAACATTTTAAACCAAACCAATTCTATTAAGGTATTTTTGATTTGTAAAGAGCGTGAGTCTACCTGTTTAAGCTAATTGAGAAAAAGCTAATGGCATGTTCCAATACCTAAACATATTGATGTGTGAAATTGGACAGTTGTACACTATCTAGTATGTATTAACAATAATTCATTTTCACTGTTCAAATTTAAGTCTTAAACTAAAAAAGCCGTAAAATATCGTGTAAAGAGTTTTGGTTTGTAGTATCAAGGTTTACAAAATCGAGAAAAAAACTCGTTTGCCCCTTTTTCCGTAAAAAAGAATATCCACGCCTATGAAATCCTTGTTCATTCACCGATACTGATGTAATGTATAAATATAGGAATGCGTGTGAAATTTGCGAATACACGTATGCGATAAAAGTGCTCCTCTGACGAGCACAAAGGGACTAGACCTCACAACGTTTGAACAGTACACTAGCGATTTTTATTGGAAATAGCTAGGAGTTGGAATGCGCCGATGTTTTTATTGCCTACGTAAAGGTATGAGGTACGTGCGAGTGAGCTTCTCTTATGAGGTACTAGATGAGTTATTTGTCTATTTTCTGGCAATAATGATTTTAACGATGTTCTTTTGGTCTTTGCGATTCGTGATGTGTATGCAAGACAATCATATTGATAAATAATCTTAAATGTTATCATGAAAATAATATTAATTAATAACAATCACAACACTATTATTAAATAATGTCAAAACGCATTGTATTATAGGGTATTACCTCAGGCAAAAAGAATAGTTTTAGTTCATAAAATAATGAAATATTTTTGTAGTTAATTTCAAAGGTTTTAGTTTTTTTAATCTGTTCTATAGCACCATGAAAATCATGAAATAGTAGCAGCCATAATATTACCTCAAACGGTCTTGTGCGCTGATTAGTGGAAAGTGTCAACTGTCCACTGATCAGCGCAATATATAAGTGTCATCTGTCTGTCATATATATATNATGAGTTTACGTAGCACGTTGTATACTGTCGGGCTCATGGCTTCTGATGTTTGTTTATTGAGACCTTTGTGTACCTCGGTTTCTCTGTGCCTACGTGCTAACTATCCCGAGTGAAGGACAAAGATAGATATGTTTACTTCACTAAGACCTATTATTTCTTTAAAATTTCATGTACTCATGTACATCAGCTAACTTAATGCCTAAGACAATCTACCAGCCAAACTTTAGGGAGTTTGGATATATAGGAAGGTAGGTGCATCGAAGTTATAATTGTCCAGAACAACACACAATTAACCATGTCACCTAATCAATATATATCTGTTTAAATAGTCTAATATCCACAGTGCGCTATATATATATATATAGCGCACTGTGGATATTAGACTATTTAAACAGATATATATTGATTAGGTGACATGGTTAATTGTGTGTTGTTCTGGACAATTATAACTTCGATGCACCTACCTTCCTATATATCCAAACTCCCTAAAGTTTGGCTGGTAGATTGTCTTAGGCATTAAGTTAGCTGATGTACATGAGTACATGAAATTTTAAAGAAATAATAGGTCTTAGTGAAGTAAACATATCTATCTTTGTCCTTCACTCGGGATAGTTAGCACGTAGGCACAGAGAAACCGAGGTACACAAAGGTCTCAATAAACAAACATCAGAAGCCATGAGCCCGACAGTATACAACGTGCTACGTAAACTCATAAGCCTATGCCGTCACAAACGATTCTCTAGGGCTTGTAGCTTTAGTACATCGGCAGGTATATTAGGTGTCCCTATAGGGATTAGGAATCTCCTGGATTCAAATGAAATCAAATCTCTTTATCTCGATGTTTCTATATATATCTATATAAATAAAAATGAATAACAAAAATCTATATACGCGCATAATTTTCGATCTACTGAACCAAATTGGGTAATTATTTTTTTATGTATTTGTTATTGTCAGGCTCGTCCTGACAATTGGATTGAAAAATAAAAAATAAAAGAAAACCGGAGGTTGAATGTTATATATATTTTATTAGTCCACTTAGTATATATATACACACACACTACACGAAAATGAATATGGCTGTATGAAGTTCGCCGGGTCAGCTAGAATATGATATTCGTTATTTGTACATATAGGATTACACAAATAAGAAAAACTAAAAGCTTATATGGTACATAAAAGTGTAAGATACAGACTATTAGTTCTGAAAAAAAGTTTAGTTTACGGCAGTTGAAGCATACTCATACAACGGTAATAGTGTTGAGTTCCTCAGTATATTTGCTATCGACACGATAACCACTTAGTCAAATCACAACAAAATTTTAGTAGTTTAAACCACAATCTCATTAAGTCAACAGGTTGTGACGGGTCCATATGCTAAAACAACTGTGTTGTGCTTTTCATGATTAATTCACCATGTCGCGTTTAGAAATGCTGAACACATGATGATTATGATTCTGACTTGTGTCTATCAAAAAGTTTATGCATTAATTTCAATTATCAATCATTAGTTATCAATGTCAAAATCGATACGCAAGATCGCCCCAACAGAACAAAAAGCTGTTATTATCAATCTAAGTAAGTACAGCTAAACAGTTTTACTTATTCATCAGAATAATAAGTATAACTTAATAAATTTGTATAATAAAATAAATATTTTGTATAATATTATCCTCACATCGTCAGTGGAGAGAAAATTATGCGCGAGAATGGCCAGTGAAGCAAATCTAAAGTTTTTTTTTTTGTGTACTTATATTGAGTTTCTCGGGTAACAGAAATGGCAACAAATGTCCCGTTTTCTTTACGTTCACGCTTCCATCCGTCGTCCGTCCGTCCTTCTATTCCATCATGTTTTTAGCCTTTTTTCTCTATATCAAGCTCATAAGTGAGATGTGTCATTAAGCGATGAAAATGTGATGCCATTAAAATATAATTTAAAACAATCGATAGTAACAGTACTTGTACTAACACCTGATGTACAAACGTAATTAGCTTAAGTGGCAGACATCCATATATCTTGTTCTGTACTGTCTATTCATATGTTAAACCATTTCATTATCAATTACATCTAGTAAATTACTGGACAATGTGGACACGAGGTCTAATTAATGTGTTAATTAGCTCCAGGAGCTAAGCGGTTTTAATTTCTGTTTCTCTATGTATTGAAGAATTGGATTGTCTTTACATAGAAACAAGTTAACAGTAATCCTCTTATAACATAGGTAATGAGGTCAGTGCAACCTGGTCGAAACGTCAGGCAAATCAGAGGTACGTAATACCTTTAAATAAGTGACCGCGTTAATTCTCGTGAAAATAATTATTATATCATGAAATCCGAAAGCTTAAAACTTAGTATAGCATACGATAAACTTAGAAATATATTTAAACGGTCGTATAAAACTATAGTTTTATGTCTTTAACAGGTTCCTCTATCAGACATTTTTAAAAGACCTTTAAGCAGTGTAGAATTCTAAGATGTGATAATTCAAGTTACCCAAAAAAAAGCACTAAAGCGCAAATTCGGGTACTAAAAGGCGGGTGAAATTATAGGAGGCGCAATTTACGAGGCAGTAAGATCTCAAAGTCAGCTGTTGCTAAAGAATAATAATATTATTAGAACACGCAAACTCTAAAAATATACTGAAATTCAATAAGAACTTTATCTCATCGGTCTTCAGTGACAATAAATTTTAGAACACCAATTTTTATATAACGACATAATATGTGTCCATAAGTTATTGATAAAGTATTTTTTCACAGGGTATCCCTTTGTTTTTAAAAGATGTAGCCATTAAAAAACGCCATAAGAGTATATTTTTGGAAATTCTGGGCTAATTAAGTACGTTACATTATATAGGTAACCAAAAAAATTGAAATCACTGCCAAAATTTTCGCGTTTGCGTTTGTAAACAAAGGAACTGTTGTGTCAGGCCATGTAGACCACTTACAATAATATTAGATCTCGCTATTTTTCACTGTTGTCCCTTGAGCTTATGCAGTTGTGAAGAGATATCGCATCTAATTTAGTCCTCTACCATCTTTACCTATATGGAGGCTGCTCTGAAGAGCTTTTCCAATTGATCCCACCTTCTCCCTTCGTCTACAGAACAACATGTGCTGGCTTTGGAAGTCACCGCCTTAGAGTCGTAGAAATACGCACTTGAATCAAACGGTTTGGTTCTTGGTTCCTGTGCCCTGCCGTTTTAAACTGGAACTCACTAGTAGCGCATGTGTTTCCCTCCCAATATGATCCCGGATTCTTTAAGCTATACGAAGCCGCCATATTGTGGGAGGCCGTACTACATTGTCTGCATTTGCGGTGAGTATGGTGGACGCCATTGTTGGATTCTGCTAGAGCTTACCATCAGGCTGAGCAGAGTCACTGTAGAGAGTTATATGAAAAAAACTATCATCAGACTATCATACGTAAGTATATAATATTGTTTTTAACATTAAACAAAAAAAGGCTAAAAACGGTATATGGACTGTTATCCGAGAAACTCAATGTAAGTACACAAAAAAAACTTAAGATTTTCTTCACTAGCGATTCTTGCGAAACATATTCACTCCACTGACGACGTGCGGATAATATTATTATACGAAGTATTTATTTCAATTAATCGTTCCACCTGTTCCACCGAAGAATTCAATTTTTAAATATAAATTTTAGATTTTCAACCTCATTAATTCTTATCGGCAATTTAAAAAAGCGTCTTTTAACCTCTCAGGGATAAAATCACCCGTATTGTGAGTGTACCCAAACGGGATGAAAGTAATTCACAATGATTTGAGGGAAGTACTTTTTTAAAACCGGACTCAACTGGGTGAATTCGACTGTGTACATTTTCTTTGATTGGACGGAGGTAATTTTTTGGCAGTATTGAATGTCTCCCGATTTGCTGATAGAGATGTATCGAATCGTTTCTTCTTTTTATTTTGCTTTGATATTTAAGCGTGTTAACCACGCCATGTAATTTGTATCAACTGCCTTGGAATTTATTGGTGGCATATGCATGGCATGCACACATCACTCTTAATCGGCTTTTACCTAGTAACAGCTGATTCCTAAATTGATCTTAATATCTGTGAACATCATTATAAAAAGAAGCTTACCGTGGGAGAGCCACGCTTCGGCATGAATGGGCCGGCTCGACCACAGTGATACCACGGCCTCACAGGAAATCGGTGTGAAACAGTGCTTACGTTGTGTTACCGAATTAATGAGGATACGGGAGGTCCCTATCCCATTTCCTCCCCGCCACCTCCAACTCCTCCCCTCTCCCTCAACCCCTCTCCATCTTCCAAAGGCCGGCAACGTTCTCATGACCTTCTGAGGTTGAAGATGTACATGGGTGGCGATAATCGCATACCATGAAGTGATACGTCTTCTCGTTTGCTCCCTACTTCATAAAAATAACATTTTCTGTGTCCACATCTAAAATCACATTCATAATCATCATGTATAAGGAGTGTATAAATTATGTTAATGCATCATCTCAATTAATTAATTATTTAATCAGCCATTTGTTTTCATTAAGCTATTAAAATCAAAAAGCTTTGTTGGGTAAATATTTTTATATCAACATCCAATTTTATAACGTGTACAAAACAGAGACGTAGACATAATATAGATTGTTTTTCTTAGAACAGAAACCACTAATTTAAAACAATAACATTATTAGTTAGTTTTATTTAAACGGTACTTATTTACCTACGCAACAACGTTCAATTAATATGATAACTACAGTTTGAATACATTGTTTGAAGTAATCGAATGTTTAAAAAGTCCAACATTCCCGAATTTTCCAATAGTCAACAAGTTTAAATATCTATCACTCAGCCTGGGACGTAATATTTCGAGCTACTAGAAAAGATATCATAGTAGCCTCTATGTAATGTGGACTCATTCTCATTCTCAGATATAGAGAGTTAAAAAAGAAAAAAAAACTTATATAAGCGATCAGTGAGAAATAAATTTATTCATATAATTCCTAACTTTAGTTAATAACAAGGTTCGTCACTGATAAACGCTTTAAACTTTATTAATTATTAAAGAAAAAAAAGGCGATTTTATATATATGCCCTTTTAACATCTAAAAAATAATTTAAATACGTAATGTTCATTGCGTTGCATTAAAAGGCTGTTATTTCTCGTTGGCAGTAGACAAACTACATACACATTACATTCAGGGCATACACAGAATTCAATAGTAGCAACTAAGTGCTACGCTCATATGGTGTTTGCTTAAGCTATCTTCTGGATTCTGTAGAGCAAATATTAATTTAGAGATTCAAATTTCTGCTACAGTGAGAAGTTTTATGAATATCTTTTACATGTATGCAATTTTGAATATTTCATGTTATAAAGAGCGTCTCATTTTTTTATTCGAAGACGACTCCCGCATTTATAATATTGATCCTGTGTCACAGTGGAGTTTACAAACGTACATGAAACCGACCCAACGAACACCCATGCTCAGAACAAGAACTTGTGGATCACACAAAGTGTTGTCCCATGTGGGGTTTGAACTCAAAACACTTGGTGCACTAGAAAGTGGCGTAGCGACCACTTAAACCACTAGGCCAACTATGCAATGATGAGAATGATGCCAACTCTGTTGTTTTCATCACTAAACTATTTTAAAATTCACTAAAATTTGTTGTTAGATATATATTTTAATCTCATTTACCAATTAGTTTTTTTTTTCGATATCTCACATCTTAGTTATCACTTTATTTAGTTCGTATCAAATAAAAGTTTATCAGCGGCACATGCTTGTTTATAAGTAAAAAAACTAAAATAAACTCTAAATGTAAAAAGTATGAGTAATATTTTAATAAGTCAATTAGCAGGAATGTATTTAGGTGACGTCTGAGTTTAGTGCAACATGTTAATTTCACGTCACACGTTACAAGTTTTAAACGTTCAACACAAGAATAGCAAAGGAGAAAGTATGGCTTAAGTTGAGTGATTTAACTAATTTTGGTTACGCAAAGTAAATTTTTCTTTTTCAAGTAATAAACAAGCGTGTGCCTCTGATTACGTTTGTTTGGTACTAAATACAGTGAAAACTAAGATTTAATTTATCAAAAATTGATTATAAGCAATTGAAAATGAATTATATATATATAATCCAACAACAAATTTTAGTGGGTTTTAGTTTAGTGAGGTCAGCAATAGAATTAGCACTAGAAAAAAAATAACTGTTACGTAATGAACGAATACACATTACAGCTATAGCGTATTCATTTATCATTACTTCAAACAATACATTGTAACAAATGAACTACACTGTAATGAAATTAGAATAAAATTAAAAAACTGCACGGATAGCATAGTGGTTTAAGCGGTCGTTACGCCGTTTTCTATTGCGCTGAATATTGCGGGTTCAAACCCCACGTGGGACAGCATCTTATGTGATCCAAAAACTTTTGTTCTAGTTTTATGTATATTAATCTATTAGTATGTTAATATATAATACATTTAACATTTATAAATATGTATGTGTATGGTCGTATGTATATACAAAATCTCTTCAAAGTCAATGCACGTTAACTCTGAAACAACAAGGCAATGTACTATGAACTTATTTAACTCTGTAACATGGTGTGCTGATAAAAAAATTCTATCTATCTATATTAATACAGTCCTCCCTCGACACAAGATTGAATCCTAATGCTGAACTTGTCTATATTAAAGTAAAAAGAAATAAATCACAACTATATCGTATTAATTAATTATCTGGGCTGCAAAATACACATGATTTTAAATTCAATTTAAAATTAATTTTCATTAAAACCACATTATGTTAAGACAAATCTCCCATTCAAATAAGTAAGTGCATTTATATGTATCAAGTAAATTCTTCAATCTACCGTGATCGATATTTAATTAATAAACCACGAACATGAACATTTAAGCTCATTTTAAAATCAAAATCTCGCAAAATGTACAGCCTGTGCAGAAACGAATCGATCTTCAATCTTGCCACCTCCCTAATACATCAAACTCGGCAAACTTTAACAAACCACATTGTGAACAAACTCGCTCTTATTTCAAAGCAATAAAGTGTATTATAATTTTAAATTCGCGTAAATGTTAAATTGTGTAAATATACCTAAGAAAAGTGGGTCTTTGTTGGCAGGTGTATAAAAAATGGTTGCCTATAACGGCCTAGTCGAACCTTAGGAAAATGAGTTCAACGAAAGAATGATTTCGCAACATTAAAATGGCAACTGACATAACTTTTTTTTGTCGTGACGTATTGATCGGTTATAAAGAAGCTTCTGTCTTTTAGATGTCAGGTTTGTTTCAATTCGGTGGCTTCTGTATTCAAAGTAATTGTAAGGAAATATTTGTTTAACATTGTTTCTACTTTTTAATAAAAATTGTGTAAAAAATTGCCTTTCAACATAATTCTTTTTTTTAATTTTTCAATATACAAAATATATTTTTTAATTTAGTGAATGTAATCACTGCAGTGACTTTAAAAAGCTTAGTTTTTCAAAAAGCGTTTATAACATTTCTTCGCCCCATTTGAATTTTAAATAACTCCATGCTTTTGACGTGAAGTGAAAAATTCTTGTACCAACATAAAGGCATTCACGGCCAAATTGCTACTATTCACTCAACAAAATAGTCGCAACTTGGCGTCGGGGAGTAAAAAATAATAGAAATAGCTTTTGCGTTTGGGAGAAATAAGGGAATTGCCGGGGTATGAATGGTTAATACCCAGTATTACCCAAATGTGGGGAAGGTTGGGGATTAATTTAGCGGTGAACGCCGCTGGTGCGTTTTCCCATTGGATTTGGCGAGACGAACGTTATTTTCTTTTAGACAATGAATGTGGCAGTTATCAAAGAAATGCGAGTACGTATTTTGGTACAGTATGCGTATTTCATGTTGCATGTTATTCTGTTACAATATAAATATGCTTGCCCGGGGTATATATACATGTAAACAATCTATTCGTTGAAAATTATTATTTTTTAATAGTGCTCTGTCTGTGTCCACGATGTTTTAGTCATATTTCATTTTAAATAAACGACTGTGTTCATTATCAAATATTTGTCATGTGTGAGAATCGAACTTACGACCTCTGCCTTATCCAGTAATAGTAAGCACCAGTAATTAAAAGAACAGGCCCCAATTAAAAAATATTTTGTTCACGTAGTACTTAAAATTTACCCCTATATTAGTAAGCAAAATGTAATACTACTACGGCGCAGTGGTAGCGTATGCGACTGCTGTTCTTGAGGTCTCAGGTTCGTTTCCAAATGTTTGTATGATCCGCAAATAGTTGTTTTGGAGTTTGAGTGTTTTGTTATGTTGCTTAAAAAGCATTTATGTATTGATATCTTTGTCTAATACTCATAATACGAGCTCTGTTTAGTTTGAGACTGAGAGAGAGCAATTCTTTATATTTATAAATTTAATCTGAATCATGGCAAAGGCTCCAACGATTATCATGAAATTTAGTATGCAGCTGGTTTTGTAGGCGATAAATGGATCTGGCTTCTAGCTAGGATTCATTTTTGGAAAGCTCAGCTATCCAGGTACTTGTAATTTTTTGGCCAGCGTGGTATAGTACGCCAAAAACTTATTGCGTAAGAGAGGCTTATGTCCAACATCAAACTATTAAAATTAATCACATCTTCTTCAAGAAGTATGCATAGTGATTTTACTTTTTAGTAGTCAAAACAATTTTACCTCCTTTTTCTTTTTACACATTTATATCCCCCACACATGTACTTCACTACACCCTCCCTTTTAACATCCCCTTCTTCCGTCACGGTTTTTCTTTTATGCCGATACGAATTGGAATAATATCCATATGTTTATTTGAGTAATTGAACAATGGTCACTCGTAAAACTGTTTTGGGTTACGGACGGACGAGCAGACTTATGTTGTTTGCTTGGGGTAAACAAATAGAATAGATTTTCTAGTTGCGTAATTTATTCAAGTTGAATGTAAACAGTGTGAAAACAAGCACGTAAAGTTTTTTGATTTATACTCTCGGACAATTCCCTGCACTGACACACCGTTATTTCCACCACGTACCCTTAGTTGTTAGGTTTTGAATGTAAATCCATAGAAATAAGTAAAAAAAGTGTCTTTCATAGTATTAAAAAAACCGCTTTTTATATGCGTAATTCTTTTTATTTTTATTAATAACTCGCCAAAGTGACTCTGCTGAGCCTGATGGTAAGCTCAAGCAGAATCCAATGGTGGGGGCCACCATACTCACTTCAAAAGCAGATAGTGCAGTATGGCGTACCACACTATGGCGGCTTAGTGAGATACTTTTTCACGCCCCGCTCAAAAGACCCGGAATCATAGTGGGACGGAAACACATGCGCTAGTAGTAGTAAATCCTAGATTTTGACAGCTCAGCAAAGGAAGAAAGACCCAAACCGTTTGGTTCGGGATCGTATTTCTACGACTCTAAGGCACTCAGCTAAAAGTCAGTTCATAACAACAATTTTGCATGTTTTATCCTAAAATGTTGTCTATTTACTCTGAAATGAAACAGTAATCTGTACAAAAGTACCCTATCATTAAATCTAACAGCTTGAAGT
This sequence comes from Hyphantria cunea, assembly GCA_003709505.1. Lineage (NCBI taxonomy): Eukaryota > Metazoa > Arthropoda > Insecta > Lepidoptera > Erebidae > Hyphantria > Hyphantria cunea. The sequence goes on from PKRV01000262.1 coordinate 845,268, forward strand.
TGACGTAACAAACATGTCTTTGCACTAGCCGAGTCCGTGTTACCCTTTACAACCGCAGATAACACGGTGGAGTAAAGCTAGTCTAAAGAAAGTAACTTAAGTTACTCCTTATTGCATCAGCTATCTGACAGTGAAATTCAAAACCGTTCAGTACAGCCGTTCCAGAGATTAGCCGCAGCAAACAGACTGACAGACCGACTGACACAGAAAAAATAAAAATAAATTATTTTGGTACATATACCAGCATATAACAACCATGTATAAATATGCATCTAGTAAAAGGGGGTTATTTTTATATTACACACAGATCATCCAATTTTATTAATTTGTATAGATTTCGGTATAACTGTAAGGATGGTAAGTTAAGTAAGATTTAACCTCAGGACTCACAACTAGCAAGGGCACAAACATTGTTGAAACTGGATAAACAACGGGTACCTACGTTTCAATGAGTGTAACCAAACACTGAAGAGCTCAAGTAAACGTGGAGGTCTCATCCGGTATACTTAGTAGAACGATTTCGTGTTCAGTATGTTTTACACAAACAAAGTAAGAAAAGTAAATAATTCTTAATTAAACCATAGATTCATATTAAACGTGTGTCTACATGCTTGGAAATCGTCTGCGGCTACGTTTTCCAGCAAGTTGAAAACTGCGGTTTGCCTCCGATTTTCTAATGAAACCTTTCTATGTGTTTTATGTGTGTTTGAGATATTACGATATGAAACTTTGCCAGTAAATAAAAGCTGCAGAGCTATTCGGTATTTTAAATCATTGGCTTGTGATAGAGTTGTGATGGTACGAGTTGGCTGTTTTTCACTAAGAATTTGGTAAGCAGGTTTGATTTGAGTTTTAACTGGAATTGAATTGGATTTCCTTTTCACTGAGTATTCAAATGGTTGATCCTGTATAATATTGCTTTGGAACGATAAGAACAATACTTGTACTTTTTGATAGTTTTAAGTTAATCTTGTAATTACATAAGCTGGTGTACAATGAATAGACTTTTTGTATGGAATCGGGGGAAAACGAGCAGACTATCGCCTGATGGTAGGCGATTACCGCCGCCTATAAACACCTACAACATCAGCAGTGACACAAGTGCGTTGTCGGCCTTTGGAAGATGGGGAGCGGGATTGGGGGGTGGGGTATATCCTCACTCACTGGTTGAAACACATCGCAGGCACTGTTTCATACCAGTGTTCTTTGAGGTGGTGGTAAAACTCCAGTCAAACCGGCCCATTCATGCCAAGGCGTGGCACTCCCACGTTGAAACACTGATATTTCGGAACATTAATATCGACATTCCTAAACACTGATAAATAAATCAATAATCAATATTTCGGATCTAAAACACAACGTCAATTCCCAAACTAAGCAGAGCTTTTATTATGGGTACTAAGCAACTGATATAAATACATTACCCTTTTTTCTAGCAAATACATGCATATTATTATATGATATTTCGAAATTAAAAAGTTTCGAGTCAAAAAAGAAAATAAAAAAATAAAAGCTCTCCATACTTTTAGCTTGATTCCTTTATTTAAAACCAATCGATATTATATTTTATCATGAATTATATATATATACCTAAATACTACATTTTATAGTAGTTAAGCCAGAAGGGTAAAAAAAAACCATAATAATGTAAAGTATTATTTTATATATATTAGTAGTATAATCCTAACGCGGGAGTTGTCTTTAAAAAAAGGAATATTTAAATTGTTATTTAAAAAGTTGTGTATTATGAAAATAGTATAAACACTGTTTCCTAAAACATGATTCGAAAGTACTTGGTGTTTAGCTCTCTACTTTCGGCTTCGTTGTTGAGCTTTCATTAAACAGCTCCGTAAACATCCTTGTTTTTAAACATTACCTCCGGCACCCTTAAAGTGCAGCCCAAAAAGAGTAAAAACGCAAGTTCAACATCCGTTAAAATTCGCTGAGCGGCGAAGTTTGATCCTCATTCATTATTGCAAACAAAGAATGTTTAATGCAACACAAACATCTACGAGAAGACTGTACTGGGGTTAGAAGGAGTTAGGAATTACACAGGGGTGGGATATTTTTTTTATGGTTAATATCGTGTGCCAACTTAAGAGGCAACTAAGTAACAAACTACAACATCATTGCAAAGAGAAGAAATACTTGGAGCAAATCTTATACCACCCCTCTGGCCAACGAAGTATAGTATATATAGTAGTTGGGCAAACCTTTCTACGCATATGTCTATGTAAGGAGTGGTCTTTGAAGGCTATTGAAGATGTTTTTTATGATGTAGGTGGTAATGGAGTAGACGAGTCATGTGATTATCATCATGGTTATATACACTGACTGAGTCCCGCAGGGTAACACCGCGGAGCAAAGCTACTCTAAAAAAGTTACCCCTTATTACATCAGCTTTCTGCCAGCAAAAGCCCATCAAAATGGGCCTAGCCGTTCCAGGGATTAGCCGGGACAAACAGACAGCCAGACGTACAAAATTTTCAAAATATAATATTATTTTATACTTTATCCCTTCACGTTGTTTTGAGTTTATGCAAATAAGATCTTGCAGATAGTTTCGTAGCTATGTCACACAGTTTCATATACCGTCGATATCAAATTATAAAACTCAAAGGAACTTAAAACTGTTGAGAAACTTTAGTTCAAAGACGCGTTGTCACCTCAAGGCTCGTATCTTTATCTTTATACGGCGAAAAAGTTTTTGCAAATCATGGATATAAGTACACAAGATTAAGATTTAAAAGAAATATTTTATTTATGGGTTCATAGTATGTGTTTCTTTGGATGTGTTAGGAGAAACATTATTGGGAGTTAAATTCTATCTAGTTTTTCTACAGGTCAAGATATAAACTGGTATGTGTGTAATTATCGATAATTTTTGTTTTATTCTGCAAACATGCCATCAAACAAAAGTTGAATAAATAAATTTAAGTGAGCGCTAATGTTTTTTTCAATAAAATGTGAAGTCAATGTTTGACTTACTATTTTATTTAAATTTAACAATGAAACTGCAAAATTACATTCAATAATGAAACTTTAGTAAGTGACGAAATAGGAACAAAAACAAATATACATTAGTATTTCAAATAACAATCTTGCTTAATAAATAATACTAGCTCAGCCCCGCGATGTTATACCCATTTGTTGTTGTAACTGCAGGCAACGCCATGGGGTCTAATCAAGTCTAAAGGAAGTAGCCCGAGTTACTCCTTATATCATCAGCTATCTGACAGTGAACGTCCCGTCGAAATCGATTCAGCCTTTCCAGAGAGTTATTTTGGTTTAAATACCGTGTATACATAAATATACGTAAAAAGCAGTTACCTTAATATCATAAACAGACACAATTTTATTTATTTTTATTTATATTATTTTTAGTTATATGTAATTAAAAACGATACTCATACCACCACTGCCTTTAACGAAGTGATCAGAATCACTAATATATTAATAATTAAATATTTTTGGACATCTAACACACAACGCCATCTAGTCCCAAACTAAGCAGAGCTTGTATTATGGGCACTAAACAACCGATATAAATACAAATATTCTTTTTTTTTAAATATATATTTATAATAAACATAGAAAACACCCACACTCCGAAACAAATATTTGCAGTTCATACAAACAGTTGGTCCGACCCGGGAATCGAACCCGAGACCTCGAGTATAGAGGTCGAAAACGCTGCCACTGCGCAGGGCGCAGTTAAGTAAATATAAAAAGCTTATTTCAAACACCAACGAAAATTAATGAAATTGAGTGTCACATCAAAACAACATTCCGCTGTTCGATCACAAAAATTTAACCTTCCCTGCACTCGATGGAAACAAACAATATTCTTAATCCACGAGGTAGGTTAGGTGGTAACACGAATGTTTGCGGAGTCGAGGGAGGGTAGGGTGTAAGGGTGCTGGATCATCCCCCTGTGACGTGACGTTTGATTATGGCGTGACAAAACACGTCGCGCGCCACTTTTCAACCCCCTTTTGTGAACTTTCCGAGCTGTGTAGGTGCGAAGCTCGTAACACCTGTTTTAGACAGGCTAACAAGTTTTGTAAGAGGAATTAAGAGTTATTGTTGGTATAGAATACATGATTAGAGAGCGGGAGACTAAAGCTGGTAATCCTCCTAAAGAGGATAACGTTGAGAGTTTCGATTGTGTGTTAATATATCTCTTCAATTGCCGGGATGGGAGTAAGATTACATTCGATAGACATCATACTCTATATCCACTAAACCTCTAATGTTTCAACAAGCTTGTTTTAACAATGAGCCTTAAAATCTCTGAATTCGAATATGTTTTTTTGTATTCTTATTGTTTTGGTTTTTTTTTAAACAGTATTATATCCTGTATCGCCTAGTCGCCTAGACGATTACAGCCACAGCGGCCAGTCTCAACGGAGACCAGCCAACTACGCAGAGGATATTATAATGCACAAGTGTGTTCGCTAACACGAGTGCACTCTCTGTTCCCTCACTCTCATAATCCGATAGAACGATTAACCGACACAATCAGGGAGAGATCAGGCGCAGTACTGACAGTTTTACTTGCTCTCCGAGGCACTGGGGTTTTGACCCCAACTTGACCCGAACTGCGAGCTGAGCTTTATATAATCAGAAAAACTCAATAACACTTTTGGCCCGACCCGGTATTTGAACCCGAGACCTCTTGATTGGCAGTCACATACTTCAACCGCTAGACCAACGAGGCAGTTATTAACTTACATAAAACAGACACAAAAAACACCCAAACTCAAAACAACAATTTGTGGATCACACAAAGTGTTGTCCCATGTGGAATTTGAACCCACAACATTTCGCGTAGTAGAAAACGTCGTGACAACCGCTTAAATCACTAGGCCAACTGTGTGGTCAATCTAAGTACTTTGACTAAATCATATGAAATGATATCTGTGAGTAGAATTATAACTTGAATCTGACGATGAAAACAAGGAGATTGGGAACCCTGTTGCTAATAAATTCTCTAGTTTTTTTATTTATTTTTAAATATGTGCCTACCGAAGTGATTCTTCTGTGCCTGATGGAAAGCATGAACAGAATCCAAGAGTAGTGGTCACCATACTCGTTGCGAATGCTGACAGTGCAATAATTCAGTATTTTCACAATATGTTGTTTCCAGTTTGAGTTCATGTATTTCGTATTGACTAGTTCAAGAGACTTGTTTGCGAGAACCATGAGGTTGATTTACAGAAACACTTTTTTTATTTTCATTCGGTGCGATACTGCATGTTTGTTAAAATTTACAATACCGCAGATTCGATTAATGTTTGCCTCAACATGAAGGATTTTAGGTAATGCAGGCGATTCCATTACATTAACACGACAATTTTGGAATGTAGGTATGTGCATGCTATTCCTTTGCGCCATAGCTACCTTACGCTTGGATCGTATAACACTGAGTACAGTTATAGATTATTACGTTGTCAAGTATTTCAAATGTGTATTGGCACACCTGAACCATCGCTTACATTTCCATTAGTGTAGTTACTTACTTGCTTGGTAACACTGTTTAAGGGTATTTTATTTAAAAGGATATGATTAGTTTGTTTGAGTCCCGCGTGACATAATATGATGTGCCTACTTAATGATAATGTTTGATTGTATAATTATATTTTCTTTTTGCATTCAGTTGTTATCGACTCAATATAAAATCAATTCTAAAATTACTAAATAATAATAATTAAAATGAATTGTATCTTTAATAAACATATATTCGTATGTTGCTATTAAATGGCTGCACGGTTGGCCCAGTTGTTCAAGCGGATGGCTCTGACCGCCCAGAATAAGGCGCGTCTCTGGCGCCCTTAGAGGGTATTGGCGGTCAGAGCCATACGCGGATAATGCACGGTGTCGACCGAGGCGGCGTGCGCCTTGGCCGGAACACCCCCGTGGGATTTGGAGGCGGAAGTGCTCGCCAAAGTTTATCGACGGGTGGCTGAATTCCGGGCGGAGAGTGGCATGCGCCCTCCGCCCGAAGAGGTACGCGAGTGGCGTGAAGCCGCCCGTCGAGCCACTATGGTTCGGTGGTCGTCGCGGCTGGAGGCTCCACGTGCTGGCTTCGCCACCGTGGAGGCGCTCCAGCCCGTCATCCTCGAGTGGGCAGGGCGGCAGCACGGGACCCTTTCCTTCCGACTGACGCAGGTGCTTTCCGGGCACGGTTGCTTCGGGAAGTACCTGCACTCGGTCGCGCGGAGGGAATTGAGTCCCGCCTGCCACCACTGCGACTGCAGTGAGGACTCGGCCCAGCACACGCTGGCGGCGTGCCCCGCTTGGGCGCCGCAGCGTCGGGCCCTCACTGCAGTCATCGGAGGAGATCTCTCGCTGCCGGCCGTCGTACGCTCCATGGCCGGCGGCGAGAGCAGTTTTACCGCGGTCGCGACCTTCTGCGAGGAAGTCATCTCGCAGAAGGAGGCGGCGGAGAAGGCCCGGGAGGACGATCTCCACTCGGACCCGATCCGCCGCCAGCGAACCGGGCGGCGGAGGCGCGTCTACCAGCGCCTCTTGCCGCCCTGAGTGTGGCCGCGGATGGGCGGGACGGGCTTTCCCCCCCATCCGCTACATAGGCCACCCGCGAGGGGGGCGACGTTACGTCGCCTACCTTAAGAGTTTAACATCAGACGACGGAGCCCGCTTCAGTGCGGGCTGGCGCTGAGAGGGGTCCGGATGGCGTAAGAAAGCGGTTCCCGGATCCCTCCCGTCTCAGGCGCAGAGTGGCACACCGTGGTGGTTTAGTGGGTAGTCTGGCGAGTCAGTCAGGAGTCCCACACAAAGCGAACCTCCTGTGCCCGCAGGGGGGGAGCGAAGTGCGTAAATGCATTCCACCACGTCAAAAAAAAAATGTTGTTCAAGCGGACGCCACGCCGCTTTCTACTGCACTACGTGTTGTGGATTCAAATCCCACGTTGGACAACACTTTATGATCCACAAGTTGTTGTTCAGAGTCTGGGTGTTCTTTGTGTCCGTTTGATGTATGTTTGTAAAGTCCCCTGCGACACAGGATGAATATTACAAAGGCGGGATTCGCCTTTAAATAAAATAACAATTGACGCTTTTTGTAACATGAAACAGAAAGAATGCAGAAATCGAATAGCAGTGCTACTGATTAATAGGCTCCTGATACCGATTGATCTTTGCTCTTTCAAACATAAACTTTGAACGTCGATACTTAAGGTTAAAAATTGCTTGTAGATCGATTGCCTTTTAATTTTTTATGTAATATTGAGCAAACGAGTAGAGTGCCAGTTATCGGTGCCACTCATGGACACCTACAATACCAGAGGCGTCACTTTTAAGAAGGAGTACGTTTTTTTCTTGAAGGTTTGAAGGACGTATTGGTCCGGGAATACCGCAGGCGATAGTTCGATCGTCTGTTGGATTCTTCAAAGTTTTTCCATGAGGGAAATAAAAGTAGGAGCTCGAATTTAACCACGTATAACGTACGAACTTCTAAACCATAAATTTTTCTTTATGATCTAGAAGTATATAAAAAATTAGATAATCCTAATATTGTAATGGCGAAAGTAGGTGAGTGTTTCAAATATTTGTGTCTTATTCACGGTCAAACAACTAAACTTATTTGAATTGAAAAAATGGATTACAACATGAGATAGTTTTATCACAAAGTTGTTAGTATTCATGTGGAATAGGTAAGAAATCACATAAACTGCGATTAACACCGTTAGCTGAAGCTAATATTTAAATAGAAATAATAAATTTCTACGAAACACATGAAAATATGTAACCCTTTGATTACTATACGACTTTTCCGAAGGTCCTAGCTACATCATAATCGCTAGTATCAGTAAGTGTCATCTCTGGAAGGTACAATGATATACCCTATTTTTGATGCTCATCACAGAAGAGTCATACCTCACTCTCACTCCAAGAGCAGACAGGCGTGAAGATACATTACACCATCAAAAAGATTAACGACAGAACCCGTTGCGTCAAACTTTGACCCTTTATTTCACATTTTTCTCGCTTCGGAAACGCTAGACGTGATTGGGAATTTTACATCAACCGGGTGTCGTATACCGTCCGGTTTAGATCCGGCTTCTGAAAAGCTAGAATTTATAAGGACTGTCTTTTGAACTGCTGTTTAATATTATGTTAACACTACCATTATTTTTCATAGATGTCAGATATAACGATATGTTCTTTAAGGTTTTATGATATTAGTATAACTTTCCACGCTCTTTATTCCAAATTATTGAACTAAAGAAATAATGTGCGTAATTTAGAAATGTAGAAAAATTCAAAAAGAAAATTATCTAATATCTGTTATTTTTTTCTCTAGCGTTTTTATTGCATATGTGATGTTAAAAATTGGTTCAGTAACTGAACCAATTTTTAACTTTGTTTTTAATTTTGTTTGCGTAATTAGCGGTTGAGCATGGAAATAAATCGGAAATGGACCGGATGACTACGAGTAACACCTCCCTAAGGTTTTGTTTTCAAATTTTTTGTCGAGGTTGGTCACCCGGCAATATTAATAAAGTACACATGTTGCTTTGTTCACTGAACACCGGTTTAATTACTACATGTTTATTTTCATCGGGTTCTGTAGGATTAGCTGAGGTTTTGGTATGTGGGGTGCGTTGGACATAGGCATTTTGCTTTTCATGCCCACTGGCGTTTATTATAAATTACAAAGGATATATTCGTACCGATGTATTTTACACCGTACTCATGCCTATTGATTTAGTATATTATAAGTATATATCTATCTATACTAATATTATAAATGTGAAAGTTTGTGAGGATGTTTGTTACTCTTTCACGCAAAAACTGCTGAACGGATTCGGATGAAACTTTACAGTAATATAGCCGATACATCAGAATAACACATAGGCTATAGGATAACCGACATATACGCGGGCGGAGCCGCGGGCATTAACTAGTTTTATAATAATATTTTTTAAACAATCTCATTACCAATTAAGACTGATTGGAAAAAAATAATGGTTAATCATAGTTCGACGAAAATTATACACATTAATAACACTTATATACGAACAGTGTATTTCACTACTAGAAAGTCTCTTTTATTTTCAGTGTGAAGCACCATTAATTGTATCATTGGCATTTTTTTTGCTTAGGGCCACGCCCTGGTCATCTGTCAGACAGAAATTGAACATCAATGCTGATAATATTGAAAATAAAATGAAAACGATTACCAGCATTGCTACAATACTAACATTTACTAACGGTTAATTTTTCCTAGTAATTAAACGTCTCGTGAACCTACACTAAACTACTTAAAATAATTTTGTCTTTTACAAATAAATATGTCACTTCTACCTTATAATATTACTATACAATACATATTATGGCTTACAAAACTGAGATCAACTAAAATTGTTAGGTTGATATTGTTGCAATACAAAAATATTTTCTGTGTCAATATTAATACTCCTTTATGTCACTGTCGGATACAAAAAAAAGTATTTGATTATATAGCTCTTGAATAGTTGTCTGTGATGCATATAGCAATCAGACAAAACTTACCACATTTGTTTTTTTTATGGAATAGAGGACATACAAAAATAACTACCGTATGAGAACCACGCTTCGGCTGGAATGGACCGGCTTGACCAGAGTGATACCACGGCCCATGGATTGAGGCCCTTTTTTTTTACATGTGGACACCCCTCTGGCCTTCACCCCACCGGGGTTTGCGGCGGGGCGATGTGTCGGAATCGAACCGACTAAAACCACACGGTGTGCTACTCTGCGCCTGAGACGGGAGAGATCCGGGAACCGCTTTCTTACGCCATCCGGGTGGATTGAGGCCCATACCTCAACCCTCGCCCTCCTCAGCCATCCAAGGCATAGCACTTATGACGCCTCTGGTGTTACGGATGTTTATGGGCGGCGGTAATCGCTTACCCTCAGGTGATACGTCTGCTTGTTTTTCCCCTATGCCATAAAAAACCTATTGAAGATAGACTTATTGTATAAGAAGTTAACGCACTCTTACTTTATTAGAACAAACATTTAACCAAAGGCTTTCTTCACTTTACTATGTTGTAGCTTTATTATTTTACTATAGATAGACAAAAAGGAAATGAGAAAATGTATCGACTTATATAAATATGCTTTCAAACGAACGAATGAACTCAAGTACATTTGTTACATATCCGCTTTCATTCAGATATTGTATTCATATTGAACTTCTGATACAGAATGAGATTTTTTCATTACTGCCAGTTCCGAAGAAAAACGAAATGAATATGAATTAAAATCTGACTTTATTTCTTTCGTTAAGAGCTCTAATCTCGAGATCTACTGGTTCTAATTTATTGAGACAGTTTATCTATTAACAATTCTTATAGTTAGGTATATGTATAATACTAATAATAGTCTTTATTTAACAATCTTACAATACAGCTACTAAAATCTTGTACAATTATTTGACACTGGTACGTGAAGTTTGTCTTGCTGACCAGCATAGATATATGTATAAGCAGTTCCAAATATTTTTATGAAATTTAGTATACAGGAGTTTCAGGAGCAATAAATCGATCTAGGTAGGATTAATTTTTAGAAAATTTACCAAAAAAAATACTGAGCAAAGCCACGGTCATCCAGGTACTATGCTATGAAAGCCAGAATCAATGAAAGATGTTACAAAAACTATTTTTTTTTTTCTATAATTAAAATCTATTTTCAAAATGATCGATAGATACGATTAGGAAGTGGGTTAATATTTCCAGTTTTTAAGTAAATACATTTTGAAATAGCAATTAGAACAAGTGGTGGAAGTGTGGCGACTGGGCTGGCTTTTACATGCGTTTTAAAGAGACGTAAATTACTCGCAAAGGAAATGAAATAACCTTTATTTCCTTGCTACGTTTGTGACTAAATAACATAATTATTACCACTTAATCTGTGATTATATTAAAAGGCTTTTTAGTATACTATTCTAATGTTAATTAATAGAACTGTTATAAGACTTTAGTAAAATGGTACAATAGTTAAAACTAGAAGATTCATATATATATATTTTTAAGTAACAGATAATGAAATAATAATCTAGCAACCAAAATGAGGCGCTCATAGCCCAGTTGCACTCGGTGATTAGAGACAATCAGCGAGGGCAAGCAACGACGGCGCGGTTAGTACCTGGATGGGTGACCGCTGGTGGCATGTTACCATAAGCGTCTCCGTGATTCGGAGGTCACGTTAAGCAGTCGGTTCCGGTTGTTGTCATACGATAATAGTCGTGAAGCTTAATTGGAGGTCTTCGGACGGCTTAAAAAAACATCCAAGGCTAAGATTTACATAGCCACAACGTATTCTTGCCAGTCCCCAACCCGCACCTGGCCAGCGTGGGAAGTATGGCCTTAACCCTCTCCTGAGAGGACTCTCCTGAGAGATCATTGATTAATTGAACCAAAATGTGCGATAAAAATTAAAAAAAATATCCGATAAAAATCTTAAAGTTCAAACTTAGCTTAACACCCCATTCTCATAAATAACTCTTTTCAATAGTACCTGAATATCAGAACATCTTTACACAACATGTTGTTTGCATCGTCATAATCGTAATGGCAGTGCAAAGTTGATGGCAAAGTGTTAATGGTGATTACAGTGTAAGTAACAATGATATCACTTAAAGTGATCTATTTTCTGTTTCAGTCATTTAATTACTCGTTAAATGTAATATTCTATTCGAAAATATTGACATCAGGTGTATATTTTTAGAACCGAGCATGCAAAACATATGTATAAAATAATTTTATTCCTAACAGATACACAAATTCATATATTTTGAAAATATCTTTTAACGTTACATTTTGAATATGATACAAAATGTTTTTTCGTTTAGTAAAGCTCTTATAGCATACTAGTTTATGTCCGCGGCTCCGCCCGCGTAAATGTCGTTTATCGCGGCAAATAGTAGTCTATGTGTTATTCTGATGTATCAGATATATTATTTTAAAGTTTCATCCAAATCCGTTGAGTAGTTTTTACGTGAAAGAGTAATAAACATAAATCCATACAAACTTTTGCGTTTATAATATTAGTAAGATACGCAATTTATCTCAGCCTTGAGTAGCTCACAAGTAGTATTTAGCACAAAATCAATATTTAATACCAAAAATAATAAGCTCCTAACAAAGAATGGAAAAGACACAGTCACTATGTATATATAGAAAATCCTATTAACCATAACTTCTTATAATAATCTTAAACTACATATGTCATCTTCGAATTTTTTAACAACAAAAGCCAACAAAAGTTTGTATGTATAATAATGCGTATTTTGTCAACTTCAAAACGTTCAACAATGTAAGAAGGTACCATATGCGTCTATTAAAACATTTGTGTACATGGTACCTTCTTAAAAACTCATTTTTATTGGTGACAGTAAAAAAAATATCTTCACATTTTCTGTATAAAACATAACTGAATATAGTCAACGCAAAGGTGCTCAGGGCTCGCATAATAAGCAGAATATCTGCGAAGCATAGGGCTGTCGCGCGTGAGCAGAATCAAGACGGGCACATTAGCTGCCTGCTACCTAATAAAGAAGTCAAACGGCCCGACACGTGAACTTTGAGCACTGATGAGCTTGCTTTGTTTAGGGTTGACAACAGTGCGTTATCAAATAATGTTATCAATGCAGTTATTTTATGTATCTACATGGTTTAGCGGTCGAAGTATTCGACTTCCTATCAAGAGGTCTCGGGTTCAAATCCCAGGTCGGGCCAAAAGTGTTATTGAGTTTTTCTGAGTATATAAATACTTAATAACAGCTTGGAGTTTGGAACTTGGGGTCTGAACCTCCGTGCCTCCGAGAGAACGTAAACTGTTGGTCCTGCGCCTGATCTCTCCCTAATCGTGTCGGTTAACCGTTCCATCGGATTATGAGAGGAAGGGAACAAAGAGTGCGCCTGCACTTATGCACTATAATATTTCGTACGTAGTTTATTAGTCTCCGTTGAGATTGGCCGCCGTGGCCGTAATCGGCTAAGGGAACATCATCATGTATAGGCTTGCCAAAATAACGCCAATCTGCTTGATGGAAACATGTGGATAATCCAAGAGTAGTGGTCAGCATACTTATTGATAATGCAGACAATGCAATGTAGCATGGCGGCCCATTAAGATTCTTCTCCATCATTGAACCTGCGATCATTTCATTTGTGTGTGATGATTTTATTATTATGAAAACCGTCATACACCTCTTTTCCCAATTTTTTTTGTATTGAGTGCTTTGAATGTAAGAACATATTTTCTGTAAACGACTTGGACTATATAAATATTGAAAGTAAATAGATCATCGTTTATTTTTAGTTCGAATAAATTGGGTTATTGGTGACAACCCTGTTACATGATACACTTTAAACTACCTAAGTTCGTTGTTACAGAACAGTTTATTAAAATACATGTTTGGTTATTTTTGAACCTCAGTGAGCTCAAAAAAAAACAGTAATTCATAAGTGCCTTTTATATGAATTTGTATGCCATTGTAATAAACAGCACCTACGGCTCATAGTATTATGTCTCTTAGTCTATACGTAATCGTTAAGTAATAAAATAAACGACTTACGATAAAATGAAATTCTAATAAAAATCTCGAACTAAAGCGAAACGCCGATAGAAACTCATTTAGATAAAGTTACATTTCAACAAAGAATTAAGACAGTAACAGTAATATTAAATGGCTTACAGTAAAACTAAAAATTTCATTTGTTTTTGACTACAAAATTTCAGTTTAAGAAAATATTACGTAAAACGTTTTGAAGTAGTAACAGTTTTAAGAACGTTTGAAAAAAACTATTGTTTTTCTTCAAACTTTTAGCTTTAACGCTTATTGTTGCACAAAATTATACTTTTTTCGCAGCTAAAAAAATTCTAATGCGGAAAATAGAACGTTAAGTATAAAGCATTACATTACATTTATTGAACGTCGTTTTACCTGAAACCCATAAGTCATTGGTTCGATTCCTTCTCAGTAAAATAGGAATCATCTATTTTATGTCTCATTTTTCTAACTATATGTCGTTGACTACAGTGGACTTTGTATCTTTGTAAGTAAAACTAAATTACACTCATTAATAGAAATTCGACTCTATCTATCATTTGAAATGTCAATGTGTTTATATCACTGAATCGGCTCTATCAGTACTGATCATCTTTATGTATATATTAATCTTTTGTGCGTGTGTATGTGACAAAACTCCTCTTAAAAAAGCTGAACCGATTTTAATATTTTTTTTTAAATTTTTGATGAGGGTTTGAAGTTGGTTTAGATTCACAAACGAAAAAGAAATTGATTCCACACACGGCGTTGCCTGGGGAGGAAGTTATGCCGCGGGTAGTTTAATTTTCATATAAGATAAGTTGTGATATTTAACGTTACATAACGTTCTGCCAACAAACAAAACACGATACAGCAAAAATAAGAAAAGAATGAAAAAGAAATGTTGAACACAATATTGTTTCAATATTGTCGGTCACGATTTTCTTTTGACTTTGATATTGCAAGCGAGTATTTTTGACCGAAAATCCAAATCCCATCAGACATGAAAATTAAACACACCTCCATACATGATTTCTTGCGATGGAAATCACAAGAAGAATAAAAAAACAGTATCGATTTCATTTTTAAATACCTCTGAGCTATCGAAAAACTATTTGAGCCATATTCCAGACTTCTAAATTACTATATTTTCTTCAAAACTTTATTTCATTTATCTTAGAAACTAAACTAATTGTATAAGTAATAAATCTTTTAAGATTTACTCTGTCTCTCGAAAATTGAAGTACCTTGAATTGAATATTGAAGAAATTTTCAATCTACAGCATTTTCCAATATTTCGTGATCACTATTATTTTAGTTATGTATGCTTTATAACATCTTTATTGGCTGGTAGATAAATATCTAAACAGACTCAAAGGGGACATTGGTATTTTAATTTTAGAGATGGCGGTTTTCCAAAATTTGGCGTATTTATCTACATTACAAAAATATATACGTAAACTTTATGATATCGTCTATAAAAAAACAAGAAAATAATATCGATAGATTTATAACCAGTCTTCATTAGTGCCCTTTCAATCATATACCGTTTCCTTAAATAATCACTAGAGAAGTCATATGTTGGAGCAGAATCATTTCGACCAAGGATTATTCATTAATCTGTTTTCACATACCCTAGTATACGCACATTAGCGACTAACTTAAGGCTAATCTTATTATTACCTTAAGTTGGTCGCTAGATGTATCGCACATGTAAGAGGTACCACCTATAGTAGTTTAACTTATACTTCACACACCAAACGCGCGAACCTTTAATACAATTATTTAATTTTTAACCTTTTTCATATTTTATAAATATTTAGGCGTGGTAATTATTGTTTCAAATACATGCAATAGTGCTTTCATTTTTATGTTTATAGGCTTCAAACTCAGAACATCATCTTCCTAGTCTTTATTATTCCCAAGATTTCGGTAGGCTCCTAGTTCAACCGGTTTTACCTGAATATCAATTTATTATATTTGAGGGCACTGACTTCCCAATAACGATTGCCATAAAGTTCATGACAATCGGGACCGACGGCTCTCCGAGGCACACACTACTCCGGACTGCTATTAAAATTTTCTTGTAAGAAAAACCCAACAACAGTCCGACCTGGGAATCGAATCCGAGACCTCTTGATCTGCAGTCGCTTGCGTTAACCACTAGACCATCGAGTCAATTTTCTACAAATTTTAGACTCGGAATATTAAACATAAATATCGCAAGCAGAAAAACCGACGTTTATCATTTAATGTTTTTCCCTATCTCGAAATCAGATTTACATTTCAATTTATCCTCCGACGATTACTTATAAACTTATAATTGTTAAACATTTTTCCTTTGAACATACGATGTAGTTAGTCTTATTTTCGTCTGTGATTATACTTCTGCTAACTAATTAAGTGTTTGCAAGAAGGGCTGGTGTGGAGTTCTCACACCCACACACCCTAGAAAAATATATAAAATTCGTCTGTTCCACAACGATACAAGTCCCGGCCATAGTAACAAATGGCGGTAATTGGTCAGCCTGTCTCTATGTTTCGTGGAGAAGTCGTAACCTCTCTAGATTACTTCCAGAGCACACTGATCGATTGTACAGTTGTGATTTCGCTGGATAAATCGATTCGGGGTTATATATTGCTCATATATATCAAGGCATGTTTCTTAAGAAAAGGTGGTACTGTAGAAATGCAAGGAATTACAGGGGCACGCTGCCTTCTCGTTTGTTCGGTCATTCTGTGATATTTGTATCATTATTTACTGCTCTATTGTAAGTTGGTACCTAGGTTTATATTGTAAACTATATGCACTATAATAATAATTTAATTGTTATAAGATATAATTAAGCTATTTACGAAATTACGAAAACGTATTTATTTACGAAAATTGTTGTATTTTCTGGTTTTAGTAATCATTTGTTTAGCAAATAGTATCAGATTTTGCAGACGAATATTTTTCTCGTCAATTGTAAGTAATTATTCAAAACTTATATTTCTTTCCCTGTCGTTATAATAGTTGAATTTTTGACACGTGAAAAATGCTATTCTCTATATAAAATTTAGGTAGTAAATAACGGTTTTTGTACACTGCTCTTAAAATATTTATCGCTTTCTGAGCTGCTTGCATATCACATTACATTCTACAATTCTATATCCGAAGAATTAATAATTGCTGTGATAGCAACATTCGTATCTTCACCATAATACAAGAGTCATTTCTCAAGTAATTATACGTTTAATTTTACTTGTTGCTCGCTTCAAAATTACAGAAATGCCATTAACTTTTTACGACGAACAAAATGGCGAATTCTCGGAAAACTGCTGAAAACTTTTCTTCTATTTACATCACGTTAAAAGTAATCTTACTGCTTACAGAATAAGAGCTATTTGAGTTGTATTGTAGGTTTTAGTATGACTTTATGAGATTCTAGGATAGACTTTAATAGGCAGTGTGCGAGTTTCCACGCTACTCAGGTCGTTACTGGTTCTCGTAAAAGTACTGTAGGCTTCAATTGGTGGTTTCAAACTACTTTTGTTTGACGGCTTTTGTCTTGATATTTGTTTTCATTAAAGCTCCTTTGATGGTTAAACACAATTTGGATTAGTTTGTTCAGTCTTCATTTTGCTGTGATATTCTTGTTATAAAGTTGAATAAAATTTAGCTCGAAAATTCACGTTCTCGTGTAGCATTTTGCTTGTGAGCATTTTTAAAACTAATACTGCAACTGAAAACATTATTTGCATAGTGCTGTGTTTCTGGAGTTTAGTTTTGATGCTAGAACACTTGACGATAGTCGCAGCAACTAGCGAATTCTAAAGTAAATACATACATACACTATAATATTTAAAATTTGAAGTACATTTAATAATAGGATGCAGAGTCATCATCAGCCTATTGCAGTCCACTGCTGGCCATAGTCCTCTCCCATTGCTCCCCACTCTGATTGATTTTAGGCTTCTTGCATCGAGTTCCTGCCAGTTATCTTGCACAGGTCGTCATTCCACTTGAATTCTACTTGAAGAGTAAGAAATCAAAGTGATATCTCTGGAATGGAGGATTTGGTGAGTGAGATGTGTAGTAAACTACACAATTTTTGTCTGAATTTCTGTTGTTAGAAAGTCCGAAGACTGTAATAATACGACGAAGATAAGAATTCCTATTTTTTTTAGTATTTTGATGTTTGATTGATTTTTTCTCTTGGAGTTTCAATGCAATGAAGTTTTTGTTTCTTTTTATTTTCACGTCTGAATATATATTGACAGGCAAGAATAATGTAGACAACTCGTCATGAATCCCTGGTCATCCTTCTTCCCCTTTCTTATTTTCTTTTAAGACACTTATTGTAACAAGTTCTTAGATATTGTACAAAAATTCATGTACGTATATTTCAATAGTTTATTATTTGACTACCTCGGTGGCGCAGTGGTACTGTACGCGACTGCTGTGCTTGAGGTGTCGGGTTCGATTCCCGGGTCCAACTTCAAGTGTTTATATGATCTACAAATATTTGTTTGTGAGTTTGAGTGTTTTTTCTTTGTATAAAATGCATGTATTTACAAAAACGTAATTTAAGTCTAGTACCCATAACAAAAACTCTGCTTAGCTTGGGACTAGCTGGCGTTGTGTTAAAAAAATATATCTCCTATAAATAGCTTGTAAGTAAAGGTAAGGTTTTTTTTACTTACTGATCATTTGAATATAAATAAATATTGATATGCTACAAACTTAGCATTTGTTGAATTGAATTTAGAGTTAACATATTAATATATTTTTTCAAGTAACTTTAAAAGTAAATTCCAAAAAAAAGTATAATATTATGGCCGGGTTTTCAAGTATTAGGGGGTTCGAGTCTAATAGACAACATGTTTAGGGGAGTGTATTAACGAAAAAATTTCTAATGTGAGGTATTAGTAAGCGGTTACAATTGCTTATAAAAAAATTAAACACGTTGTTTTAAAACAGGCCGTTTTTAAGATTAAGACTTAATTATTACATTTTTTAAATTATAAAAAAGCAAATGGTATTCTTAAACGTGATTACCTAATCACAGTAAAAATCGTCCTTAACTATACATAATAATTAAACATTACCTATTTAAGGTTATTACAATCTTTATTGCTCTCCGAGGAAATATAACGCGATGAGAAAATAAAACTCATAGAGATAAGGTAAAGCTTTCGTTAACATTATATTTTACTAACCGACTGTGAAAGATGGAGGGTCATGTTTTTCGAGTATATGAATGTGTCGTATATTTATGTGGGTGGTGTCAATAGATTTGTCTTAGTCGTGAGAGTAGAACTGGGTACATAAACTTTAAAAATAGCGAAACATAAAAAAATATACGCAGTCAGGAGGTTTTTTTTAATAATTCGTATCTTATTTTGTTTCAGGTAAGTCGAGAACAAGATTAAGGCTGATAATATATTTTACAGTACGTATTCAAGTGAAATTCTGATTCGTGTAAATCTTTTGAAACACGTCATGGGCTGTTTGTAAGTTTAACATGGCTGGTTCCCTGGCTTAGTGGTATTAGTAACCCTAATTACTGAGCCCGAGCTTATGGGTTTTCATCTAGAACAATTATTTATTCTGTTTTGGCTGTAATTTATCTATGCATTCTAAACGGTATAGTGATTAAGTTTTGTTCTGAGTGTGGTTGTTCTTTGTGTCCGTGTCATGTATGTTTATAAAGTTCCCCACAATTCAGTACGTTTATTCATAATGCGGGAGTTGTGTTTAAAAAAATCTTTGAAATATGATAGTATGTTTATCTGCGCTCTGGTTACCAGGTATTATCTTTTTTTTTTGACAAATAATAAACGGGGTCATAAATCCCTTCAGATCTCCGGCTCCTCGAGTATTGAGGAGCGAGGTATATAGTCATTCCGCTGAAAACCGTTCTGGCGATGGGATCAGGCGCCCTGCTCTGAGGAGGACCCGGACCACGTTATATCAGGTCACCCTCAGGATAGACGCCGCCTCTAGCCAGTCTCCATCTTATGCAGATACCAGGTTTTACCTATTTTGGGAACAATCTGTCATTTGCGACATGTGTTATATATGAATGGATTTAATGTGGATTGATATTCTATTTAGATAGTTCGTGATGATATAAAACTATTTCACAGTAATATGGCTCATAGATCAGAATAACACATAGACTACTTTTTACCTCAAATACTAACATACACGCGGCCGGAGCCGCAGCCAAAAGCTAATTGTTAATATAGAGGATATTGGCATATTTATGTAGAGAAAAGTGATACTAGCTTTTACATATTGCGACTAGTTTATCATGTCTTATGTCTCATTTTATTTAAAAAAGAAAATAATAAAGAGCTACCAAATATTGTAATCTAGAATCAAAATCACTTGTACTTATTCCACTTTTTTATTTATTTACGTTTACACCTGACCGGTTTCGCCTTATGGCATCATCAAACCTAATCGAAACCGGTCAGGTGTGAGATTATAATTCTAGAATGTATTGCACAAGTTCCATAAAGTGCCGAAAATCGAGAGTGTAAATTGAAAATATTAAGTTAGATGAATGACTCAGGCAACAGTCAATCACTAACAACCTTCAAAAAATATCTAAATTCAAGGTCAACTTGTATAAATATGTACCCACAATTTGTTATTACAAAATATCACTTTATATTTAAACATACAAAACAAGTAGATACGGAACAATTCAAATGATTCACGACAGTCTCTTTTAATATCAACAACTCGTTGTACTCCCAAATGATCCCCGCAAAAAGGTGTCATGCAATACGGACTGTAAACTTCAGATATATTAATTGCCATAATAAAACAATATGCGAGCTTTATAAACAATACAGATTATTCAACGGCGGGCCATCTAACCTAGAAACGATAAATCTGCTACCTAAACCACCTGAGCGTTCGACATCCCTGTGATTATGAATGAGGGGACACCCTACACCCTCCTTTATACTGTATCACACGCACCACATCGCTATACACCATTATCAACTCTATGCTTTCAAATTTAGACACATTTTTCCACTGTCATAACAGTACTTATCGATAACTGAATTAGCGTTCGAAAAGCAGACCCTATTCCATGTTGCATAGCATACAAATCGCTAATTCTGCTGTAGAGAGTCTCTCAAAAAGTGATAGTTGTCGTATAGCCGCAGACATAAGGTTTCGTTTCGCGTGTGTTACTAATGGGGGGTGGTATTTGCACCCCGGGTTCGTTTGCACCCCGGCGGGGACGACGGCGGCCCGGGCCAAGCTCGTCTCCCGGGCGACCGCCGCTCGACCCGTAGGGTTGCACTTGCACAAAGTGGGCGCCAAGTGCGCTCCGCATTTAACTCACGCGCTCGCTTCGATTGGCTACACAGAAGTTTCTAATTTCAAATGTTCGTTGCTGTGTGATCATTTTTTTCTTTTTTCAATTTGGAATTGGAAAAATATAAGCGTGTACTGAATCTTGTGATGGTCTGATTGCTTGTGGTCTGCAGATGAAATTGAAAATATTATCAAAAAGTTAGAACTACGGGGATAGGCTTTTGTAAGAGCTCATTAAAGAGAGACATGTTTATGTTTGCATCCAGTGGAAAAATGTGTACACTTGATTAGCTTCGCTCTTGTAAACATTTTATTTTCCTGTTCAGTAACTCAGATAATACAGTCAATTCTAGGTATCTTTTTTGTATAAAAGTTTGTAGCCCGTGCATGGATACGTTGACGTATAAGCGTTGTGTTAGCTGACTCGTACTAATGTGTAGTTATGAGTAAGTAAATATGAATGTTGACGGTAGCAAAATTAAAAATGAGACATATGTTTAACTGTTTATATGTAAGATTATTCTTATAACTTATAAATGGATAAACTGATTAAGTAATGGTTCCTGGTAAAGTGTTCTTTCACATTTTATTTTTTATCTATGAATCTGCCAAAGTAACTCTACTCTGCCTGATGGAAAGCATGGCCAAAAATCAAGATTGGTGGTTGCCATACTCATTGCGAATGCAGATAATTAAAGAATGTAGCATGGTAACCCACGCTAAGGTTAGCATACAAAAATGCAGCATGGTACGGTATTGAGATGTTTTAGCATCATTGGGCCTCCAGGCTCGGTTAGCTTATCTAACGCTAAGAATATTAAAAAATCCAGTAAATATATGACTGTCTTTTGCCTCCTTAGACCAATAATAGCTAGTATAGCTTGATCGAAATGTTAGTAAAAACCGATACATTAAAGGCCAAAGTTAGTACAGTTTTATTTAGCATTAATACTCGTGAAACAATAAGGCAACGTTAATAAATATACAAACACATCGGCGGCCTTAATGCCCAAGGTACTCTCTACCAGACAATCTTTAGGTGCCCCGTGGTGGAAGTCAGAGGTTATAACTTACTTCAGAAAACTCTGAGAATTTAATACCACGAAAGGAAAAAAATATGCGTATTACTACTAAAACTGTTATACCTCCCAAATATATCTCATAATGGAGCCGTATCTTAGGATATATTTACACAACACGGTGAGTCAGAACAGCAATAGCAACAAAATAAAGGCGGCCATTCACGTCGGTTATCGGCGCCGTGCCGGGGTTGATTTAACTACACGGTTACCGTGAACTACGCTCAGCCCGCGTATTTCCCCTACATAACGCCACAGAGTAGAATATACGATGTATAGTTTTCGATTAAATGTTTTCTGCCTATGAAAGCTGAGCATAAGTAAAAACTACTTACCCTTTCAGTTGTGGATTTTTAAAGTTATTTATATAAGAATTTGTGCCTAACTTACTCCACAGACCCAATTTTCTCAGGTAAAGTGATGGCCTTCATCTTTAATTGTACGTCTGTTTCAAGATGTACAAAAACCTTTTGTTTGTTCGTAGCACAACATTGAATTTATACAATCTAAAATATAAAATTTTCGTGCCGCGGTGTTTGTTACCAAACTCCTCCTAAACGGTTTGACCGAGTCGTTTGAAATTTTGTGTGCTTATTAGCCAACAGCTATTTTTCATACGGCTCAATATATTTTTTATTAGTTTTCGTATTTTTTTCTATGTATATATATGGCAAAACAACTTTCACCGGGTCAGCTAGTATATTTTTTAGTGTGTTGGTAGTAGAAATTGTAGCTTTTGTATCACATAGTGGCACTTAGTACTGCATCTGTAGTAATTGTCGAGACCAGTGAAAAACAAAAAAGGCAAGGTATACTATGTTAAATTCAAACAACCTAATTAGTTGTTTTAATATAGAACGAAACGTGGAAATCGACTTTATACAAATACTTTCTTTTTAACGTATTTTGTTCAATTTATTACCTACGCAACTTACTCTTTGCGCTCTCAAGCTAGTAATGGGCGTCTTGAAGAAAACGGCTCGGATATTGCCAGTAAACGTATGTCGATATGACCCCTGCTTCGCACCGCCCCCACCCAGTACTTAGAACTAACTCGTACAGTCAGCTACGAATGTACTCTGATAGTAAAATAAAGCGTATTTAATAGTAGCTGTAGGTTTCTATAAGAATTTTCTGGATTTGTGATCTAAAATATATGATAAAATTTCATTCGAGGCTGTTTACGAGTATTTCTGCCGTAATTATACTTGTTTTTTAATATAGTTTGTTGAAGAATTCATTAAATAAATCCTAAAGTGTTAAGACACGGCTTTAACGGGAATACGCATTAAAATTATGGCAGCTAATACTTTTTATGTTGCAGAATGATTTAAAGAATTTTTCGGCAATCTCACCTCCAATGATAAAGGAACGATTGTTAAGAATTTCGTCATTTTCAAACAATCATGAAGTTAAAAATATTCAAGTAGTCTATTATTTACTTAATAGATTGGCACATATATATTTTTAAAGAGATATCTGTCTCAGTCATGCTAATCTACTTATTAAAATTTTCAATTTATTTATTTATTTATTTTATTTTATTTTAAAACTTCATGCACACATGTACAACGGCGGGCTTAATGCCCAAGGCATTCTCTACCAGCCAACCTTTGGATGGTGTAGAAATTTTGTGGGGTAGATGCATTGTGGTGGGAAAAAAAAAATAAAATATATATATTCGTGAAGTTACGATATATACATAAAATATAAATAAATATATACACACGGTAATATATAAACTTTATATACATACACTATGATGCACACTAATACATAAACCTTACATACGTACACTGTGAGTGGGTACTAAGTTGTTNCTTTTTAACACCTACCCACAGATATATTCCCACAATGAAAACCTTGTTTAACCCTAAGAAATAAAAGATAAGAAATTTGCGTAAGGCCTGCTTGAAGTCGAACTTTAGCTCTAAAATAAGTGATAAACTTCAAAAACTTACCCAAATGTCTATCTTACAGTTCGAATTGAAATGTATTTCAAGATGTAATTCGTTCATCTGAAAGTTATTCTATCAACAAACCCGCCTAAGAACTCAATTATATTAATGAAGGTGAACCTGAATAAAGAAAGGATAGACATATATACTAATGAGAAGCAATCAGGTGCATTCAAACGCTAATAATGTCTGCAATACCATACCACCCGATGAGCATACTGATTCTAACGATATCATCTAAGAAACGGAAAGGTTCGTGTCTATTACAGCTCCATTGACTGGGTGTATTAATAAAAATAATGGAGAATCTGACACGGAAAGTTAATTTTATGGTATTTTGATGATGTTAGTATGACTTCTTTTGTATTATTTCTTTAATTTAGTCAGTTTAGTGTGTTAAAAGTTCGTTATAAGAAGTCCAGTATAGAATTAAAGAATAGTGGTTAGCACCGAGAAGGTGTGGATTGCAAGTCGATAGAGTTCTCTGTGTGAGGTTAGTATTATACCTGTAACCTTGACAGAAGTCAGTGAAAAAGAGAAATTACGTAATTCTCATGTTATTAAGTTAAATGGCATCTGAAGATTTTTATTTTTCAACAACAATGACCCTTATGTTCACACTTAGAAAATTTCAGGGTCCTCAAAACCTTAAGGAGAATGTTTGACTTGTTCTTTCTCCCTCAAATAAAAGTTCGGCTCGTTGTGTTGTTACCATTCTTTTCATCCAAAGTTTTTAATTTGTCCAAGTGCTGTCAAGATTTTCCTTTAAGCAAACGAGGATTTTCTGGCCGAGTCAAATTCAAAATGAGTTTTCTCCCATTTTAGCTTTTATACAATAATGCATTAGTCTCAAGTACAATGTTAAACAAAATGTTGTTTTCTTTGTTCTAAAATTGTATTTTGGTTTTATGTGAGTTTTGCGACAGCTGCAAATTAGAGTGTCCCGTATTCGAATGAAAATAACGCGTAATGCTGCAACTTTTAACGATCCGCTTTGGATTATGCGTAGATTATCTTTTAGGACAAGGACGAAAGTTGATCTTGAAATGCAGGATTTTGGTATGTCTTCATGTTGTTCCTGAAACGTCACAGCTACAACAGAGCATGTTTTGGTTTCACAGTTGCCTTTATGAACATATTGTTAATCATTAGGGATAAACTGTCTTATGATTTAAAGAAGACAGTCATTATGGTAATATCTCCTTTACAATAAAGATTGCCACCTATATTCATTGCAAATATACAAATTATGAGAACACGAAAATCAACCAGCTAAACATTGCACATAGGTGTGAGTAACAATGTACTCGTGTATTTGCTTGTTTACTAATGTTGTGCTCAAAAATGGACAAATTCTTTACTAGCTCACCTCCCTTGATTCTCGGAGTAGTATACTCAAAGACGGCGATGTATTTGTCTCTCATAAATTGCGTTGTCCATCGGTGACAGTATTCACTTTTCTTCAGGTGATCCACCTATTAATTTTCATTCTTAGTTAGATTTCTAGATATTCAAAAAGTTAAAGGATCTAAGCATATTTAATGTTAAATATAGTATCCTGACTATATTTTACTACAAAAAATACGCTACACTTATAAATACATAAAGCCGCCACATGAATAGTTCTAATAGAGACCTTCCTTTATATTCTATGACAGCGCAATGACCCCGTAGGCGTTCGTAGGCGTATCGGTTGGTGCAACCTCAATATGCATCTGGGACAAGTTGCGACATCGTTGATGCACCGTGGAAATCTGTATTTAATCTTATTGGTTGCCTGTTTAGTAATAGTTATCATAACTAATTGGCAAACGATGTATTCAGAACTTTGAAGTGTAAAATAAGCATACCTACGTTGCATAGTGAGTTAGGGGTAAATTATAGTAGGTAACTGGAAATACTAACTATATTGCGGAGTGTGTCTACGATATCACACACATTTCAAAAAATCAATAAAGTATTGATTGAAAGAAATGAATTACATGATATTTATTGAATGGATCAGGGATAATAAATTAAACACTGTAAAATTTTATAATGCTATACTCACAGCATTACAGAAAAAACTTGCACTGACTTATTTTCGCAATTTTTCCTTTATGTTTGCTGTAAGACGTTGCTTCGTACCAAAGTTCAAAATTCTTAGATCTCGGGTAGTACCCTGTAGGTTATTCTTAGCGAATGTAGAAAATATAATAATAAACTTAAAATAGAAAATCAGGCAAAGATAACTAAACTTTTACAAACGAAATAAATTAGTTTAAAATTTAAACGAATTAAATTACTAAGTCGTCCATATAATTTGTTAGTAGTTTCACTTTGTGAACACAATTACTTTTAGCTCTTCCTCGAACCTAACTTGAGCCCATTGTTATTAACATTGGTATTATACAACAGTAGCCTTCCTCGATAATTGAAATCAACAACTTCTGAACTATAAAATACTTATATGCTTTAAATATAACGAGCATTTTACGTATGAATCAAACTATTTGAATGAAGCATATTCGTGATTTTTTTGGCATTTTTTGGTTAATATTGGCACATTTACTGAAGGTAAAAAAGAATTCAAAGAAATTGGTAATGGAATTCAAAATTCTTGTTAATTCAATTTATCCCGCAAGAACAAGAGCCGATTATTAAGAATAGACCTCTAAGATGTGATTGACAAATGACGAAATGTGTATTAAAGTAACATCTGTCAGTTTATCCAATTACAACAGACTAACGCGCACATCCCTTGGCGAGAGTTTGACAGGCAGGAAAAAATTGCCACAACGAGAATTTAGGGGTGCAAACGGGTGCAAGGGGGTGCAAAATCCCTCGAGACGAGAGTGATGGGTGCATCGATAGAACGCAATCGTGAACCAACGAAGTGATTCATTTAAATTGTGAGCACCCAAGTTTGAAGATTAAACTTGGTGGAAGAGGGTTTTGGAGGAGAAATTGTTTTGATTTTTGTTTTATGGGTGGCTCTCAAATTAGGGAAAAATGGAACAATAAAAATAAAATTAAATTTCTTCTTGCGTTATTTAATTGGGTAATCAATTGTGTTTTACATTTTCATGAATTTGACACGTATCTCTTCGTTATAGTTACGTAATTTGCTACCGATTAATTAACAATCTCATCACATTAATAAAAGAATTAGTTTTGCACTTAAGTCATATCAACTCAAAAATTTTTGAAATAATTTGAGTTTTTTGATGTATTTTAGTATTTATATTAAAAAAAAACTTTTTGAAACACTCAAAATAGATGAAGAAAAAGTGTATGCTTTTATGAAAAAGAGAAGAAAAAAAACGTAACTCCTATTTATCTGCAGCGGTACAGAAAATCTGTAATGAAAAGACTGTCGAGCAGTGCCTTTGTCAATATTTAACATTTACATTTAACAGCCGGCCTGGCTCTTAGGCGAGCATTTTTGTGAAATAGTTTCACTACTGTTTCTGCCAAACCTCCACTTGAAAGCGATATGGAGCTATTTTTTATATCCACAATCGAAAGTCGTGAGGCTTAAAGTATTATCGAAATGTCGTTACGTTTAGTAATAACACAATTTTTTTTGAAAACAGGTTATGGTATTTTTCTCAGTGAACTGTTCAATTTTTCATTCAACTAAACCAAAATCAACGAAATACTTAAATGACGGGCTATTTTATGAAAATGATATTATATATTTTTATCATATTAAAACGATTTGTTACTATTGTTGTTATAATTTCTGAAAAAGTTCAGCAAAGTGATCACTTTAACCATATTATCAGACTGATGTAATTGCACGGTTGGCCTAGTGATTTAAGCGGTCATTAAGCCACTCTTTACTATGCCGAGTGTTGTGGATACAAAATCTTACACAGGGCAACACTTTGTGTGATCCACAAATTATTGTACTGAGTCTGGGTGTTCTTTGTGTCCGTTTCAGATATTCTTTTTTAAATGCAAAACTTATTTAGTCGCGTGATTACTTTTTGATAGGAGTAAATAATGAGTTCACGTCACCGACATGCTAATGTTTGATGTTGATAGTTTTTAATTTAACATTATGAAACTTCTAGTTTACACATTAATTTTACAAAAACATTCGAAGCTATAAGTTTTTAGTTCTATCGGCAGTCCTTATGACTGGCATTTTTTTATAAATATTTTGAGCATCTTACACACAACGCCATCTAATCAGAAACTAAGCTAGTATGCTTGTAAAGTCCCCCGCCATAAAGGATTTACATTCTAAATGCCGGGAGTTGTATTTAATTTTTTTTTTATATTAAACAAGCTATTATCGATAGTGAAAGCTTTTAGTGAAGGTCACTCTTTATACTTCATGAACGTTGAGTTTTGTGTAAATTTGATTTTCATTACCGGCTGCAGACTTGCACTCAACGTATTGAGTTCAGAGCATTTTCTGACTGAATTACACAGCTTGCAATGTATACGGGCACAGCGTAGTTGTATTGGCAGTACGATGCATATTACAAGGGTTCGTATATTCACATCGCTAGTGGCTTTTGAGGAAAATGTAATGTAAAAATACAGGCATCATCTGTGTGGGATTTTTACGAGTATACTATGCATATCTTGTGAAAACTATGGACAATTTATTTTGGTTTAGTCACACAGCTTTATTTTGAATTTATTCGTTTTGTTATGTTGCTCTCAAATTATGCCATATTTAGTATTTAAACTAAGCCACTAGCTGAGAATAGCAAAGTTAATCTATCGCAACCAGTTGCGGATAAAGAAAAGTTTTCCGAACGTAACTGGATACAAAACCCAGTTACGTTGGTGTTCAGAGCGGAATTCAACTAGTACAATCGTTAGGGCTGCGCTACACATAGTTCTGTCCATACGAAATACTTTATGCCCATTTTTATCATCGTTGACTGTAAATCGGTATAAAAAGAATGCTATATTTCAATGTAAGTCTGTCCTGTTAATAAAGTATCAGTAAGAGAATTAGACAAGGCTGTGTAAAGTTTCCGCGTACTGTCAAATTAAGAGAACAGAGTAGGACCAGCTCTATTCTTTCCATGGGTGTCTTAAGAGGTGATTACGGGAGAAAATTGTGGAGGAGAACATCACTTAATTTAAACAGAAAGAAAATAAAAACAAGCCAACACGGGTCTGGGTAGGGGGTCAATATTCTGTAAAAAGCGATCTGTATCCAGCAGTGAATATTAAATTGTGATGTGATACGATGAGATTGTACAGAGAGCAATATTACTTGGTGCCCTACTGCGTGGAACAATTCAATGTAACAATTTAAAAGGTAATGATCAATTCGGAGCTTTCGAAATGGTTCGAATTTTTTATCTTTAGTTGTGATAAAAAGTATCAGTTAATAAGTTAGATGTCTCGGGTTCGATTCCCGAGCTGGACCAAATGTTTATATGATCAGAAAAAAAAAAATCGATGCTTGACTGTTTTCTAAAATATTTATAATGTGTATGTATTTACAAAAAGGTTGTATGATGCGATGATTTGCGCAAGACGGCTGGCAGGAGCTGGATGCGAGAAGCCATAGATCGAACTAAGTGGCGTGAAATTGGAGAGGCCTATGTCCAGCGGTGTACTGCGATAGGCTAATGATGATGATGATGATGATTGTATATGTATTCATATCAGTTGTCTAGTACCTAGGACTAGATGGCGTTGTGTGTTAGATGTCTATTTATTTATTTATATATTACCTCTAAACATCCAAAAGAGTATAAAGAGCACATTATATTAATTCTACTTAACCATCTGCGCCCTGTCTCTCTTAGTTTTTCTTGCATCTGCGCAAGGCTCGCAGCCCATTGCACACAATACGTCTTAATGAATGCATTCCAAAGTCACGTGGGCTTTAGTCCCCTGGGAGTTTATGACAGGGGAGTGACCCAAGAGTGCGCTGTATGTGTCGTTTTAGTGTAATGTTTGAGTCTGAATTACGGTTTCACTGTAGAACAATTGAATTCTCAAAAACTTATATTCTTTCCACAACGAGCAATAATAGATATCACTGCTAAATTTAGGATTGTAAACTAATCATATTGTGCAAACGTCTAGTGTCAAACAAGTAGAGGTATCGCCTGATGGTAAGCGATTACAGCCGCCCTTGGACACCCGCTACACCAGAGACGTCACAAGTGCTTTGCTGGGTTTTGGGGATTTGGAGGGGGATGGGCGAAGGGGTTGAGTAAGGGCCTCCGATGTCATCACTCACACAGTGCAAGCGCTGTTTCACATCGGTATCACTCCGGTCGAGCCAGCCCATTTATGCTGAATCGTGTCTCTCCCACGGTATATTTGTGTGTTTCACAATAGCGCCTAAACAATTGATTTTAATGAGTAAGGTGTCGATAAACTTTGTAGTAGCCCGGCATATAAGTTTCATCAAAAGTTTTTGCGTAGTCGGAATATAGTTTATTACTAAACTTCAGCTTATTAATGAAGGTTTTAATTTCAGTAGTAGTATATTGTTCCTTAAAAAAATTTAAGACTACAACTTTAAATATATATATATATAAAATTGTTACAGTTGAAATGTTAACCCAGAAGTGAAATATATGTAAATAGCACAATATTGGCGTTCTCAAATAAATTCAACTGAAAATAATACAAGACATAACACCTAATGAATATTCACCGTCAATATGTTGATTTGTCTCTGACAATAATAAATCCAAAAGATCTCGCTCTGATAATCCCCATGTGTATGTATTTGTCATACACAAAATCATGCACTTATTGAACATATGTATTGTTGAGAATGAAGTTATGTTTTTGTTTTCGAAAATCATTGAAATCTATATAAATGAAAATGAATCACTTAAATGTATGTACGCACATAACTTCCGATTTGATAATTATTTTTATGTATTTTGCTATATTCAGGATAAGGTTTGTATTAAATAAAATTATGAAAAAACCTGATGTGTATAAATTTTAGTAGGATGCTGTAACGGGTATAAAAAGTAAAAACAAGCTTTTCGAAAATAACGAAATAATGACGATACCAATATACGTAATTCGTCGGGACAGCTAGTTGTAACATAAAACTGATACATGCAAAGTTTTGTAGCATTTCTACATACTTAAATATTCTGTGCGTAAAATTAATAAATAATAAATATTTCGGACATCTAACACACAACGCCATCTAGTCCCAAACTAAGCAGAGCTTGTATTATGGGTACTAGACAACTGATATGAACACATAATTACATTTTCTTTTGTAAATACATACATATTGTACATAGAAAACATCCAAACTCCGAAACAAATATTTGCAGATCATACAAATATTTGGTCCGACCCAGGATCCGAACCCGATACCTCATGAACAGCAGTCGCATACGCTACTACTGCGCCACCGAGGCAGTCAATTGCTAAATGTGTTTAAAAATATTATAGAAAAACTGGCTAATAAAAGGAGTGTTTATTAAAGTAACAGATCTCAAAACAACAATTTTTAGAATTTTCGTCTGTTTATGTGCATTAACCTCATAAGTATTTGAAACGGTTTGAAAGCGGTGTTCTGTTAAATATTGTGTTTTTCTTTAAATCTCTCACACAAACTCATTTATTATTTTTTTATTTATTTATCTTCATTGCGTACATATTACAAAAATACTAAATAAAATGAGTGACAAAAAGGATTACTACAACAATTTTATAAAAATTATATGAAATAGCTGAACGGGCAAACGTTCTTTGCCATAAAAATGAAAGGGTTGGTTAAAAATTTAGGGCTTTATGTATTTTTAATGCTGTAAAATAAAAAAATAAAAACAAAAAATATAAAAAAAAACTTAGGAGTGGACTGGTGGACTACCTTTAACATATAGGGGGATAAAAATTAGTTGTTGTCATCTTCAAAGACCTACCCGATATGCACACAAAATTTCATGAGAATTGGTAAAGCCGTTTCAGAGGAATTTAACTACAAACACCGCGAGAGAATTTTATATATTGAATTACAACTGTAAAGAGCCACGTTTATTTTTATTTATGATATAATTACACACCTTTCGGTTCGCCTGGTAGGTACTTGTGCTCATCTGAAACGCCTGTCAATGTTTTTACCGTTACTCGGAGGGTTCAGTAACTTTCTTAGTATTACATCAGTGGTCTAGTACCCATGATACAAGCTCTGTTTAGCTTGAAACTAGATGGCGTTGTGTGTTAGATGTCCGAAAATATGTATTTATTCCTTCTTAACTCAGTACACTACATCGCTTTTTTGGCTCATCATGCTTCACTCTATCAGTCAATCTTACAAACACATTGGTACGTGTCAGTGAATGCATTTGTAGGATATTAATTTATTTACACTTTTTTTGTCGTATTCTATTTTACATTCGGCTTGTGTGCAATAATTAAAGTGTATTTCAGCATGCTTTGCATTTATATAGGACTCGTATACTTGTCACTAGTATTATAGAATATCGCCTATAAAGTATTGAAAATTAGTGACAAATCATCAAGAAAATAGCGTAGCCCATGTTCAATTAGCACTATTAACCGATGACAACTAAAGTGGTTGTAACATTAGACATGTTTGTTTACATAAAACCACAAATACAGCCTGCCAATTGCAGTGATTGTGGCAGAGGTAGAGGTATACGCATATAATTTAAAGCTTTGAGTAATTAATAGATGATAGCTGATTGAAATTCACTAGTTAGCTCTGATTACTTTTTGAGAATCATGAGACCAAATGTCATACACTGGATTTGCCGACTGGAGCCGCGTTATATGGACTTATCATTGATTCATCAGAGGTTACTTAATCTGAAACTCGGTAAAGTTTGTGGTATAGATAAGATATAGTATTTGTATTTGAAATCTGCCACGTTTAATCTCAACTGTAAATATTATTATCAAGTATAAATCGCCAAATGCAGTAATTTGTGACTTTTAAAACCTTTAAGAAAGGTGATTTAACGTAAAAGTCCGGCTGCCATCGTATAACTCTTATGTTACAAATGACAGGCAGTGGTAATTAGACATATTAGGTGATCTTTATACATAAATAATTCATCATCAGCCTATCGCAGTCCACAGCTGGACATAGGCTTCTCCAATTTCACGCCACTTAGTTCGATCTATGGCTTCTCGCATCCAGCTCCTGCCAGCCGTCTTGCGCAAATCATCGCTCCACCTGGCTTGTGGACGTCCTACACTACGTTTGCCGAGACGCGGTCTCCACTCAAGAACTCGTTTACCCCAACGGTTATCGGTTCTTCGGCAAATGTGGCCAGCCCACTGCCACTTCAGCTTGCTAATCCTGTGGGCTACGTCGATGACCCTGGTTCTTTGTCGGATCACCTCGTTTCTAATGCGATCCCTTAGAGAAACGCCGAGCATATACCTCTCCATTGCACGCTGAGCGACTTTAAACTTATGGACCAGTCGAACCGTAAGTGTCCACGTTTCGGCTCCGTAAGTCATTACGGGTAGGACGCACGCATTGAAGACTTTCGTCTTTAGGCACTGTGGGATCGATGATGAGAAGACCCGACGAAGTTTCCCAAACGCTGCCCAACCTAGCCGGATTCTTCTGTTCACCTCGTCCTCAAAGCTGTTTCTACCTAACTGCAAAGCCTGCCCGAGGTATACATATTTTTGAACAACTTCGAGAACGGCACCGTGTACCGCAACCGGTTCCGGTAGTACATGTTCTACATAAATAATTAAAACACAATAAGTTTAGCGTTTTTACATTTAATACTAAAATATTTCTTTTGCCTGAAGCACTAGAGTGTGCAAAAGCTGATGGAAGCTGACAGTTCGGTGAAAAAGTCAAAAATACAAAATATTTACGAGACTAACACATAAATAGAGGCTAAAAGTCTGTCATAATTCAACACTCATTCTTTTCTTCGCTTATCCCCGATGGCAGAAATCGAACGACTTTCGTATTTCACCGAATTACGCCATTATATAAAATATATTTACTTATAATATATAATAAAAGTTAAAACCCAATAGCCACAACCTCACAACAATATTATTATGTCTGGTGGTCTCTGTGCAAACGACACAATTTTGTTAGCCGACATCCGATCGCCCGCGGCGCAGACTGCTTAGATGAAGCACTTATTAAACAAACGCCCCTGTATACATAATCATTGTGGCTAGAATATTGTAGTGTAGACTCAGCAGACGCGAACATAGCCACAAGGTCTACAAGGTTCATGCCTATGCCCGTATGCCATCTATTGATGATTATCATTGAAATTAAACTCAAAGCAAAAGTTTGGGTAAACACATAGTCACATATATTTTCTAAAGGGGTAGGCAGAGAGGTCCACTTATGTCCATATTCACCGATCGCTGCTTGCATAATCGTCGTTTACTAGTGTGGCAGGGTCATGTGATAAGTAAAACGCACCACCAGCTGGTCTCCTTTATATTACAAAATTCTTAAAAGATAATTGTATATTTTCTCGCTAACTATCCATATGTTTCTCAGATATTTTTTTATAAAAACATTAATATGAATAAATTGACTTGATTTATAAAATCTCTAAGTTCGTTCTCATGGAAATGTTACTAAAATTTCATGATTTTTTAACAACACAACATATTTTACATTGTTCAAACTAAATACTCGTTTTACAGATTCCGGTTTTCTTGCACAAGCAAAAATTATTGTCTCATCTGATTTTATTTTCATCTTTGTATGTTCTATTTTAATTAAGTCCAGTAAAAGTTGGATAGTCTGTGTTTATACGTGTGTAACATATGAGTTCTGTTTATACTGCCCTTTGATGATAATTCATATAGGAACCTTTTTAAGGCTAAGTTATTTAAAAGGATAAATATTTTTTTCAGCTAACTTTTCGCTATATATGTTACATATATATTAATATTATTAGAAATAAATTAGTATTAAATCTGCAGGATTCCTCTCTTTTGCGATATCCATCACAGACGAATTTATTAATTAATAAAATAAAAATAAAAAGTTTGATCTGGTTATCAGACGGGTGTAAGTACATTCGTAATTCTATAGACACAAAGTACGTTGACTGCCCCCTTTCGGGAATCCTTACCGTGGGAGAGCCACGCTTCGGCATGAATGGGCCGGCTCGACCGGAGTGATACCACGGCCTCACAGAAAACCGGTGTGAAACAGCGCTTACGCTGTGTTTCATCGAGTGAGTGAGGTTACCGGAGGCCCATACCCCAATCCAACGCCCCCTATCCCCCTCACCATCCCCTTTCCCGCCAGGCCGCCATAGTGTGGGTCACCATGCTGCATTGTTCTTTTTCGCATTGAGGATGGTGACCACCACTCTTGGATTCTGCTCATGCTTTCCATCAGGCANCACAGAAAACCGGTGTGAAACAGCGCTTACGCTGTGTTTCATCGAGTGAGTGAGGTTACCGGAGGCCCATACCCCAATCCAACGCCCCCTATCCCCCTCACCATCCCCTTTCCCGCCAGGCCGCCATAGTGTGGGTCACCATGCTGCATTGTTCTTTTTCGCATTGAGGATGGTGACCACCACTCTTGGATTCTGCTCATGCTTTCCATCAGGCAGGGCAGAGTCATTTTGGTAGCTTATATATAAAAAAAAAAAATCCTCCTGTATACCATCTGTTTGTGGTTATGTTGGACACGAACTGACCACAGGCCGCACACCATTTCGATCACTAGTAGCGAGTGATTCATGTGCACCTGGGACTTAAATCCCTGAAACTCTAATGAACCTCTAATCTCCTGCGGCTTGTAGATTGCCCCCTTCTGAGTAACCTCCCTCTAAAATAAGAGGAGGCGGTGTACTGGTGTTGCGGGTGTCCATGGGCGGCAGTAATTGCTTACCATAAAAAAGAAACAGTCACGGTACAAAATTAACAATAGTGAACGAGTACTTAAATCTTAATCTGTAAATGACAATTTGTAAATTTAACAAATCAATCAACAACCCATAATGTCCCACTGCTGGGCTCGGGTCTCCTCTCAGGAGAGGGTTAAGGCCATACGTCCCCACGCTGGCCAAGTGCGGATTGGGGACTGGCAAGAGAACGTTGTGGCTACGTAAATCTTATCGTTGGATGTTTTTAAGCCGCCCGAAGGCCTCCAACTAAGCTTCACGACTGTTATCCTATGATAACAACCGGGACCGACTGCTTAACGTGACCTCCGAATCACGGAGACGCTCATGGTAACATGCCACCAGCGGTCACCCATTCAGGTACTGACCGCGCCGTCGTTGCTTGCCCTCGCTGAT
The DNA here is from genome assembly GCA_003709505.1 of Hyphantria cunea. Classification (NCBI taxonomy): domain Eukaryota; kingdom Metazoa; phylum Arthropoda; class Insecta; order Lepidoptera; family Erebidae; genus Hyphantria; species Hyphantria cunea. The sequence continues at coordinate 881,414 of PKRV01000262.1, forward strand.
TGTTTCTAATCACCGAGTGCAACTGGGCTATGAGCGCCTCGTAAATTTATCAGCTTGTAAATTTAGCTATTAAAAATTGTTAAAAGCACAAACTTTTTTTAACGCAAGTTGACTAATTGATTAATTAGTTTTTAGTGACTTTTTATATATAGACAATAAGAATACATAAATTCACGTCTTAACCTCCAAAGGAGTAGGCAAAGACATATATATATATATATATATATATATATATATATATATATATATATATATATATATATATGTGTATATGCGCTCTCATTTTGTTGTTATTATATTTATAATTTTAATCCTTATTACAAAACATTTACAGGCAAGCCTATAAGTACTAACCAGGAACGTACATATTTTCAAATAAACGTTTACATCATTTCCAAATCTTTATATACATATACAAAACTCCTCCTAAAGGGTTTAACCGATTTTAATGAATTATTTTGTGTCTTTTCCCGAGGGTTCGAGAATAATTAAGATTGGAAAAAAAGAAATTAATGCTTTCACCCGCAGCGCTGCCTGCCGGTGAAGTTATACCGCGGGCGCATCTAGTAGTAATAATTTTTTTTTTTTAACTAATATACCACGGCGACATACCAAACATACCCTAAAAATAACTCTCTTATATTCAATACCACTTTAATTCCCGAACCGCCGCAACCTCAAAAATATCATCGCTGGCATTAATCACCTGGCAGTCGGATTCCTCTTGGTGTGAAGGTATGCAAGGACATTCCGGCGAGCCGCCCTTAATGTACTATGACGTAATAAACAGAAGGTGGACCTGCTGTTTGTCATGGGATTGTTTAACTTATTTGAATTATGTAATAAGCGCTCTAGTTACTCTTGTCGCTATGACTACTCCTATAAATACAAATAATAGTTCCTGTGGCCACCTTCCAGCTGCTGCAACAGATCAGCTCTATGTCATCATAATATTGCATTGTCGCACTTTATACATCTACGTGAGAAATTTCAGCACAATCGGTTGAAGATATCAGTTACAAAATTGAGTTGCAAGATACCACCCAAACAAACATAGTTACATGCATTGTAAATAAAATCTTGTAAAAATAATACTTATATTGGCATAAAGATGTCGAAAGGAGTTGCAGAGTTAAATATCATCGAGTTTAATCTTGTATTTTAGCATTATTCCCGCAGTTTTGTCTATCTTTATAGTCCCTTCTCCTACTTAGTTTTTTTTAAAGGTATAGTAATGATACTTTACGAATATCTGTGGCTCTTATTTTATACTAACTTTTGCTCGCGGCTCCGCCCTCATGTTTATCGGTTGTCGCAGTAACGAGTAGCTTTTGTCGTTCCTCAAGAATCAAAGTATCTCCATGCCAAATTTCATTAATCGGTATGCTGGTTTGGCCGTGAAAGTGAGATAGCCAGATAGACAGAGTTACATTCGCATTTATAATATAGGTATGGATCGTATATTCTGTCCAGTACAAAATAAAATTCTCATTTTTGGAACGAAGTTCCTTACAGCAGACTTGAATGGGATAGGGATTTTGCTTGCTACACAAGCGAGTAGTGTATAATACCTATTCTCCGTCTTTCTTTTCGTTCTCTCATCCATTCTCTTTCTTTTACCACTCCACCCCGCCAATGCATAGTATATACTCATAAATTCATGGACAAGCACGTGGTGAATACTCACATTATAGATACATTTTACTCGTGAGTAGCCACGTGAACTTCGTTCCTACCCGGTGTCCCACGACACCACATAATTTTTAACAAGTATATATCAATACGAAAGCGTCACAGTAAAATAATGGTTTATGAAAAGAAAAAATGCAAATGAGTAAGTTCGCTCTATGTCATTGTAGATCGCAAACCACCTGCAGAGTTTTCGGGAGTTTTAAAAAGATATTATGATTATTTACACCCATTTGTTAAAATTACTGTTTTATTTTTTCAATAAAATAATTGATTGATGAAGTTAATCTGAGAAGTTAATCTGAGAATCTGAGTGAGAAGCAAAAACCACAGAAATAGTAACTTATTACCAGTATTCAAAGAAAGAAATGTTTTACTTATCTGCATACAAAGATTCTCAGATGCCTTGAAACTAAGTCGATCTTTAAATGAAATTCTTTATCACATGGGAGAACAAAGGGCACATTACCTAGAACTCAGCTCGTTCCCCTAATGTGTATCATGAAGAACGCCGAATTAAATTTTGCCACTTGAAAAATTATTTCTGATTGCTTCTATTAAAGTTAGAACAGGATAGGGTTGGTTATCGATGGCTTAATTTCCAAGAGTTATTTGCATCGAGTCAAACGCGTGCCGACTTAATTCCTCCAACATCTGCATATAAATGGATGTAATTTTGTATTGTGACAGCCCTTAGAGGCGCTCTAGACAAATGTTTGTAGTCAGGGTTGTGAGGTTCACAATCCTCCTTCCGATTTTTGAAGCCACTAATATTGTCTCTCCGATTGTCACTCACTGAATTGTTTTATGTGCTAATGAGAGCCAACCCCATGCTTTTTGACGAATTCGAAAGTTAATTTAGAGTTCGGGGTGGCGATTGCGGTTTGAATATATAAATATTTTATTGAGGTCCCCGCTACCTTTTCATTGATTTTAATTCAGTAGATTGTTTTGAAAAGCATATACGCATATATTCATTACATTATACTGAAACGTATTAAGCTTAACTATCTTTTCTGAGAAGGTTGAATAATAAAAGTACAATGTAGTATGTTAAATAAATGATGTCTGAATAGTTTATTCAATTAAATAACCTTTTTTTTACTTCTCGATAGAGGTATTTAGAAGATACAACAGCATGAAACTTCAAACTGCAGATCATGTTTAATAAAGACTAAGTGGTAGTTTATACAAATAACTACATTTTCCATTTAGAATATAAATGGGAGAGTTATGCCTTGGCACTTCATTGACTGAGTGACTTCACATTTCTCATCATTGATTCTGGGGACTCGAAAGTGTAGCAATGCGCTTGTGGCTCTTGAATTTGAAGTGTTGATTAATGATATAATCACTTCAGGTGATGCATCTATTTATTTGCCAACAAAAACTATAAAATAACTACATAAAACCTCTTGACAAAATTTATACAGCCTATATCAGTGGAAAAAATTAAAATCGTTTCAGTAGGTGCTAGGGTAGAACACAAAAATATACATAAAATGGAAAAACTATTAACCTTCCATTTGGTCTTGCCGAAGTTTGGTAAAATAGAAACATGAGTAATGTAGTTCTCTTAATTTACAAAGAAACATACGTGATGAAGAAAGACTAGATACTCAGAAAACCATTTAGCAGTGACAAAGTAAGCTAGTGTTAATGTTACATACGACACGGTATCATCTCGTGTCTACTTTGTAACATATGTAATTCGTATTCAGGCGTCGAGTAGCACTGCCATCTTAAGGTATATGGACAGAAAATGGGAGGAGGGAATGTGGATAACAGTTCACTGGATGAGGCATTACGAAATAATTGTCATTTATTGCACAATTTGTAACAATTGTTCTTGGTTACGAAAGGTTTACTTTCGTATTAAATTCAATAGGTTTTTAACCTGCATCACCAGTGTGTTTGTTAGTTTGTCTATCTGAAAATCGACTTCTCTGAGGATGTTTCGTACCCAAAGGGTACAATAGGACCCTTTTAATAAGACTCCACTCTCAGTCCTTCTGTGTGTCCCTCTGTCACTCGGCTGTATGTCTTGAACCGTGATAGTTAGACAGTTGAAATTTTCACAGACGATGTATTTCTATTAAATATAAAAATATGCTAAAAAACTTAATAAATATTGAAGGGGACTCGCGTATAACAAACGCGATTTTTTTTGCAGTTTATATAAGTAATAGTTCTTAAAACCTCGTGTGCGAGTTCGGTCTACGTAGTACGGCTTTAAGTTTTTCTGAGTTGTAATTATGTTTGTTCTTGTTTGATATACTATTAAATAAAAGTTTTCTTTGTGATCAGTTTTATTATTTTTAATTAGAACTGGTCAAATTGCTTACGTCATGTTTGATTGTAATTATATTACAGTTGCTACTTCAGAACAAGAATTTAACAGTATCTGCCATGTAACAGTAATTTATTTGGAAAGAAGATCTGACTTATTTAATCTCTTTTGTAGAACTTTTAATAAAATATGTGCTTAAGTACTCGCAGCAGTAAAGATTATAGCGAAATAAATATAGGAGTTTACGTGCGTATGTGAACAGACAAGTGAACGTAGTAGCGAAACGTATTACCATTCTATTCACGGTGATGGAATATACTACATATAAGAATATAAAGGAAGTCTCAATTCATACCTGTATCAAATTAGTGTTTCAAGACTGATACGATAATAATGTGATATCTAATTAATTTCTTAGAACAGTTCCCACTGTGTCCAACCTATCGAACTCTTTCATAATGCAACTCATTATATCGAATAAAAACCCAAATAGGCTTCCGTCTACATCTTTCCAATATCTCCCAAGTTCTAACGACCTGAAGCAGTATGAAGCACTTCTGAAAGTTTCTCTCAAAAGGAGTAATTTCCTGTGCTAGTTCACTTCGACACGGTCCCACTGCCTTTGAGCCGCGTAAAGATTTACTGCGTCTAGTTAAAGTAATTGGATGTGTTCTTACACGTGAATGCAGCGGGACTTAGAGCTGAAGTTTGGCTTTCGCGTGACGTCGCATGATAGATTAAGCTTTTGCATATAGTAAATGGTCTTACAGTCGGTAATATCATGAATATCACTTTACTGGGTTAAATCATGATTTATATTGTATTTAAGTGGATAAAGGATTGGATGGAAATGACGAGCTTGGTGTAATGAGTTTCATTTGCATTAAAACGCACAGACATCGCGATGCACACCCGGAGTGAGTGAGTTAACCTTTTTGACGTAGTAACAATACTCTTACTCTAATCTTCTAAAAATACTTACTTATTTATCTGACTGCGCGGCTTTGCAAGTGCTTCGTACCGTTGAATTTTGATGACCTTCTCTATTCATTAAAAAAAAGTCTTTATTTGCACACTATATTAAAGAGTAAAATAAGTATCATAATACATAAAATATCAGAAGTGTAGTTAGTGTACAAAGGGCGGCCTTATTTCCAAAATCAAACTCTTCCATGCAACTTTAGGATGTTTCAAATGTTTCAGAGAGACAGTAGTAATTGACGTACATTCAGTTTGAAGAAATTATTTATATCCACACGACCATACGCATACATATTTATATATTTCTATAAACATACACATTTAGCACACTTAAGCGTAATAATAAAAAAGATAAACATATAAGCATAACTATAATTTCTTAGTTAAATTATCTATGAAGAAAGACTCGTAAATCATACCCTAATGCGTGACTGACTCAATTATGACACGTAATATTCGTGAACTATCTTTTTGAATCTATTTATTGTTTACGCTTGCCTAATGTTTTCATTCCACTAGCGTACAGCTTGTGCATGTGAAAAAATGATCATAAAACTTAATAGAATGCTGAGGCATCTCTAGTCCTCCATTTTGGGATGGCCTTAGACATTTTACATGTGTGTCATTAAGGAACCTGAATAGCTCTTTGATGTAAAAGGGAGCTCTAGGATTGAACAAGATATTATACAGAAAAGTGACAATATGAGTATTCCGGCGGGAGGAAATCGGAAGGTACTTGAGCAGTTGATGAAATTCGGAGACGTGATCATATTTTCGCAAGCCAAATAAAAATCGTATACAGAGATTTTGTACTCATTTAAAGTAATCAAGTTGTGCTTCAGTGAGATCTAGATAGCTGACATTAGCATAATCAAGAACTTGAGACCATCCCAGGTCTGATAACAACATACACTTGAGTCTTTGCAATATAAACCTTGAGGCATATTTAGGAGTCCATTCGCCAATGCGACGCAAGTCAGCATTAATTGTGTTAAAAGCTTCTGGTAACAAGTAATGCTAATTTGTGTATATATTTGTAGATTGTATGCAAATACATGGTAAATCAGTGAACTGGTTTGGATGAAAGTTGTAATGGAGATCCTTTGAATCTTGAGAAAGGACTTAGGCTACTATTTATCGCGATAACCTCCATACACGCGGACGAAGTCGTATTAAAAGTTAATCTTAGTATAATAAAAAAAATAATTAATAAAACATATCTACTAACGCAGTTCATGACATTATTATCCTGAATCAGTGTAATGAGCGCAGTTACCTTATTTTCTTAATTGCCAGGTATTATTTTAGCCATGGTCGCGGACTGACTGCTTTTTACCATATATGTATATAAACAACAAGCTTTATAAGCAGATAAAATAGTTCATACAAAAATTGTAAATTAGTTTCACATACATTTTATAAATTCGAGTACCAACGGTATATCACATACACGCCAAAACAATTATAAATTCCTGTATCTGCCATGTCGCTTTGGTAAAGGCTTTTATATAGAACAGAACATCCAACTACATGCGGATAAATGTTCAAACGCAAGTTCCAAGTTTTGTATTCAGCGATGAATGCATGCCTCTGTTAATGAGATCCGCTTGCGCTGAATGCGATGCGCATTAATGATGTACCTACTACCGTAAGGGTTTATTTACTCCAACTTGTGTGGTTGCCTGTTTTTTTTTATGTTTCCTTGTGTAATATTATTAGTTCGAATATTAATAGTACAGTTTCTCCTTAGAGCTCATCAGCTTTGAGATATTGATGTTCTTTGGTTATGGCACCGGAAAGTTATTTCTATTTAACATGTTAACTACATGTTTTGTTTTCCATAAGAATTACAGTTTTAACCACATTACTAGAGTTTGAAAGTGCCTGAAAAGGTCTATTTGAAGTAAAAGCGGGTAATCAATTTGCTAATATACCCTAAACTATGCAAATAAATGAAATTGAAGTGTCGGTTTATAATTTCAAACTAACAGCTTCTTACTAAATGCATATGAAAGTATTTACTTACATTAAAAAAAACTTTTGTATATCTATCTGTTTGGTCTGGCTAATCTCCATAATGGCTGGACTGATTTCAACGAGACTTTTTACTGACAGCTGATGTTACATTGCGAAAACCTTAATACTAATGTAATAGTGAAGAATATTCGATTTAAAACCAACAAAACCCTGGGTAATACTTATACCGCTGGTACAACATAAAAAAAATTGACCAATAGTAAATAAATCCCAATTATCTATATATATAAAGTATTACATTGCATCACCCTACTGGAAGGAAGAATGTGCTGTGGCATAGTAACATGTAAAACTTTCACATCAGTCTGCTGCATTTTATTACTTATTCAGTGAACAACCATTTTTATCTCTACACTAGTTTAAATAGATGTCAATATTGACTGCAAAGATAAATTAACAGTTTGAAATTGTTTATTATCACTAAGTGTTATAGAATTCTTAATCGCGTGAATTTATTGTCTCTATTAAATAATAACTAATTCTCGGTGAAAGATAATTGTTTAGAGTATTGTCATAAATAAAGCTTAGACCCCACTCTCAGTTATAACACCACATCCCTATAATATACTCTCATTATGTGTTGTAAGGAACAACCCTTATAAATGGTATTTAGGTGGAAATTTATGATCTGTTTTGGTCTTTAAGAATCGTATATACATACATACATATAATATGTACATATGTATAGCGTCTAATTTCATTATCTCAGTACATTATAGGAATTTTGTTAATTTTACCAAATTATTTAATGTCTTTGAGACATACAACCAAAAATTGACCACCATAATAGTGTGAATTCTGTGTAATAAATCCGAATGTGAGTTCGTTTGTTAAGCTTTAACGCCAAAACTACTAAACCGTTTTTAAAAACTCTTTTAACAATAGAAAGCCACATTATTAGCGAGTATCATAGGTTAGTTTTTACCGCGATAACGTGTAAAAGTAGCCTTTGACAAAATTTAAGTATATTAGAGCTTTAAATAATACAAATTAATACTCCTGCCATACCATTTTGTATTTATATCCCGTAAAACATTATAATTAATAAGTCTTTCGTACATTTTTATGTCACGCAGTTTCCGTGTCAATAGAGAATTACTTCATGGTAGAAAAGTAATAATTGACATTAACCCTTATTTTCTTTTCGATTGAGTCAGATAATGGATTTTTTTTTATTAAAAGGGACATTTCTCTCAACTCGTACAGCGAATGTATCAATTAATACAATCCCCGATAAGATCAGGCTAGGGTTGTCGCGAGCAAATTACAAAATTGGCACACCGGCAATTTTATTTGCGGAACGTGCTTTTTAATTTGTCAAAGTGCTCGTGACAAGGGTTGTGTAAGGCCCACGATAATTTTAGGCCTTTATCATAAGGGAGCAAGGGAAAGGGTGTAAAATTCTCATACTTAGTAATTTATATAAATTGAGTCAAATTGTAATTTAGAAAGCGCTTTTTGCCGTTGTGTTCGTTATTTTCTTTTTTTTGTTGTAGGGTGTATTGTGCTGATATTAATATACTAAAAGAGTATCAGTTGCGTGAAATTACAGGGTTGGAAGTTTAAAAATATAAATTAGTACAAGAGGAAAGAGGTACTAATTATTTAGTAAGAAATTTATTTTTGACTAAAGGTGTTTCATTGCAATTATTAATTTTGTTTTATTATATGTATTTAGGTTTTTTTATGGGATAGCGGGCAAACGAGCTGAAGTACCGCCTGATGGTAAGCGATTACCGCCGCCCACAGACATCTGGAACACCAGAGGCGTCACAAGTGTGTTGCCGGCCTTTGGGGGATAGGGAGAAGGATAGGAATGCGGAAAGAGGTATCCGGTATCCTCACTCACTAAACTATAAAGAGCGATGTAATATATGTATATGTTCATGCGTCTATTCGTCTTGGTCTGAATAAAATAAATATTTTTCAAGGCTGCCTGGAAGAAATTGCTTTTTAGCGACAAAGCCGCCATTTGTACATGGTCGTTTATATGTTATGCTCCTGAATGTAAACTGTTTTAACTGGTGTACAATAAAGTTTATTCTATTCTATTCTATTCTATTCTATTCTAATCTATTCTATTCTATTCTATACTATTCTACTCTACTCTACTCTACTCCACTCCACTCCACTCCACTCCACTCCACTCCACTCCACTCCACTCCACTCCACTCCACTCCACTCCACTCCACTCCATTCCATTCCATTCCATTCCATTCCATTGTATTCTATTCTATTTTATTTATTACAAATATTATGCATACATATCATCCTAAAAAATGGGTATACACGTATAGAAATTTTTGGCACCAGTTTAAATATATTTTATTGTTGTGGTGCATTAGGAGTTTTAAAATATTATATAATTGTATCAAAAAATTGATTCAAGAAGTTACGGAATATTTGTTAAGTAAGTTTAGAATAAATCGTTTATACTTTCCTGATTTGGTGATGTACTACCCAAGTAAAGGCAATAGGTAAAATCAAGAAATTAATTTATTATTAAAGCTTTCTTTATCAGCGGCTAAATTTAAATATTAATCATGGATTTTTTAAAATAAATAATATAGAAATCAATAAGGTAATTTTTTTTCACCACACTCTTGTAGGGCTCTATAAAACACTGTTAGCGGCATCTCATTTAATTAAGTAAAAATCAGATTGAAAAAAAATGTATTCATTTACGTGTAGTACTTGAATTTTACAGTCACTTACAACAACTCAAATATAAACCTCAGTACAAAAGAACATTCCATTACCTTATAAAAAATAAACGTGACTAACAAATATGTACGTGTAATAAATTCAACTTTCATCAGTTCATATTTATGATGAGAGAAACAAGCGAGGCGATAAAAACGCTTCGTTAAACAACGAAATAAAATTACTTGTTCCCCTCCGACTGTTATTAATAATTTTTTTGCACTTATCTGTATTTAATATTTTGTAAAAGCTCAATATGTTGCGAACAATATAGGTTTTCTTTAAAGTTAATCGTGTGTGACACCCCTGGGACGTAAACGACCATAATCAATGATGTCCTTTTAAAAATTCTAATATGCTGGTTGGTCATGCTAAAGTAATGTATACTATTTGTACTAGTATTATAAAGAGGTAAAGTTTCTAACTATTTTTGTATGATTCTAGGGGGGGTAATCTTCGGAAGTTCTGATTCGATCATGAAATTTCTTTGATTAACAGAAAGCGACATAAATAACAAAAAAAATTGTTAAAAATTAGTAGTATTAGTAAATGAAAAGAAGAAACACCCAACGACAACAACGTGGGCATGGGGAGGTTAGATATGAAAATTATACCGACCCTTCTGGCCTGCATGCTATAGTGGACCAAATTAATAAAATAAATGCTAAGGAGAGGCCTATGTCCTGCAGTGGACTGCTGAAGGCTGTTGATGAAGATGATATAATTTTCAAACTCAATGTGCCACAGGGTTCAGCTCGTTATTTATGTATAGTTGATTATCTAGTGTTAATCTGGTGAACAATAAAGCGATTATTATTTAGCAAGAAATATTGTTTTTTTTTTTGTTTCAGGTAAGTGAAAATTAAGAACATATTTCAATCGTTTTGAGGTAAGTGTACACAGTGCGAACAGATTAGAATTCAAACCACAACGCGTTTCAAAAACAATTCACACATATATTTATCTTTAGAAACTTCAGGACAATAATATTAAATTACGTACATAAGAGGAACAATGGTCCTATTTTCAACCGTTTCATACCTCCCGGAGACTATCTAACAACACAATTGGCAATAACATATTCCACAAACAGCGGTACATCCTACATATATTAAACCTTTTGGTATATTAACTTTTCTACTGTTTGTGAATGTCGCAGGCAAGTTGTAAAATGGGACACATTGTGATATGTTAGGAACGGCAATGAATTAGTGATGCTCTAGGCTATGAAGTAATGCAATCGAATTGGATAGGGGATATTTTATAATGAGGTGCTCTTTTCCATTAAAGAATCTAAATCAGAATTCAAAGATAAAGGATTGTTGTCACTCTTAATATAGAGGTAACTAATATGCATGTGGACATGGTCTGTTTCTTCGTTTTCTAATTAAAAACATATGCACTCAAAAGTTCACAGCAAAATGTGTTGTGTAAATCACATTATGGTTTATATTTGATAGTGACAACACAATTAAAAAATGAGTTATGAAGGCCCTGCGATAAAATTCAGTCTTAAATTAAGAATTTAAATTATTCAAATATTACAAATAATTCTAGTTCAATCACAATATTTCTATATTGCCATCAGTCTGCTACACAACCGCACAAAGGTCGCACAAAACAATAAAATTGTCCCTATGTTATGATTAGAGGGGGATTGTAAATCCAGCAGAGGCCAAGTATGCCAGATTATGTTAATCTGTCCTTGTTTCGCCCCGACAAGTGTGGTGGAACAAGAGCGCTCGTTGGCTCGGTTGCTGTGACGTCATACTGTTTCCGTGACGTCATCTTGTTGCTGTATAATCGGATGTCGTTGATGTGTCAAAATGAAGTTAGACGTCATATTGTGTGTAAATCTGTGAAGGGTCGGCGTTTTGATTAAGTGAGGCCTTTGTTCAAAATTAATATTGTGTTTTGTTCATAAAATAATACTGATTTCTGTGTTTTGCTATTTAAAAACATATATTTCATTATTTTACTCTAAAGTATGAGAATCTTTAAATTTTCAATTGCTTGTATAAACTACAGCAATTGAAGTTTTTTTAGCCGACTACGGTTTGATTACGAAAAGGTTTTTTCAGATTGTGCCTTTTTAAAATATACAGTGAAACCTCAGCGTTAATACCGATTATTGAATAAGAATGTTGCATTTTACTAAAAGTTTGTATATAGCCGTGTTATAGTTTTAAAATGTTTCTTCTTGATTAAATAAACATCATTACAAGAATGATTAAAGTTGACAATAACTATCAAAGAAATGTTTGGAAGTGATAATCTAACATGATTATGAAAGAACAAAATATCGAACTGCATACAAATTCAACTTATCAATTCGAACATATAATACATTTGATTAAGTAAATACTAACTATTATGAATACTTATGTTGAAGGATGCAAAAATATCTTCTAAGTTATAAAAGAGATGATTCTTTTATGTGATACATTTATTAGAAACTACCACAATTTTTTTTTACTTCCAATAGTTCCGTTGGAATAGTTCCGCTACAGAACTAATCAGAATTGTTATTTTCTTTCTCATCGATAGCTCTGAATACTTATAATACGAGTATAATGATTGATATATATTTAGTATTATTGGTATCAATAGGCTTAAACTATGATCTATATGTATCATAGTAGGTTTCCATTACATATTGTAGCAATAATCTACGAATTCTAGACTCTGATCAATATCAGAGTCTAGGATAACGATTCGTAGAAGACACTAGTATCAGAAGTATCAGAAGTCAGAACCGGAGTGTAGGTCCGTCAATACTAGGACATAGATTCCGATTTTGACTTTAACACAAAACTCTTGAAACTAACACTTAAGTCTTATAAAAGACCAGTGATAACCGACAGCGAAGGAAGGAGGGTTATGTTTTTTGAGTGTATGTCTGTAAATTTCTTTGGCACGCCCTAGAGCCTAAACAGCTTGTCGTATTTTTATATGAGTTGTGTCAATAGATTTATCTTAGTCTTGAGAGTGACACTGGGTACATCAAAATTAAAACAAATATAATTAAAAATCCTGAATTTAATAAAGATGGCAGATATTAACACGGTCGAGTTTTTATTTTATTTTAAATACGTCATCACTTGTTGAGCTGGATGCGAGAAGCCATAGATCGAACTAAGTGGCGTGAAATTGGAGAGGCCTATGTCCAGCAGTGGACTGCGATAGGCTGATGATGATGATGATGTTATTTGTATTTGTATTTATTCTGTATTGTACACATTGAAAATACAAGTATGAAAGAAATACAAGGAAGTGTCATTTATGAAAGGCGTGCTTAACCCAACATTGAGTTTTCTATCAGCAAACCCTGATTGAACAGAGGATAGTGGAGAAATGTAAGGGCATAGTCATGCGTACTTAAAAGAAACGAATATAATAAAAAATGAAAAAGGTAGTAATAGTGATTTACAGTTATTACAGTGTTTTATTTGTCTTATTTAAAATAACCAGTTGCATAATATATTAGTGCCACACAACAGATTGAAATAAACTAGGCGCAATTTATTAGTTTTAAAGCAATCACTGGAAATTAATTAACACGAAACTGGTCGGAATCTAATTTCGAACGTTTCGGTGTGAAATTTCGGAACACAATAATCCGAGCAAATTGAATAAAGTTTTCGTATTTAGGAGAGATAGTAATGTTTAGAACTAGACTTAGTTGTGGATGCTGATCATAGAAATGATTACTGTGAAACACTTTAAGTGTTTCGGCTATCTAAATATCTGAAATCATTCAACTAAAACCAAAACCAGTACCATGCTTTAATTACATAATAGCGGCGTCTCAACCGCGGTAATACCACGAACGTAAAGAAGACCTTCGTTGAGAATTTCGTTTCAATTCGATTCCCGGGTCGGACCAAATGTTTGTATGATCTGCAAATATTTTTCTTCGGAGTTGGGGTGTTCTCTATGCGTAATACTAAATATGTATAATATAAAATAACTAATTATGTATTTATGTCAGTCTTATTGTCTAGTATAGATAATGGCACGGAACCCTTCCTGGGCGAGTAGGACTCGCACTTGGCCGATTTTTTTAATTATAACGGGTGTTACACTACAGCTAATAATACACTTGTGACATTCATGGGTTGCCAGCCTCGAGTGCATTTTGAGTCTCCTTCCCACATAATCAGAGGAATGGTTTATAACACGGTAAGCTCATTATTTAGTGAAAAGAGAGAATTAATTACGCTATATCGGTCTTAAAGAGGCCGTCATGTTACTCTAAACAATTCCAGTATATTTATGCTGAAGCATGACTATACTACGTTAAATGCTATTCATCATCATCATCATCATCATCATCATCATCATCAGCTTATCGCAGTCCACTGCTGGACATAGGCCTCTCCAATTTCACGCCACTTAGTTCGATCTATGGCTTCTCGCATCCAGCTCCTACCAGCCGTCCTGCGCAAATCATCGCTCCACCTGGCCTGTGGATGTCCTACACTACGTTTGCCAAGATGCTGTCTCCACTCAAGAACTCGTTTACCCCAACGGTTATCGGTTCTTCGGCAAATGCTATTAGCGGTACAGAATAGATTTTTGTTCAGAAAAGAAATACTATCCTCGATGAATACTAGAAACCAAAGAATAATATAACGTACTTCTAAGATTTTTCTTTGAAAATGAATACACACTAGTCTTGAAATATTTTTAAAGTAATTTGCATTGCTCGCGAGCACATCATTATTTTTGGATTACTGTCTGTCTGTTGTTCCTACGAGTGCGTCATAACAATATGTATTCTGTGGATTAATGTGGTGAAGTTTCATATTTCATAAACAAACGTTATATTTTTGAATACATACATTCTTTTATATTCCCTGTAAAGTATTTTTCAAGGGATTGTAAGGTGGACGTCCATGTTTATTAGCGACATATATTTTTTTCACAAATTTTGGTAGTGGTAATGAAACCAAATGAGTATGATAGACAGTTATTTCTGTCCTTGTCTATTTTATATAGTTCTTTTGACAAATACTAAACATCTGGTTTCTTTTTGACGGAATGTGTGTAGCGTTCCAGGTAATAATTATAATCTCAACCTGTTAAGATTATTTTTACGTCTTTATTCGCAAAATATGTATGGGCTTAGCCTTCTCCTGAGAGGAGATCCGAGCCCAGCAGTTATGGGCTGTTGATGATTACGATCGATGTATTATCTTAAAGCAATAGATAGAACAGGGATATGCCTCTCTCATCTAAATAGTTTCATCATAAATATACCCATTGAAATGTTACATATTTTTTGGGCGAGCATTTCTTAGAGAACGCAAAAAAAAAATTCTTTTCGGACCTTCAATTTTGGCAGATAAAAATAAAAACCATTGACACCCCTTTTTCCAAGATGGCGGTCGGGGGACAAGGGTTTTAACACCACAAACTTGAATTTAACTTTACACTAACACCTTCATATCTAAAAATAAAATTGTGTTCTAAACTTTTTTCGTTGCGTAAATGACTGACTATTTTAATTTTCAGGTCTTTTTGTCTTAAATATTTGCCTTTTTAACTTCTTCACCACTCGCGTATGAATTTTTTAAAACAAGAGATTTAGTATAAATTTAAAATTATACTTGTTTGTTAATATTTTGTATAGCATTCGGTCATCATCTAATTCGCGAAATACAACAAAATAAATTTTATTATCACGCGAGCTAAACTTCTGAAAAAGGCTATTTAAAGACAACAAAACAGAATTTAAATCTGTCCGTCGTTTTCACAACACACTCTGCAACAAAGCAAATCTAAGTACCCATTAAATGTAACGTTACTTCTCAACTCCGCAGTCAACTTCTGGCTACATAATGTGAGTTCAGCTCGCTAGCTCACCGTACAAGTATTATTTATTACTCAAACTGTAGGTAATTATTTAGGAAGCAACCCCTGTTACGAGGGAAGCTATTAGAACGTTTGCGGACCAATGAACATCGTTTGTAGTTAATTATTTGAGTTCGTGTATTGAATTGCCTTTGTCTGGGCTACTTTGGAGTATTGATATATTTGGGACACCTCTTCCTTGGCAATAATACTTCCCAAAAATATAATATATTAGGAAATAGAAAGCCTTAATATATTGCAATAATAATTATAAGTATTTTAAAGCCATCACCCGTACCAAAAAATCCGTCCAGCAAAAACTTTTTGTTATTTATTTTAGACATGCATTAGTCAAATAAATATTAAGTAACCAACATTAAATGTGTTTTAACAATTCTATTTATGTTATTGAACCTTGCGAAACCATTTAACCTTATTTAGAAGTAATTTATACATATGCTGCTAACTCAAAAATATACATTTTGTTTTAACACGCCAGGCACTTATACGGATTTTTCAAAAGATAGATGTAGTAATTGTGTCGTATATTTTATGAGTGGTGAAGCTGTTCATTTATTTTAAGTCAATTTAGTGATCCCTCAACAAAAACCACTCATAATTTATTATTATCTATATGAACTTAAATTTATTCTTTATACTTATTGTACCTGTACGACTTGCGGGACCAAGGTTTGTCACAGATAATGATCATGAATATTGAGAAGTTATTCCTTCACACAGTGACAATGCCAAAATCATCATGGCTTCTTTGAACCTTTGAATCTTTGTACATGAACTTCGTTTGAGCAGGACAAACATGCAAAGAACCACGGATGACGGATAAGAGAATCAGACTGATTGAGTGTATTCTTTTGCTAGAACTTTTATATTCCAATGTGATACGAAACTCAATAATGTAGTCACTCTATCTAATTTAAAAGGATCTGGTACATTGATACTTGACCGATCTCAATATAGCTAGTATAAAACTAATTTCACACATTTCACACAAGATAGAGAAACGTTTATACGCAATAGGTTTATACATTACTTATTATTCAAAGTAGAGAAAACAGAATTAGAGAAATGACTATAGCTTTTGTTCTTCAAAAAAACGTCTATCCGCTTGCCAGTTAAAAAATTGTCTACAACACAATTAGGCGGGTCATTCAAATTCAGTAAACCAAAAATAATATTTAACAACATCCAATATATCAATAAAACTGAAACAGTTATAAATCTAACGCAATATATCTCTGGAACGCGCAATTCTGAAAAGTCAATACACCGATGCGTTCCATTAACGAATGCATGTATGCTTGCGTTATCAGCGGTGAGCAGCCCTGTGTGGGTTACCGTGCCATAGTCTGATTTTAGCAGAGGGATTAATTCTACAGTGTGTGGAGTTATTGTGGCTTCACTAGTTCATTTACTCACACTGCTCCATAAATTGATGACTATGTTTGAGTTAGATATTATGTATTTAAAAAAGTACAAACGAAAAAATAAACTTTTATTTGTCGAATAATTAATACACTTTATGAGATAAACATTTTTGTTTCTCTGTTTCTTTTCATGAAACGTAATTCTGAACACAGACTGAAGGAAAACTTTGAACAATTAATAAATTTATTTTGTTTATCTTGGAAGTAGTGTGCAAATAGAAAGGCTTATGTCCAGCAATGAATTGCAATTTGCTAATGATGATAGTAATACAAACAACAAAAAACAGTATCATCCGATGACTCATACAGATTTGTACTTGTACTAACTAAAATTTGCTTAAAAATATTAATATATTTGCATGTATGGCTCTCCGTTAAAAACCGGAGAGCCACGCTTTGGCATGAATGGGCCTAACAGAAAACCGGTGTAAGACTGCGCCTGCGCTGTGCTTCACCGAGTGAGTGAGGATACCGGATGCCCATACTTAAACCCCTCCCATTCCCCCTCCCTATCCCCCCATCCAAACCATCAGGAGAAACGTCTGTTAGTGTGCCCCCTATTCCATAAAAGAAAAGCAACATCAATCTACGAAATGGTTTTACAATTCCCTTTTAATAAATTTTCTAATTTCAATATATAATTGCCCTACTGGCTTTGCGCTGTGGAGCTATTCGACCGGGCGCAATATCCGTCCCAACTGCGCCCCATTAATTGTTTCCGACTTCACAAACAATATTGCACCTGAAATGTACTTTTGGCGAATTTATTAACTGGACAAATATTTTTGACTTCACGTTATTACATATACAATCTGGTTACCGAAACGACTATGTAATATGATCCTTAAAATATAATTTGATCTCCGTGATAGATAACTATGAAACCAACGACACAACGACGACGAACAACGGATCAACGTAAAATGACAGCATTCATGCTGTCGTGTTTCGATAATGATTGCGAGATCGGAAGCCCAATGATGGAGAAGCATCACTAAGCTACCATGCTGCATAGTTACATTGTTTGCATTTGCAATGAGTATGATGACCACCACTTCTGGATTTTGCTTATGCCTTCCACAAGGCAGAGTAGAGTCATTTTGCCGGGCCAAAAAAAAATACAACCGACGACGTATCTTTCTTTACATGCCAGTGTTAAATAATAAATGAGGTGTAATCTATAAATATATTTTCTAAAAATGAATTAACGTTTATTAATCTCTCTAAAAGTCAAGAACGGTGGAAACGATTTGGCTTTGGTTTCAAAATATCAATAGAAATCTAAGGAACATTCAAAACGTAAAAAAACGAAAACCCGATTCTTACCTACACCTCACTTAGTATATTATTAATACAAAATGACCTTTAATGGCAAATGTCGCTGAGATCAAGCTTTATTTTAACGGCTGTAAGTATTATAATACTACTGAATTGTCTGACGTTTCGTCACTCATAGGATGGTCTTGCCCTTAAATCCCGACTGTTCTGTATTTATAATTTGTTTTTAACGGTTTCGTTTCTTCGTACATTTGATTAATATTGCCGCTTTATTAGGTACATAAAGGAGCTACACATACATCTTTTACATAGTAAATTTTATGGTATATAAAAATAATCTTGTATTTCGTCTTAAGAAATTTCAGTATGTTACCAAAGCGTCTGTTTGCTTTTATTTAGTTTAAGTTGTCAACCCGGGAACATATTTGTGATTGACATGGGTTCCTCTAGTTTTATTTTTGCGTTTAATTCTGCTTTTGCAAAAGCAGAATGTGCGTAACCTTTTCTAAGACGAAGGTAAGATTTTATTTTATATGACAATGGTTTTGTATTCTAAATGAAAGTACGTACCAATTATTACGCTTTATCTGGCAATACATTCAGTAAGGGCATCGGTTCTTGTACTGGAATATATACATATTTCAATATATTTTTCTATTTTTATACATTCTCAATTCTCTAAGAGTATTTGTTTTTTTATGGTATTAACGGCAAACGAGAATTCGCATCGCTTGATGGTAAGCGATTATCACCGCTCATGAACACACGTAACACCAGCGTCACAAGTGCTTTGCCAGCCTGTGGGGGATGGACAGGGGAACGGGGGAAGGGGTTGGGATATGAATAACGCAGGCGTTGTTTCACATTGGTTTTCTGTGAGGCCGTGGTATCACTCCGGTCGAGTCTCCCACCACCGTTACAACATATATCATTATAAATGGACCATTACAAAGTGCTTACATTATTAAAGCTTAATAAACTTTTGAACAGATAACACAATATCCAATGAACTGTTATCGGCCACCATCTGTTCATGTTAATCGCTGTAAAACTCAGTTAATTTTAATAAAAGGGATACCGTCTGTGCATTCACTGTATTAATTGCTTGGAAAAACCAATCGGCGTGAGTGTTTAGTACCTATAGACTAGGAGTTGGAAGCGCCATAGCTTATTTTCTAGATTTTTCTTGCAGGCATATTGGACGTTGTATTAAAACATTGTTAGTAGAATAGATCTCCTGTTGCTTACTTTATTCAAATTTTTCTACACTAGGATTAATAAATTACGTATATTTTATGGATTTCAGGACAAATTGAAACGGAAGTAATAGGTTTTACAAAATGTAAAAAGTGGTAGTTTATGTGATGATATCGTAATTATTTTACTTATGTATAGGCGTAATAGTATATTAAAAATCAGGAAATACAAAAAGAACATATTGTCATTGTTTTTTATTAATAAGTGGCAGTGGATAGCTGGTGCAGTCTGGAGGTTTTTCCTTTGGAGGTAGTGTTCAGATACAACAGGGGTGTGCTGTGGTTAACGTAAAACCTGATTTATTTGTACTAATAAAAGAACTGTAACAAGTGTCGCCAAACAGCGATTTTCTACTATAACGCGATGTGTGTTTAGTTCAATGATCGATATTGCATACCACATATAAAATGTCATGTTATTGTAAAATATATATATATATTGTCTTAAGTACGGAGTAAGAAAACATGTACGAGCTCGTGCAATGAGTGTGTAATTAATTTTAGTAGTCTTGGAAAGTAATTAGTTATGAAATGATAAATTTCATTTATCGCCTTGAAAATGAGTGGATGATTAAGGCTAAAACTTTATTGAAAGTTATTATTACCAGTTAGCTATAATGTAAAATTCACAAGTATTTTAATAATTGAACTTGACAATAGACATCCCTACACCATAAGGATTTATGGTTAGGTTATAATTATACTCAATTTTGGGTTAAGCACGCCTTTTGTAAATGACACTTCCTTGTATTTATTTCATACTTGTATTTTTTAATGTGTACAATAAGGAATAGATATAAATACAAACACAATATTTTTGAGAAAAATAAAATCTATATGTTTAAATTTTTGCACCCTAGCTTTCAGCCTAGCTGTGCCACCTATAAAAATTAATATGCCTTTGAACAATATTGCTGTGAGCACACTGCACTTTTTTCATGTGTTGCACAGGAAGCAACTAACGGTATAGCTAGCAAAATGGTTTGAACCCTTTGCCCTCGTTTGGATTTTTTTTATCTCTAGTATTAAATCCAGGTAAGTTATTGGAAACGGCAGTAAGTCAATGCTTTATATGATTTATATTGACTCCCATGTGACCAAATTCAATCCTAAATCACAAGTTATTTCTAAAATAGCTTGCTTGAGCACTTGAAATAGATATAAATTTAATTTCACCAATATATATTAATAATAGACATTTGAATTTTGGGATCGCGTACCCGAAATAGGTCGACCGGAGCTTCTAACTGGCCACGTTTCCTGTTGCCATGGGCCTTCATATTTTTTTTTGTTTTAGATATCAACTGCCTAACCTAACACAAACAATTTTTAAAAGTGGACTGCATATATTATACTCGTATATAGTAGAGTTATTAAGTAAGACAGGCTGGCTAACAGTAATCAAGATTGTAGATGGGTTTCTAAGGGGCCTGACCTCTTATATATCATTGATAATATATATATATATATATATTATCGATCACATTGTTTATGATAACTACTCTAATGATTATCAACATACAATTATTAATTGATAATACAGGATTGTGTAACATTAAAGATTTATTACGCCGGAAGTACCATTGTATAAAAAGAGCACAGACGTCATCAACAATATTTCTAGGTAGCGCCGGAGGCTGACAAGCGGAAGGCGCCAAGATATTAATATTATTTAATTTTAATTTAAAGCCAACTATTTACTTGATTTTTAAATTAAAAGATATTACACCTTTGTTTTTTTTATATACAAATCTGTCCTGTCAATTTCACCAAATTAGATAATTAGTTTTTTATTTGTTTGTCGATTGAAAAAAAGTGTATGTACGACATACACTTTTTGTGATTCATTTTTATTTATATTTATATATAATAGATCTTCATATACGTGAAAAAGGTGCAAAAAGGTAGAAAATTAACCGTATGTGTTACAAATATCTAATTTAAACATTGATTAACATGACGTTGAAAAGCTACAGCCATCTATTGATGAACAAATTCAAACATACAAATTTTAATCAATTATGGTTGAAAATTGACCACGAGGCGATCTCCGTTTTTAATTAATTCGTTTTATTGAAGGCTCTGTTCAAAGCATCCATGAATTGCTCATCGGTGTACCTTTTTTAATAAAATTTCCAGGGACTGCATTGATTTGATGGGACACTTTCGTAATCATGGAGATAATACCAAAGGGTGCGATAATATAATAAAGAGGTACCAAATGGAGAAAATACATGTGTATGGGCTAATATGAATTTGTTTCATGAAATTTTATTTTTGTTTCCCTGGAAATATGAATAAATCATGAATATTTGTTTTGTGGGAGGTGCCTATGTTCTGCAATGGACTGCAATAGGCTGATGATGATGATTGGTTTGCACATTGTAGAAATTATTTTGTATGTGGTGTAGTATCAGTATTTGATTACGTCTCTTCAGCAATATGATTGCAATACAAGGAGATTTTAGTGTATTCTAATCAGTTTGCTCTAAAAATTCCGTAAACTTTAATAATAGATTTTAGGACGAAATGGTAAACGTTGTCACTGTTTTAAAGAATTAATAGAACTTCATTTAATTAAAGCCATTAAATCCCAGAAATAAAAGAGGATATAAAATATAAAAATACTAATATTGTTTAACTTATAGTTCAGGCCGCGCTGTTTCGCCATCTCGCCCCACCCGCTGTCTGCCACAACCTTTAATGTTACTTCAACTTCCCGCATAACATACATATGTATGAGCCAATATATTTCTCATCAAAACTTTCCAAAAAAAAAACAAACCGATAGAAATTCATCATTCACAGTTTCCAATACTAGAATCGTATAAAAACGGCCAGAGCAATATCCATTGCCTTCAGGCCAGTTACGTATTCAACAAATATATTTCCATACCAACCAAAAAGCAACCTAAACGCTTTCAGTGTAAAGTTCAAAATGAATTACTTAAGTTAAAACTGAAGACTAAGTTAAACTTTCAATTTGTGTAAGCAAAAATGATCTTTATTCAATTCACATAGAGTTTGAGTAGGCTGAAAAAGTAAGACTAGACAGAGAAAGGTTTGTTGACGCAATCAGCTTTGTCAGGTCACAGAACGGTCAAAGGTTTCGGTGCTGTTTGCTTGGACACAGAGATACATACGATATAGCTCATGGCAGGAATTAAAAGCACTACTGATTAAAGATGTCTTATTTATTCGAAGGGCTGATCTACGAATAAACTTGGAATAGAACTTGGATAGCAAAGATGTTAAGAGAAAATTATTTATGTATATCTTTTCGAATGAGTTGTTTTTTTTAGTAAATAAGTAATTTTCTTCATTGCTTTATAGAGAGATGAGTAATTTTACCGCGTGGGTTAATTTCTATATGATTATATCCCATATACAAATTTAAAATATATATATATATGCGTGTGTGTGTGTGTTTTATGTGTATTATATACTAAATTGCCCATATGATGAAAATTTTAGAACCATACCTCTTTTATACCAACATAATATAAAAATAGTATTAAGTTTTATGAAAATTTAACTTGGGAAGAGGCGCTATCTAATTAAAAACTATTCATTGTTTACGTTACTGTGCAGCACACGCGTTCTTAGCTAATTAGAAGCTAGTCGCGTTCCTATAAATAACCAGCTCACACACACGTAAACATATACTTGCACACTGCATTATTTAGTGTAGCATCCGCTTCCCGTAGCACATGGCGTAGCTTTTGTAGCTCGTGTACTACGAGCATCGTAGATATGCTACGCTTGTTATTAGTATCTTTATTGTTGTGTAAGATGGGATACTATGCCATGTATCAATAATAGTTTTGTACTCAATGTTGATATTTACAATTATCACTTTTTTAAAGTTTACTATAATGAGTTCATCTATTTACCAAGAAAATTTATGTATAGTCACAACTCAAATTTGAAAAAAAAAATTTAATGAAGTCTACTTTATTTATAAAAATATTTTTTTAAGAAGTACTGAATTTAAATATGTTTTATTTATAGAATAAAAATATTTTTTTCTAAATAGCCTAAAAAAAATCTATACTTTACATGATGCTAACTTTTCCGGGATAATGTGTTTGGGAGATTGACTGAACTTTTTAGTTTTCTGATTATTGTTAATTCTATTTTTTTAAACTGATAAATGGTTATTTTTAAATATTCGACCGTAGCACAACTCGTAGACCTACATGTCTGATATGATATGTCTAAATCTAAATCATGTCATTAACCGACTTATTCTCAACTGCTTTATTTTTCAATTTGAATAGCTGTTTATCAAGTTTCCTTTTAAATACGTGGCTTAGATATTATGTACGACGCTTTTAAAACTTCTTGGGTGCGATGTAAATATTTAATAACCAGAATGAACTTATTGAGAAAAACCTTTTGATTTATATTGAAGAGTTGGTGGATTATTTCAATATTAAAATTGAAACTGACTTGACCTGATAATTTGAAGCTGTGACAAAAGTTGAAAAGCAGTTAAAATACTGTTTCGTATTACCTATGTTACTTCGATCACGAAACTAGGTTATAAATTAAGTTAAACTTTAACTACGTTAACTATATTATTATAACGTTATTTATTTATATATATGTTTTATTTATTTATTTTTTATATTAGGCCATAGACTTCACTGGTAAAAATAATGGCTTAAGATATATAAACCTGTAAAAAAAAGAACGAAATTGTCGTTAAACAACAGTTAAACTGCTGCACCAATTTCAATAAAATTTATCGTGGAGATACTTTGATTTGTAGGGAAGGACATAACCTTCATTTTACCAAGATACCTAACGTACGTATTGATATCTTTTTGAAAATATAAACATGAAATATTACACCTAGATTTAAATGAATGAACTCATTACTTAATTTTTCATCCTGGATGAAACAATTTTGATTCAAACCCATGATATCCGGCTCAGCAGTTATAATTATTAACAAGATGACGGTACATGAAATGAGTTACCAATCTGTGAACACCAACGCGGTATTAATATTTGATCTAATTTCCTTTACGATACCCTCATGCACAGCGGGTTCCTTCACTTTACTTTGATCTCTGAAAGATATTGAACACACCTACCTACGTACATCGCAAGCTATTCAAACTCACACTCGATACAGTTTGATCGCGATTCGATTAGTAGGCGGAACGCTTTCTCGTAATAAATGTCTCATTTGTCAAATTTTATGGGCGACCCACCCTGTTCAGCAATGTTTCACTACGGAGAACCTAGACTCATTTCAGAAGTGCTTTATACGCAAAACCCAATAATACTTATTAGTATACGTATTTTATTAATCTGGAATAGGAAATGATGTTTGTATTTTCTTTATTTTTTCATAGAAAATCACTTTATGGGAGTTAAATTTAAGCAATATATACTCTCGATTATCGGCACTTGATGGAACTTGTTTTTATACATTCTAGACTTAAACTCACTTGTACTTATTCTACTAGATTAATTATGTATGTAATCAGTAACCTTTGATAATCATAGGGCAAAACCGGTCAGAATTGAAGTTAACATTTAATATCATAATAAATGCAAACATCCTTACCGAGGTATACTATAAGTACGAAGCCTCCGGGAAAACATTTATATATATATATTATTTTTATTTTTAGTAAACTAATTTGTATCTTAATAAAACTCAATTAAATTTAATTTTACTTTTAAGTCCAAGATAAAGGAGCTTTTACTGGCTGAACTGGCGGAGTCAGCAGGGTTTTAGTTAGTCATCGGATAATAAATTTGTATCCAATAATAATAAATATATATGTATGTCTAAGTATGTATTACTGTATATATTTGTTATATATATGTATAATATGTGTAAGTGTATATATGTATGTGTATGTGTGTATGTATTTATGCTAATTTAAACTTATTATAGTATTCATGAAAACCATATATGTATATATATATAAAACTATAGTTATAATTTCTTTTAGGTGCACCTACCTCACTTTATCTCTGCATCGCTCCATCGGTCGATTGGCAGAGAATGCCTTAGGCATTAAGTCCGCCGATGCCTGTAATTGTGCATAAAGTAATAAATAAATAATAAATAAATAAAACATTCTCAAACTAAAACAAAAAAAGCAGTAAGACTCTGGAATAATTTGCCTGAAACAATCCGTCACTCTAAAACTGTGCCTGAATTAAAAAAATAGTTAAGGATTATAATCTGTCTTTACAATAACATGTTATGTGTAGTGTATATTTTAGGCTATATGTGTATATATATATTACAACTCTTCTTTTAAATTTCCTATGTGTGTACAATAAAGATAAATAGATAGAAAACTCTTTATTTTCACACCATATTACAGAGTTAAATAAGTACATCAAATTTCCGAAGTGTGGTGTACAAAAGGCGGCCTTTTTGCTAAAAACAATCTCTTTCGGGCAACCTAAGGATGGATAAAATGTTTAAAAAAGACAGTGGTAGTTAATGTGCATTGAGTTTGAAGAATTGTTTATTATTATCATGCGACCATACACATACATATTTATAAAACAAATTATTGTGCATAACAATTGATAAACATAAAAAGGTATATGCATACATATAAGCATAATCATAATGGCTTAGTTAAATTACATATGAAGAGAAAGAAAAGACTTTTAAATATTTTTTATAAATGTATTTTTTTTGCATGACTTACTCAATTATAATAAGTAGCGTTGAACCATCTTCTTGAATCTCCTTATTGTTTGCGTTTACCTAATGTTTACAGGCAATGCATCCCACAAGCGTACAGCTTGAACAGTGGAAGACTGATCATAAAACTTCGTGGCGTGCTGAGGCATTTTCAGTCTCAAATCTTCGGATGACCTTAGACATTTTCGTGTTTGTCATTAAGGAACTTGAGTCGTTCTTTAAGATAGAACGGAGCTCTAGGATTGAACGAGATGTTATACTGAAAAGTGAGAATATGAGTATTCCAGTGCGAACGAATCGGAACCCATATTTGATCATGTTTTCGCAAAGATAAATAAAAAATAGAAAATAAATAAAAGTTTAAAGTATTTTACATCTATAATTAAGACTAAAATTTTATATAAACAACTTCTGGAAAATAAATAGTATTGTTTGATTGGTATTTCATTTTAGCAAAATATTACACAAAAAACGCAATATGGAAATAAAATAATATTATTAAAACAGGTATGAACGATTCCCATATCATTTTTATCATCTCATATTTCTCGGTTGTCTGTCGCTACTTGACACAAATATCTGCAAACATCATTCATACATTCATTCATTTATGAATCGGTATCGAAATATCTCCTCTGTGAAATGCTCACATTAAACATACGTATGTAATTACAAAAGCGAGATTGGATGTCCTTTGAATACAGAGAGGGAAACCTCCAGCAGCGTTTCTTACACCACACCATAATAGCCACACGCCCGAACCATGTATTAATTCATAACATCAAACCTTTCAATATGTAATGCAGAATTTTAGTATAGAATTAGTTTGTCTTAGGTTTTTATCCCACTAGGGCGAAGCCAAAATACTATTTTCAAGGTAGTAGAGCCACGATGATTTCAGCACGATCGGGCTGGCTTGACCGGAGCGATACTATTCTCGTACAGAAGTTCAAACGTAGAATGACAGCGTTCGTGCCCTCGTGTGTGCCGCCATAGTGTGGGTCACCATGCTTTATTTTTGCATTATCTGAATTCACAATAAGTATAGTGACCACCACTCATGGATTCTGCTTATGCTTTCCATCGGCAAAGTAAAGTCATTTTGGCAGGGCCATACATAAAAGAAATAGTTTTGGCAGTCCATGAAATTTTGTTCATTGTAGCACCTTAGTTATTGAACCAATTGTAATGAACTAGCTTTTGCCCGCGTATAACTAGATATTTTCATCCCCTATGTTCCCCCTTAGAAGTGGTATTTCCAAAATTTTTACCTTACTGATTTCTTACGCTATATGAAGAACCTACATGAAAATTTCAGGATTCTAGGCTATGCGTTGATCTCTGGGGATCTTAGACAGTCACCTCCCTATTTAATATATATATAAATATATATATATACGGATGCGGATGAATTTTTTATGATCATAACGATGGCCCAGCGACATAGGCTATATCAATTTCATCAAAAGTTTTAAGTAGTCTTCTCCTACGTACTTTCTCCTCTTAGTCAGCTCTTACGATACTCACAAAATAAATAGAGATGACAATTTGTGTTCATGATGCTTCATAAAATGGATATCACTTACACTCGTAAACACGATGATTAAAATCCAGGTACACTATAGATACTGTAAAAATCGACCTTACGATCATAATGACTTCATTGCGTTTTAATGTCGCACGCTACTTAGATACAAACAGTTTCATCGAGACCTGGTAACATTAGCACTCTGCCCTGATTCCACATTATTGATGGGCGAAGGATTACTTGATGTTAAAGTCGTTCAGTGATTGATATACCAGGTCGTTAAGGCTTTATATATTTTCCTGGAAGGATCAGCCCGGTTAGTTTAACGGCCCACCTGATGGTGGACGCTTCCGAAATGTATTTTCCATTTACCGGTAGTTAATTTACAATTTTGAAGTGAATCATGTCGTAAAGCTTGAAATTTATTGTTAAATATGTGTATGTATGTTTAGAATTTAACAGAATATTCACTTTTTAAATGTTAAGAAGACGAATTTTTGTTACATTCTGGAAGATAGATAGAAGATACATAGTCTTCAAGAAAATTCCCAGAGGCTGATGTATATATGGCAGTTTGTTTTTTAAACTTTTACTTTTAGATTACTTATAGAAACAAAATTGGCAGACTTATTTTTATTTCCTAGAGTACTACATCAATCAACCTAGGAATAGTGTATTACATAGTTAGTGAAAAACTGAATGTAGTAACTGTCGCCGCTACAATATTTTTTTATAAAAAAATCAAAACGATGCGGAACTGTGCATGCTGGAAACGAAATTTCGCACAGTGGTGGTATCGCACGAAAATTCCATAGATAAAAAAACCTCGACGCCTCTCGCACTAAGCCCTGGATTTCGTTAATTTCGTGAAATGAAAATTAAAATTGCTTCAAAAATGTTCTCGTGGCGCTTTTGCAAAATTGAGATTTGCATTTTTTGCAATACAAATAATGAACTTGGTTGGTTGGTTGGATGGTTTTTAACTTTTTAGTGCGATAAATCAAAAGATAATCCGTGATAACAAAAATAAATTGCAGAAGTTATGATAAAATATCAACAAAGTTTACTCAAAACTATAGATGTTTTGCCCCGTGTAAAGCACCCATCTGACATGTATCAATAATATTCTTTCGTGTCTTTTGTTAAATCATTCCAATAAACATTAATATGCAAAATCGCCATGAGGCTAGTGGTATCACGCCTTTCAAGCTGGCCCACGTAGGTGTAAGATATAGGTCTACGGCTTAGTATATTTATTGATTTAAAGTAGACTTCCAAAAAAACCTCCGTTTAAGCGTTAAATGAGTACATAAGACAGTTTTTTCTTCTGTTGATGGACGGTACCAAAAAAATGACATAAACGTAATGTGACATGCTTTATTCAGAGTAATAACATAAAATCAATACACCTGTCTCTGACAATCCTTTGAGCGACAATGTAACGCGTATATGAAAAAAAAGTCTATCAAAAGGGGAACAAGACGGGATAAGCGAATAACTATAGCCTGAAAGCGCTCACAAAAGAGCCTGTCAGAAACATCGAACCTTTGAAATAATTGCCCTTAGATTAACCTGACGAAGAGAAATGTACTTTTATGTAGCTGTCATTTATTATGTTTGGAATATTGCTTTTTGACGGTTACTAATTGATATGAGGGATGACTAAATTAATGACTGCCTTTTGAAGTGACTTTTTTTTCAAATTAGAGAGTAGGAACATTTATCAGTTGCAATAGCAAATACCTAAAATGACGGATTCTAACATTTTAAGTTGTTCTTCTGTGCGAGTGTAGTACAACCCCGGTCCAGCCCGCCCGTTCGTGCGGCTAGAGCCTATCAGCGTGGCTAAAGCCTTTATCTTTTAAATTAAATAATACACAGATATTATTGCAACTACTAAATGTTTCTATTCGTTAGTCAGTGCGAGACTGGAGGCTCAATGACACTATGACGGCCTAGTGATGCTTGCAAAAGCATCACTAGGCCGTCACTGGCCGTCACTGGGTCACCATTCTGTATTGTTGCCCTGTCTGCATTCGCAAAGAATATAGAGACCACTATTCTTGGATTTTGTTTATGTTTCCCATCAGGCAGTACAGTCATTCTGGTGGGTCCATCCATTAAAATTTATAAAGTTTTAGTTGGTTTATATACACCCGTACTACACCGATAGAACTCGAATTTAGATACGACATACAAACCGTTTCAAAGATTATTTATTCTATATTTTGCATCAACTTTATTCATCGTTTCTCCTTAACGGAACCGGAATTTTCGCCACAGAAAATAATGATGGAATACAGATAATATTGAGTATGAACATTGCTCTAAAAAGTGTTCTTGCATTCTTTATACGAGCTTGCCAAAGTATCTCTACTTTACCAGGTGGTGGTCACCGTACTTATTATGAATACAAACAATGCAATAATGCAGCATCTTTACACTTGAGGCGGCCTATTGAGATGCTTCTACCGTGGGAGAGCCACGCTTCGGCATGAATGGGCCGGCTCGACCGGAGTGATACCACGGCCTCACAGAAAACCGGTGTGAAACAGCGCTTACGCTGTGTTTCATTGAGTGAGTGAGGATACCGGAGGCCCATACCCCAATCCAGCGCCCCCTATCCCCCTCACCATCCCCCTTCCCCCCAGGCCGCCATAGTGTGGGTCACCATGCTGCATTGTTCTTTTTCGCATTGAGGATGGTGACCACCACTCTTGGATTCTGCTCATGCTTTCCATCAGGCAGGGCAGAGTCATTTTGGCAGCTTAAATATAAAAAAAAAAAATAATGCTTTAGCATCATTAGGGCTCCGGTCTAGTAATCACCAATGAAACACGACAGAACGAACTCTGACATTTTATGTTGATCTTCGGTGAGAGGGTAGTACCGTTCCAGTCGAGCCAGCTTGTACTGATCATTATTACACTTTTTGTAAGCAATTATCTAGTAGATCTTTGCAAAAATAGTAGAAAGTTACTAAATTAGAGATATATTCGTACACTCAGGGCTGTATCATCGGTGAGGTAAAGTAAGACCCACACGTTGCCGACTTTAATTTGGATTCACCAACGTAACACGCAGGCCTATTGCCGTCTACCGTTCGCTGTGGGAATTTAATATATTGAAATTATTTAAGTATATTGAGTGACTAAGTGAAAAAGAAAGGCGGTTAAAAGAAAAGGGGGTTGCTTATACGGATAGATAGCTAAAACTGGTCAAGATCGCAACCATTACCCGGGATGTGGTTATCGAAAATTGTAAAGGTACACACATCTTAAGGTTTGGCGATATATCTTCGTTTTTCAAATAACCTTTTAGGAAAAAGGTCTCTATAGTAATAGTTATTTTTTAACGGGTTAGTAGACAGGTGGTATTACAAGTTTAATACAAATCAACCGAACAAGTCCACTAAGCCATGAAAATATACAATATAAACAATTTATAGTTTTAAATTGACAATTTATGTGACACTCTTTCACATGTCAGCTAATGAATCGATCCCAATGAGCACTTGTTTCATTTATTATTTCTATAACTCATTACATATATTTTTTTTAATTTTATATAAAAAGTAGCATTTTACACATGGCAAGAAATTAAATGCTCGCCAAGTTGTTAAGCTTGTTGGCGAATGTACATTAATTATATCTTTCTTTTAAACGTCTATCATTTTACAATGAAATCAAAACAGGGATGGCATCTTTTTACTGTTTTCAACGATAATTTCTTACATAGATTTTATATTTTGTATACCTATGAATATATATAAATTACTTCTCTTAGAAAAAATTCATAAAAAAAATATATTTGATACCAATTAGCAAATTTATGTTAATCGAATTACTTAAGCAAAGTATGTCAAAAGTGCGGACGAAAATCTCCTCATTAAGTATCGCACCGAATAAGGCCCATTTCTATTAAGTTATGAATTTTATTAGATTTAACTTTTTTAGAAGGCTTCAGTAGCGTGTCGTCTTCTTAATTAATTTGGCATTTAATGTAATTTATCGTTACCCCTCCATGCTTTTCTTAGACGCGTTTTAAATTAAAAAAGGGTCCTCTTTTTACAAAATAACCCTTTTTAGAACATGTATTGACATTTCCAGTAGGTTTGCTCTGTAAACAAATCTGTTCGTTTCGTGATGAAGATTATTTTAATTCATCCCCTACGGGATGTGTTTTAATTTATTTTGATGTGTGCCTTATAATAATATTTGTCATGTGCCCTTAGGGATTGAGATTTGTGTTTATTGGAGCATCTCTTGTGTAGAAAATTATACCTATACTTACAGTATTTTAAAGAAATCGTTGTAAGCAGACCGTTGTTTATAAATCACATTGGTTGTTAATTTCATGAATGTATAATATTTGCAAATCGTGGTGTAGAAATAATGCATTATATAATTATCTATTATTCAATGCATTTTTTACTTATAACTTTTTTTATTGCATAAAATTGTACTTATGGTTCAGCTGATGGAATGTAAGCTGCCTGTCTTTGATCCCCCTTTATCAAGAGGAATGGGAGGGGTTTTTCTCCAGTAACCTTACACAGTCGGTGAAATGAAACGGAATAATTCCTTTCTACTGGTTTTCTGTGAGGCTGTGCTATCACTCCAGAAAAACCTGTTTCATATCGACGACAGAAAGAAACGGAAATTTCATACCTCGAAAGGATCAGAAAAACAAAAACCGAGGCGAAAGGTCTGTCAGATTGAGACGATATGAGGTTGAGATAGAAACAAATATGTTTCCAATTTCAACTTTCTATGAATATTCGTAATAGAAATTTCAAGATACGACATTTCTGCTTTCTGCCGTCGGTATGTGTTGAAGTTTTGAAAAGTTCAAGATTATACGTCTAAAATGAAGAATAATATTAAGGTGGGAGAACCAAGTTTCTGAATGCATGGGCCGGCTCGACCGGAGTGATACGGCCCCACAGAAAACTGGTGTGAAACAGCGTGTTTAACTTTGTGTGTTTAACCGAGTAAGTGAAGATACAAGAGGCCCATAC
Organism: Hyphantria cunea; assembly: GCA_003709505.1. Lineage (NCBI taxonomy): Eukaryota > Metazoa > Arthropoda > Insecta > Lepidoptera > Erebidae > Hyphantria > Hyphantria cunea. The sequence continues at coordinate 914,185 of PKRV01000262.1, forward strand.
TCCAACCACTCCCCCATTCCTCTCCCTATCCCCCTCCCCATCCCCCAAAGGCCGGCAACGCACTTGTGACACCTCTGGTGTTGCAGGTGTCCATGGGTGGCGGTAATCACTTACCATCAGGCGATGCGCCTGCTCGTTTGCCCTATATTCCAAAAATAGTTAGTTATCATATATCAGAATATCTGTTTAAAAATAATATTTAATAACGTACACATTTCTAAAGACAAATCAAAAAGTCATTAACAACAGATCGTATGGGGGTCAAATTCCAACCCACAATTCATAAAGTTTTTTCACCAAGTATCAAAACAGGTAGTTTTGTAGTTGTTTTTATAGAAATTTTATAGTTTGACACATTAACTCTTAATTTTGTGCATTCCTTTTACCTTGGTATACAGAATATATGTCTTCCAAACTCCCACATTTAATAATTTTGGCACATACTATATTTACTTAAAAAGCGAATAAATCACATTTTTTATACATTAAAGTAGTATACAGATAAAACATGAATTCTAAATTATCAATCATGTTATCGATTTAGAGAACTACTTTGTAGTAAACGATACAATTCAGATAATTTGCCAAAGTTCGTACAGTGCTAAGCATTGAATATTTATTACTAAAAGTTTCTGTCGTGTCGAGATAGTCCTGACCCTTTGTCTGCCATAGACTTAATTTAATTAAAGTAACAATAAAACTTGGACAATAAACACTATAAGCGTTATTGGAATTAATTTAATTAAAACTCTTCGTATAAACTAAAGTATGAAATTACTTTCTGGTACTTCGTAACGCCGTGAAAGCTTTCGGATACTTGGTATTTCATTTCGGTTCATCATTTTGTCATTCTGTGAAGGATTTTGTTTTTTGAGAAGATACATTTGATATTTAAATTGCTGTTTAAGGCACTTGAGTGTGATTTACTGGGAATCTAGCGAATTTTGGATAAATTATGTCAACAATATCTCTCTCTTTTAGCCCGTTTACCGTCAAAGAGCCATATTTGTGCTTACACACACGTTGGACTATTTCGACCGAATTAATGCTTAGGTTTCATAGAAAACTAATTATATATATGTGTGTCTCTAAACTCCGTGGAACTAAATGAATTTGAGCAATTATTATTACACCTTATGTTTGTACAGCTAGTATCAAAATTTCGCGCGCAGCGTTTTGCCGGGGTCTTAAGTTGCTTTGCAATAATAAGTGCTAACTAATGCCGTAAGACTAGCAAGGAAGTTGTGCTGTTCCGTAATTACGTTGTTTAAAGTATAATTGTTTTTATTAACTTTTTAAGTACTTGGTTTAACATAATTTAGTGTAATTATTGTGTTTTGTAGAGGAATTATATTCGTGATACTTAGTTATGACGGCAAGTTTAAGTTTTTTGATATACAGTTTACTGTTACTGTTCGTAAACATACTGTCTCAAAACCAACATTGAAGTCTTTTTTTAACATGTTTTTTATAAGTTCACCTGTATGTTTGTTCGAGGCGCTCATAGCCCAGTTGCACTCGGTGATTAGAAAAAATCACCGATGGTAAGCAACGATGGCGTGGTCAGTACCTGGATGGGTGACCGCTGGTGGCATGTTACCATGAGCGTCTCCGAGATTCGGATGTCACGTTAAGCAGTCGGTCCCGGTTGTTATCACAGGATAACAGTTGTGAAGCTTAGTTTGGAGGCCTTTGGGCTGCTTAAGAACATCCAACGGTTACGTAGCCACAACGTAGTCTTGCCAATCTCCAACCCGCATTTGGCCAGTGTGGGGACGTATGGCCTTAACTCTCCTGAGAGGAGACCCGAGCCCAGCAGTGGGACATTATGGGTATGATGTTGATGGTTGGTTGATGATGTATGTTTGTTTGTTTCTTTGTAATCGACTATCGCAAGCATTTATTTTAATAATAATCTAATCCTTCTAATCCATTCTAACATTATTAATTGACATATAATAATAACGGCTACATCGCTGTCTTTGATTTCAATGAAATTTGGCTTGGAGTTTCTTGAGGAAAGACATAGGCATAGATTGTTTAATCAAGATAACCGACATACACGTGTACTAAACCGCAGGTAAAAGCGAGTTATATATTATTGTACTTATTAGCATGGAACTATGAGTGGATATGGAACAATAAATGTATGTGTATGTGTAATGGATCCTTGAGGTATATCCTGATGGATCTTGAAACCTTCAAGAAAAGAGCACACTACCTCAAAGCCCACAGGGCACTTATGAATTGTGAGTTGCAAATGTCCACAAGTAGAGGTCCACTTGTTGGTACTCGTAATTATACACATTACTAGCTAACACGACGAACTTCGTACCGCTATGTTCATTGTCGTAAAAATGTACTGAATTGTCGAAAATTTATTTTAAGCCCGTGTTAACTTCCCGAAGGGCTGCATTGTATGCGATTAAGCGGAATAAGATAATATAACACCTCCGGTTTTCTTTTTTTTTCTAAAGTAACCTTATCCTGACAATAACGAACACAAAAAAAAGAATTATCCAATTTGGTGCAGTCCATCGAAAGTTATGCGTTACATATAATTTTGTGATTCATTTTTATTTATATGAACATAAAAATATCTTTCGGTAACTCCAGTAACTTTTAAACGTTTATTTTTTAATGCCCCTGTTGGAACAAAGTCTATTATTAATTTTATGGGCGCTTCTAAGTGTAAAAACGCTCATAAAATTATTAAGATTCATAAATCTACAGTGATATAGAAATAAAATCAGTTTAGCTCGTCCACTTACTTTTAAGGAAACTTTTCAATTTAACAAGGCGAGATAGTCTATAGGCCTCCTTGGTTATTAACCATCTTTGGTTTCACGCATGGGGTTATGGTTTAAGCGATCGTTTCGCCATTTCATAATATGTTTATAGTGTTATGGATCTTATCCCCAAATGTGAAAACATATATGCAATCTACAAATTATTGTTTGTTAATTAGGAAATTTAGAACTTGACAAACATTTAATCATTTAGGAAACGCCTGAATGTTTATCTAGTCCCCTATAATACATATTATGTTCTTAGCGCGGTTTATTAATCTTATATGTAAAAAGAGGCGTCTATATTCATTCGATTATGGTACAGTATTCTAATTAACTTAATCCACTCCTTCGTTACTATTTTCTTTAGTTAACGTTTTCACACTTTGCAAGACTTGCATTCAATATTCTTAAAGTTTTCATTTAATTTACGATTTGAAATTTTCTTAAGGTTATATGAAATCACTAGAATTTTATAATTTATCGAGTGCTCTCAGTAAGATATTGATTTCAGCAGTAGATTTTATTTTAGTAACAATATTACTTTACATAAACTTTAACATAAAAAAGGATTTAAAAACAGTTATTATTCGAGCACACCATTTTAAAATCTGTTTAGAGAAACTTTCAGGATTTTCAGGTTAATTACAAAAAATGTGATAATAAAAACACACAGTATACACAAAGTTTTTGTTCCATTCTGATTCCACAAAGAGTTTAAAACGTGGAAATAATGTATGTATACTTAAAAATATATACTGAACAAAAAGAAAAGTTAATGTTCTACGCCTCCGGATCTACATACTCTCCGTACTTAAATAGTGATGTGAGACAGTGTATCGATGTAAATGATATGATTATAAAATTTGTATTTATTTCTTTATGGAACAGGGAGCAAAGAAGCAGACGTATTGCCTGGTGGTAAGCGATTACTGCCACCGCAGGTCACCCACAGCACCAGAGACGACACAAGTGCGTTGACGACCTTTGGGGGATGGGGAGAGGATGGAGAGGGGATAGGAAAACGGGTAGGGGTATGGGCCTCCGGTATACTCACTCACTCGGTGTGACACTGTGCAAGCGCCGTTTCGCACTGGTTTTCTCTGAGGCCGTGGTATCACTCGAGCTGGTCCATTTTTGCCGAAGCGTTACTCTCACAAGTTATAAATTTTGTCTACCACGGTATAAATCGTAATAAAAAGTCCAAAGTTTGTGTTCTTAATTAAATATTTAACTTCTTTACAGGGACGATTAAGTTAATGCACCTCTCATTTCTAATATTACCTGGGCAATACTTAAACGAATCAAAAGTAAAGTTAGTAAAATAACAAGCGACACTTTTGAAATATACCTACGAGTACATATGTGTATATAATTAAGTATGACATACTTAATTATTTGCATCAAAATGGTCGATAGTTTACTTGACTAATTTTGAAAATATTTTGTTACAACTACCTTAAAATTACGCCTCCAAAAAAGTACGCTTAAACATATTTTTGCTACAGCTTTAGTAAAGTCTGTGAAATTGACAATTTCCTTGCCTACTTGCCCCGGTTCCGATACACTAAAATTTTATTATCACGCTTATCGCTCACAATAGATATCGATAGTCGTACTACTGCCTTGAAATTATCGATACACATCAGCAGCACTAGCGACTTGGCGTTAAGGTCGAATCTCAAACAAAACGCGGGTCTGAATTGCCGGCAAATATGAGCTCGAAGTTAGGTTGGCACCGAAATTAGATTTATGACTTCGGGAATTTTCGGAACTCACCGGATCAGTACGGAACCTCGTGCCAGGGTACGCATTATCATATAAATGCGGAGTTGACGGAAAAATATTGCCGAAGTGTGCTCGGGCTCCACCTGTACTCAGTCGAGTAAAATAGGTACGTGAGTCAAATAATATGGTATTTAGATGTTGCAGAGGGTGATTCAGTTAACTGTTGTATGAATGTTTTATTTGCAAAGTGTCGGAGTGACGCCCAAATGAGCCGTAATCATCATTGTTTAGAATTCATTCCTTTCTCTTTTTGATATTGCAATCGAGCCTTTGTTTTGAGTATTGCCATTACAGATGAAAGTGTTTGAGGCCATTTGAGAGATTATTGAATTTAGATTTAAACTCATTACACGAAACGTATTCATACGTTTAATATGTTGTAAGTTATTGTACATACTGAGAAGAAATATGAGCATCTTTGCATTTCAAGATTATACTTATTTTGCTCTTTATGAAAATGTCAGTACATCTGTTTCTGTGAATGGATTTCCATTATTTAACTTTTAGTAGTGTTTTTAATGTATTAAATTATTAACTATATATATGTATATATATTTTATAATCTATGTGGTATAATTTATGTATCTACTTTGTTATATTCCCGACTTTCTTTATTCTTGCTCAAGTTTAAAAGTCCAAGTTTTTTAAACACGTATGAAAGAATGTTTACTTTTATCAAACTGAAATGAGTTAAATTTCAATATCTACCTAAAGATACAAATATATTCTTGGACGGCCCCTCTTTCTTGTATTATAGAAAAAAGTACGAGTATTTGCCATAAAGAGCCATAACAAAATAATACGGACAAAACTTCCCTTTGGGTGAATACTAAGAAGGTCATACATTATTTAAAATGAGTTTATTGTTTTCGAGATGTCAATAAAAATATTTATTGTACAGCGCGGTTTGTTTGTGAGAAAGAAGTTAGGAAATAGAATAGATTTAAACTAGTTTCAATAAAAAGCATAATAAGTCGAAGCGATTAAACTATCGGTATTTCAATTACTATAATAAGTCAAATAAGTAAGCACGTGAAGCAATAAATATATTTAGAAAACTGCGTGTAATCATTTATTTAAAAGTGACCCCATTCCGCTTTTGCCTCCGAATATACTTCTTTTGATGGTAAGTGACATGGATACGTACAACTCAAGAGCCTCAAGTACATTACTGCACTTAAAGTTTCCTTCCAAAAAGTGGTTCCGTGTAGTGGATTCAATCCCCACATATTTGAAAAGTAATCAACCATAAATTGTTCTTCTGTGTCTGGATTCTTCTTGCGACCATTTTATGTAAAATATTTTTGTAAAATCAACACGCCACAGAACATATACATATAAAACGGGAGTTCTCTTTAAAAAAAATGTTATGATGACGTTATAGGCGTAAGAGGGCCCATATATGCAGAAGTATGACTCTCCGACATGGCAACGTAAAAAAGATATTTTAGTATTACAGTCCTTAGCATATAACTTAATATATGTTACAAAACCGCTGAAGTAACTTTGAACGATTTTATTGTGTACCGCCTATATTTTCATTCTTAACATGCCAGGTTTATTACAAATTAAGTGTTATCCGTGCTAATATTTATAATATTAGAAAGTAGCCTATGTGCAAGCAAAGTCTATTGACTGCAGGCAAAGCTAATCTATAACTGTAAAAATGAATGAAAGTTTTTTTACGCTTTTACGTGAAAATCACTTAACCGATCATGATGAAACTTTGTACACATAATCTTGTAGGTATTAGAAGTAACATATGATACTTTTGCGAGTAATTACGCGGGCAAAAGCTAGTACATTATAAACATAAATATTCACACCTAAAATGTAACTCATAAGCTCTAAAATTATATTAGTGATAACTATCACAGAGATCAGGGTTGTAGGTAGTAACAATAACAACAAAATACATTATTATCACCAATTTTAATAAACCAAGTTTATTATGTTTGACAACCCTATCTTCTATATCGACCCCGCCCACCTCACAACCTACAATGAACATGTGACAAATGGTACGTACTCTTCCATAAAACCAGTAAATTCAACATTCCGTACGTATCCCACTCTTTTCTTAGCACATAAAAATAAACTGCTACAAGAAAGTATCACAAAATTTCATTGCACCTTAATATTTCCTTATTATCATTTTTTGGACACACATCGTTACATATAAAAGGCCAAAAAGGGCTCCCTTTATATCAATTGTTTTGTACTTTCGTCATAGGGAACCTTTATCCTGTTGGGGGATTAATGCGGTATAGTTTCGGGGGAAATTGCAGGAAGGGAGGCGGGAATCCCCAGGGCTCGTATACCTAATAGTATTTATAATGCCGTCGTGTGGGATTAGGTTGGAACGTGATGTTACCACAGGCCTTGTTAGCGGAATATGTGTTTATGTTGGCAACCCTATTCGCTTAAATGCTTTTCTGCTTCATATCATTGTGAAAGGTCTTCATTAGTGTTAAGTGGGTATAGTTTTCACTAGGGTTACTTTTGTTTTTGGTGAGAATTCGACTTTAATTTTTAATAACAAGGGACAAGGTATATTTTCATTCTTGAGCATTATTCATTTTTTCACAAAATCTTTTGGAATCTACTAGTGAATACACAAATTTGCATAATAGCTATGCTTAACACAGAAAGTTATAAATATTTTAAAACGCATTACAAAATACTTTCATCATCATCATCATCACCAGTAGCAGTTCACTGTTGGACATAGGCCTCTCCCATTGCTCGCTACTTGGTTCGATCCTTTTCAAAATACTTTGTTTTAATTAAAGTACAAGAAAACTTTGAACAACCATTTATAATTTAAACTAACTTGTACAATTAAAACGTAATTTATTAAGCAGAAGAGATCGCTTCTTTGTTTGCTTGAACGCGCCAAACTCAGAAACTACAGATCCGATTTGAAAAATTATTCCAGTGTTTGATAGCCCATTTACCGAGGAATGTTCCTTAAACGGAGGCAAAATATTGGGTAATAGGAAACCTAAACGAGGTTATGTGGTTCAGCTAGTATAGAAATATATATAAATCCTTAGTCTATCTAACCTACATCCCACATTTTCGACTCGCCAAATATTATTTAGTGAAGCTACCACCTGAATAATACGCTTTATGTCGCGCTCGTGAACAAAATCTAAGTTCTAACGCGTTGGAGCAAAATTCGCAAGTTACGATTCAAATTGGCCAGCCGTATGTAGTTTCTGGACTTTTAGTTCGCTAAGAGGATCATAGTAAATCTATTTACAGTTTCTGATAGCTTTATGTAACACTGGTGCTGGAGACTTATGTAAGTTTTGGTATCTAAAATTGTACTTATAATTTGGCGAAACCTTTCTTTGATATAGGGTCTACATTGAGTTAAAACGATATTATTTAATCAAGTGTGTATTGTGGTGATGCCTGACTGATTTACAATTCGATACTTAACTGTTATTAATCTTACCATGATAGTGTCAAGAGTAAAACTCAAATGACGATTTAGTGATAAACTGAGATTATTATATGAAAAATCCTAATGATAAAATTGTATTTTAGTTTTGTAAGTGAATCTTTTAAAGGTATTTTACACGTGAGATATAAAAACAAGACGGCGCCAGTATTTCTTAAAAATCACTCTGGGAAAAAATACCGAAAAAAGCTGCAGATGTGTCTTTTTTAAGTCTTTTAAACTAAAAATCGGTCAAGTACGTGTCGGATTCGCGCAGAAAATTTCGGTACCATTATCTATCCATTGCAAGCATCTACCTATTGCTGTTATCAATATTCAGCAAAAATATCACGTTAGTTCTATGGGAGCCCCATGATTTTTTTTTCTGTTTAGCATTTGTTATTCTAGCGGCAACAGAATTACATCATCTCTAAAAATTTCAACTGTCTAACTATCACGGTTCATGAGATACAGCCTGGTGGTTCTGCCTCTGGTACAGGGTCTCGTTTAACCCTATTGGTACGGAAGCCTGAAAAAGACCATGGTTTTGAATTGGCTGGTACATATAAACGGCATACAAACCACATCCATTGTTTTATCTAATCAGTACTTGTCAAAATCAACGATTCGAAATGCGACACTACCGCCAGTTATACATTTGGGTAAGCTGTGGAAACACCTAAGACAAACAAAGACGTAGTGAATACAATGTTTAATGCTTCTGAATAATATAAAACTTTATTAGATTATTTCAACTCTTACCTATTAACTTACCTATTTATTTCACAAAGGAGCGTCTCTCCGTGTTTCATTTCATTCAATATCTAATCAATCTTGATTTCCATAAGATGCTTCAGTAGTCTCAAGTTCTATGAACGATTAAATCAACTGAACTTGCTCATTCAAGCATATTAATCTCACGATTTGTGGCGAGAAAACGCCAACGATAATTTACCAATATTGTAATTCTCATCACTTAATAAAGTTTAGTTTGTACAAATAGAGTGATGAATGATGAATATTGATGATAAATATCGTTTGTCGTATATAATTTTACTAATTACTGTCTTATCCTCTGCCATGGCCTATATTTATATGTAATACAAAGTAGTTATGTCTCCGACAAGATAAAATAAAAAAAATCCTACAACAATCACAGAAAATCAAAACGTAGTTTACAATGTATATTTAAAACACTGGAAATTTTACAAGATTTAGAACTTAGAGATTGAAGGAGGCGTTTGCCTACTGGACAAACGAACTTACAGAAAGTTAAAGAAGCGTCAAATCTTAGATTCATAAAATACACAAATAATTTTTATTTTATGTAAAATATTTATGTATATAACAGCAGTCGTAGTACAATAGTAACATACCAGTAGTGTAAGAATCATAAGTCTTCATTATTATATTTATATGTAAGTACTTATTTTAAAAACTATTTACATCCATATTTTATGATTGGAATTTAACGGATACGAAAGATAAATGGATGATCAAGGAAAAGATAGAATGGGTGAAAGAATATATGCTCAGAAAGTCCTGACTTGAGTGCATGGATGGTATAGTGATCTGCCTTGTGTGTAGTGGCCTCAAACCCCACGTTTGACGACACTTTGCTTAATTTGCTAATTGTTGTTCTGAGTCTGGGTATTCTTTATGTCTATTTTAGTTATATTTATAAAGTCCTTTGCGATGCAGGAATATTCTTGTCTGTAAAAAATAAAGAGACTACATACTTAGTACAAAGTATAGACCTAAATCAAACATATTTGATTTGAACGGGCATCGAAGCTATTACATTTTTCTATCACTACAACGAAAATTCAAATTACATTTTTAAATCAAATATTCCACGTGTCACGTTCTTAAAAGGATATTTAAAAAGGTACCTTATACCATATTCACATTACTAGGACGATACATTAAGTTGAATTTATTCACCAACTGAACCCAGGAATTCGCAAAACGTGGATGTAAAATATATACACGGTCTTAATAAAGGAATACATATCTCTTCTCATAGTTATAATATATTGGACAAGTTAGAGGGCGCGGTTCGCTTATTGAATTATATCCATATCTGAGTCCATTGTTGTAAGTTTTAATGAATGGCCTTTACCGGTCGTAGGCTTAAGCGCACGTGGGCCACTTTATGGACCCAGTCTTTATTAATTTATAGCTGCGGCTTAAAAATAACAACACAATTTAGTGTATTTTAATCTTAATTAGGGTTTAGAGATGAACGTAGTAAGTTACGTTCCGATGCGTTACGTATGTACACAGTGTGTTTTTGGAATAGAATAATCTTTATCGTACACCAGTTGATACAGTTTTATTTGAGCTAAACAATATAATGATCATATACAAATGGCGGCCTTATCGCTTAAAAGGATTTCGTTGGAAAAAAAGATTTAAAATGTTGTAGTAACAAAAATTGAATGGAATAAGCATACTGACTTATCCAATTGCGACCACAAATTACAATCCGTGAAAATCAGATGAAATATTACTGGTATGAAAAAAGTTTATTTGAAAGCGTGTAATAGCATATTTCTTGCGAATACGTAATCTTACTATAATTGGTTTATCATGAAAAAAAAATCAGGTTCATTAGTCAATCGAAATAAGTATCTTATGTCGATTGACTAATAAAGAATTATTACTAAAATCCAAATATACCTAATAGATATTCCAGTAATGGGAATTTGCAGCTGTCTTTACAAGTACACTGGGTTTGAATACTTAAAGACAAAACCCAAATTTAATCTTACGTCAAACTTAGATTATTTGTTGGTTGTTATTGAAACAATGCGGTTTTGGACTAAAAGACAAGTTATCTGATGAATTTATGGACTCTCCGTAAATTATCGAACAAAGGTATTCGCGGTTTCTCCTATTAATTAAATCGTGTAATTTGATGAAATTTATCGCGAGAGTACCCCTACTATTTAGTCTGAGACGAAGCAATTACAGTTTGAAACCATCGGAATTGGTTTCGCAAAACTTTACGTTTATACTTCTCACAAATTGGCAGAATCAATTAAGTATTCATTTATAAAGCTCTTAAAAGAAAATTGGGCTTAATACCTTTATAGAATTGCTCTTTTCACTTTATGAAATTTTTTAATGAATTTTGTAATTAGTTAACATAGTATGTTGCATTATTTTTTTTTATCGTGAGACAGCCATTCTTTGGCACAATTTAGCTGGTTGGATCGGAAATACACCACGGTTTCACAAAAAAACAGTATTGGTAAAACTTTTCCTTGCTTTTCACGAATCGAATATTTTACCATAGTCCAAATCCACCGACGTAGTGTGGGACGTCCACAAGCCAGGTGGAGTGATGACCTGCGCAAGATGGCTGGCAGGAGTTGGATACGAAAAGCCGAGAATCGAACCAAGTGGCTTACAATAGCAGAGCCATATGTTCAGCAGAGACTGCAATGGGCTGATGATGATGGGCTCAAGTTAATTACCGTAAATATATTTATATAAAAGTAGCTGATCTACGCAACTTACGTATATTATAAGTCATAATTGACTTTCATTGGTCTAAGCGTGATGTCAACTGTCTTGTTTTATACACGCCAACAAACACATTTAAAGAAAAACTTGAAAATCAGTTAGATACTTTTGGAGTTCATCGTGAACATGACACGAGAATTATATATATAATACATTTATGAAAATTCCCGCAAGGTCTGAGGCAGTAAGTAAAATGAGCTTTGAAAGATCATTTGAAGCATGCAGATAGACAGTGGCTGTCAAAATCTTTGTCAGCCATCAAACTTTTTAGACAATATTGTTAGCAAACAGTTCGATTTTCCGCTACGAAGTGATTAATTAAACGAACTGGAGCCACCGTGAATATTTATTCGACCTTATTTTGTACATGATAAATGCTATTTTGGCTTAAATAACGATTTCCAAGCAGTTTATCTGTTGTCCTGAAAGAACGTCTAAGTGTGAACCATTATATTAAAATATCTATTGTGTTTTACATTTATCTACTAAAATTATTGTATATCATAAATATTTAGTGAGCAATTGATTAAACTTTGCCTCGTAGACCTAGTAGTAAGCGTTAGCGACTGCAGATCAAGAGATCTCAGGTTTGATTTCCGGGTCGGACAGCTGTTGGGGTTTTCTCACAAAAAATTCTTAATAGCAGCTCGGGGTATGGAAGATGGCGGTGTTTCTGCCCGTACCTCGGAGAGCAAGTTAAGCCGTCGGTCCCGGTTGTCATGAAGATCTATGGCAATCGTTATTGGGAAATCAGTGCCCATAAATAAACAGATAACTAGTTAAAATCTTAGGAATAATAAAGGCTAGGAAGATGATGATGTGCATATTCATTTAAATATACAGCTTGTTTATTATTTAGTTTTCGTTAGCTCTCTATAATATCTGATAATGTTTGTATCGTCCGTTGTCTTGTCTTTTTCTGATTTCCAATTCTGAAAAATATGCAAAAATAACAGTCAATTAGTTAGCCTATGTCCTATACACAATCTTATCCATAAACGTTATTCAACTTTAAGAAGCGGTTCCAGGTTATTTTTAACTTTAAGGCTGTAAATTTAGAGTTAGAAATAAATTAGAAACGTTAAATAAGGTTAAATAACATTTGTAAACAAGGCTGATAGTCTTCTTTCAATACAGTCAGTACACGATCCCTCCTTCTTGGCATCTCATCCATTTTAGCCACTTTTTAACATGTCTTTAGTCCTCGTGACGGACCTGACCTGAAGAAGGTGCAGTCAGCATAATATTGATTTGTGCTCTCCAAGTGCTCAAGGCTGTGTGAAAAACATCAATTAAATTTTATATTGACAGACAAGGCGCTCAAATTGCTTAACCCGTTCAAAGTGGTCAAAACGTCTTAGCTCAGTTCAGTCAAGCTGTCAATAACAGCTAACAGAATGTTCATATTAATTTAATCAAATAGGTTATTCCATGGTATCTATGCAACCATACTAGTCAAAAGTCATTGTCGTGACTGTTGTACGCAAAGTGGTAAAATTATGGTCAGCCTTAGAGTACAATTTTAACCACTATGAATGCGTACAACAAATTATTGCCAATAGAAAATTGAATTGATGTTTTCTCATAATTTTGAGCACTTTTAGCACACAAATCTGCTGCTGACTCTACATTCCTGTCAAACCTAGTCATTCTATTTTGAAACGTTTCAGAATACATATTTGAATACTGTCTTTGATGATAAATTCGATAGAATGCTTAACTAATCCAATACTGATTATAAATATTATAAATCACGATGTACATGAAATTAATGTAAATTTTGTGCACCCTTTAGACGTTACAGATAAAGATAAGAGAATATGTATGTCTTGTTGTTGTCGTTTCAAGTTTCAATGTTTCAAGTAAGATTATTATGTTATCTATGTTATCCATTTGTAGGCCTAAATTTTTTTTTGTAGCGAGCAAATTTGTTCTTGCTAAATTCATTCGCAGAATTACCTGTTGCCACTTGGAACAACTATTATATTTTCCATTTACAAAAAAAACCACCCATTGTATATTTTATCGTATCTTCATGTTTCTGAATGTTTACTAAAGTAGTATACAATTTTGAAAAATAATACTCAACATTACAGACTATTTCTCTATAGGCTTTTCAGACTAAACGAATTGATATAAATGGTGATAATTATTAAGAAATAGTATCGTTCAAAATGAATGACTGTCCCGTCAGTCTTTTAGTTCGATTCCTAACTAAGTAAAGTAACTGTAAGGTAAACCTTTGTTATGTTCATAGCACTAACTTTGATTTTAATTCTGTTTTACATATTCTTTGACAATATATTTTTAGTTATGGTTTCTATATGTGATAAATTACTTTAGAACATAGTATTACGCGTGCGAATTGTCATCTTCTCGTCTTAAAAAGTTATTCAATATCATCCAAAATAAGCCGACCCTTGAGAATACAGCATTTTAAATCTCAAAAGGCCTCTTTAAAGACTAGGGGTACAGTACCTGGAAGTTCTTTTAGAGTAAATAAAAAGGTCACCCACCTCGGTAAAGCTCTTAAGCGCATTGGAAACGAAACGAAATTTCGTTTCATGGACAAAATTCAGTCGCATCAATCGGTTTAGACAGCACGCTACCGCTCATGGAGGCGGGATGCCACCCTCACGGAATAAAATGGTTTCATCAGACGATAAATTAAATTACTCGAACACTATTTTGTATATGAAACCGTTAACCATCTTGTAATGATACATTTGTATTGAATAATTGATATTGGTGTTAACTCTATTGTTTGAAACCTCGGAACTAAACTAAAAATCACAAAAAATGACCTTTGACTAACAAAAGTTTCAAAAAGACTTTATCTAAAAAATACATACAAAATTAGCGTTTTGGAAATCGCTTTTTTTATATAAAAAAATAGAAAATAATTTTAGAGTAACTATAATTTACTTTAGAATGACACTTTTACTTGTAGTTTAATCATTCGTTTTATATTTAACAGAATTAATTCGCGTATAAGCTACTAAAAAAAACCCTCGATAATTGTACTTATATATTTCTATGCATTGAAAGATGTAAAAGGAAACCTGAATTTTAAACCTGCTTTCTTTGAAGTTGGTGCTTAGAAGTCTGTTCGAGTAAACATTAAAAGATTTATGTGAAATAAATTTAGCTCTCAGCATGGCATGGGAAGTTAGAGGAAGACCACGAAAGTTGATTATGCCATCACCTGTGCGGTTATGCCATCACACCATCACCTGCCATAAAATATTGACGCCTAAACTAGTGCACAATCGTCGGTCTGCCTATTCTATGGCCGGGGCGGCTGCGAGCCGACGCCGGCGCGGCAGCGGGGCGCGGGCGGGGCGTACCTGCGCCGGGCGCTCCCGGCGTGGAGTGTTTCTGTATTGATTATTTGAGGGCGTTCACTTTCGCCAGTGTTTTAATGCGAGCTATGAAAATGTTTTTATTGGCAACTTGGCAGCCCCAGCGCCAAACTGAATAAACAGACGAATAAATGTACGCAAGCTCTCGTAATGCCCGATTATTCATTTTATACCGTCTCGCTTATTTGTCGATGCGATATTTTTTTCCCTTCGATTTTCGTTTCGATAATGTTTTAAAAGAGCCTTACTTTGTTAGGAACCTTACAACTTTGCTTTTCAATGATTGTTTCTCATCTCGTTGACTTCGTTCATTCATTTCTTCTTATTTTATGTTTCAATAAATCAAAGAAAATAAAAGTCTTATATTTTGTCCTCGTCACAGTATTCAAGATTTATTTAGTGCTGCTGTAACATTATTAAGCTTTTAAATAATCATAGATCTTTGTTGCAATGTTAAGTGTTTGAATAGTGCTCTCAACTCGGTTCCGTTGACTACCGGAGTTTAAAGCCAAATACTGTAATTACATTGTTCGCGGCGCGTCGAGGAATGTTCAGAAACATTGTTAGCTACTGACGCGTGAGTTAACCCGTTTACACATTTTATATAATTATAGTTTTCACTTTTATGTCTAACAATGTTTTATTTTTTAAATTTATGTTAGTCATTACACATTTCAATTTTGTTCTTATATTTTAAGCCATGAATTAAACGATGTGCCTTTTTATATTTTTAGAAATGGAGAAAGAAAACTCCACCAAAAAAGACGGTGAAAGTAATTTCATGTCTTATAATTCTCATTTCATTATGGAGTCTTGAAAGAGTTAGTTATTCTGTATCTACATAATAATAACCTAGAAATAGACCACAGAAGGTCTTTATCCAATTAAGTGAGTTTGTTAATCTAGGTGAAATACCCAAACCTTTGACTATAAAGTAAATCTAAGTCTACATAGCGGTTCGGTTTCCGACACCGTAAGGTCTCAAAAGCCACATTGACATGTAAATTTGGCGCGATAAATTCTAAAAGCTTTCTTTGAAAGAGGATTATGGTTCTTTTATAGCCACCTATCTGTTTATTCAGGTAGAGCGATTGCGAGTGTCTAAAGAATTGTTTGAAGACTTATATTCTTGGGTAATTCACTTGATTCTGTGACAACAGTCAAAGCGAATTAGGTTGAGATTGTACGAATTGAAGTGTTTTGATACAAACCGTAAACATATTCATATTATGAAATATATACATGTATTTGGAATACTTAATGGCAATATCTATAAACAATTCTGAAGTATATTTATGAACAATCATCATTCAGTCGGCATCAGTCTATCGCAGTCCATTGATGGGCATAGGCCTCTATCATTACACGCCATTACGATCGATTTTGGACTTATCGCATCCAGTAAACAATATATGTGATAAATTATAATTTCATTATTTATTTTTATCTGTCATGATACAAAACTTTTCACAATGAAATCGATGCATTGCTCATAAAATAAAACATACATATCATTTGGTCTATAAAGTTCTTATTGACTTTTTCAAACAACACCTTTTGAAAGAGCAGAACCAACCCACCCACGTAAATTATTACATCTCAGTCCGTCCAAAGTTTGTTTAAAAGATATTGAAATATTTTTTTTGCGATATCCATCTACTCTATATTTTATATATAAACATTTTTTATGTGTATGTACTATGTTTCTAATTGTTAAAACTGGAATTCCTGTATCGGTATATTACGGTTGAAAATTTTGAATGTTTTCGTAGTGTTGCAGTTGATTTCTCATTAATATGTTATCTTTTTTTAGTGATAAGCTTTTCCTTAATTTATTTATGGTTTATTTAACAACTTATAGAAATATACAACCGTACTCAGCATTATTATCAGCTAATGGCGTCTCCCATTGCAAGTTGTACTCCGACTGATTGAATTCCGATGGAATTTTTATAATCTTTTGTTTGCCTTCGAATAATGATAAATTTGATTTCAATCAAACGCAATGAATTCAACCAGCGCCAAATGAGTGTTGAATGTATTTTTCATTTGTATTAAAATTCCTTATGGTTTTTTACATTCAAGTTACCACCTTACCTTATTTGAAACAAATAGTTAAATTGTCTTTGTTTGTATACATTGTTTCAATTTTAACAACAGGACTATTTTAACTGTAGCAACACTCGAAAGGGGTTGCCATAATTGTTACGCTTCAGTGAATTGATGGTCTGCGCCACACCTGTGAGCTATAATGTCATCTTATTGCTCAACGTACTTGTCAAGAGACATAACGTTTTATATTTATTGATTGTATAAGTGTAAGTATTTTTGTATATGAATGAGAAGTGAGCTTGATCTCTGTGAAAATTGTCACTAGTGTTATTATAAAACTTATTATATACATTTCTAAGGTTGAAGAGACTGCTTTTGGCAATAAGGCCGCCCTTTGTACACTCCGTCTCACATTTATGTACTCTCTTCAAACTGTAATATTTAAGTGTGCAAATAAAGAGTTTTCTATTCATCTATTTTAAGTGTGATTTTTATGTTTACAATATATTGGCCTTCAACTGCGATAAAACTGGAATATAAAGAATAAAAATATAGATGATACAAATAAAATTGCATATTCAAAGTTACTTCGGTAGTTTTGTTGCTGTTTGTGACAGAGCACAAGCTAAATTTTTAGGACTGTAGGTGTCTATTTAATATTGTCATTCATAAGGTACAGACAAAATTATATATTTTTTATGTTGGTGGGGAAAATAGATAATTGCAACTAAGAATCATAATAACGTTGCCGTGCTTTGAACCCCACCCTTGGATTTAAGGGGTTTGTGGTAGTACCAGGACTACACTGACTCGACAGGAGTGTGGATCACTCCCCATGGAAACCTACAGGTTCCCTTTCGATCATTTGTCCCCTTTACTTTACAAAACATGGTTCCTAATCGTCTATCATATATAATCCTCGTAAAACTACGAAACTATCTCTAACCGACTGTCACTTCTTTTTGAAAAAATATGAGTTTTACGTGTCTTGATTGAGAAGAGAAAAACAAAGTGGCGTAGGTCAGCTATTGGTTCTATAGATATATTGTAACATGTTTATATTATCTGAATACGTATCTCTCGTTTTATCCACAAGCGTTTTACATAACATATTACCTCAGAGTAATCGTTCCACACAATTTCAGGCTTCTACCTGCGAAGATAATTTATAATTTATGTGAATATTTCACAAGGCTATAGACAGGAAACATTAATTTCCGGCGACATAACGAGATCTCTCGCAGACTACGCGTAGGCTTCGTGTTTTTCGATGTGTATTGTGACTTAGAATGTAATATAGATTGATATTTATTTGTGGTTCCAAATATTGATTATATTTACAGCTGACTGCGTAATTCTCAGATTGCGGTATTTTGTGTTATGTTTTACATAAATGCAATGGCGAGATTTGTTGGTTTTTTTTCACTGATTCGATTATCATCTTTATCAAATCGATATTAAAGAAAAGGCCTTAGGGAAAGCGACTGTTTTGTTGTTTAGGTACGATTGTGAGATACTCTTATGGTCTTCAAGTGCAAGTATTTTTTGTTGTATTTTTACTATTTTTAATTCTTTTTCTACATTTTTTATATACGAAATATCAGGTAAACCATTAGATTCCTCAGATGTTGGTATTTGTGCGTTGCCGCCCTTCGCGTTTATCAGAAGGAGAAGAGGGCTTAGAAGAGGGGAGGGGGGATTCCTCCTCCGGCTCAAACAATAAAAAGTATTGGGAAAATACAATTACGTATCATATTTACTTAACTTTACTTATAAAACAAAGAGAAACATAATTATACTCTTCAAATTATTTTTACCTTAAGACTTATTGTCCTCTTATCGGATGTAGGCTCTCATAGAACTGAAACAGTCTAATAAACGTCACATAATTCGTCCATAAAGGGCCTTATTTTATTACTGGAAAAGACAAAATGGGTTTTTTGGGGGCAATAATAAGTTAAAAAACCGCCCTTTTCCTAATATCGTGGCAGAACCGACGAGCCACTCGAAACGGTTCAGACGTGACCAGTTTGCTAAGTGATAACTTTTGTCTCTGTATTGTGCAGTGTAGAAGAAATGAAGATTGGTCGGTGCGTGTTTAAATGAATAATTGGTACCAGGAGACATGTTTTGATACAATCTTTTTGTGGTTAAAGTAAATTATCGATATAAATCGATTTCATGCGGTGGTCCTTTTATATGACATCAAAATTTACTAAAATTTACTTGTGTGATTACTATTTTCATTTTTACTTTGGTACTAAAATACATCCTTTCATTTCATGTATTCCCTGATATTTTGGTTATATATTGAGTTTTATAAGACTAAATAAATCTTGTAAACCTTAAGTCTGGGGGGAGACTAATGAAAATACGTGATTTAGTGCATACTGGGGCACAAACCCACAGTTACTGCACTCAGTAAATTTTCATTAATTGAAATCATTTTGTCTATGGGTATTGCTTTTGTTTCGGAGTTGGAACTAGGATCATTGCTGCGTTTAAGACATTTTTTTGAAAATTAAATAGGTTTTGTATTATTTTGATTAGATATATGTTAGTATAGATATACATATAAGTATGCGTATGGTACCTTTTATACCCGTGATTATGTTTATATGAAAAAAGGGGAAGATGGAAATTATAAATAAAATATATTGAAGTAGAAGTAAAGATGTAAATAAAGCAGCATATCTTTCGTTGATTGTGCTAAGTACATTCATTGTTAGCGTACTGACTTGATAAAGTATTAACTAATATAGAAAAAAAACACAATTGAAGGTTGCAGCGTACGGTGATAATTATCTGCAAGTAAAAAATTATAATCGGTTGGCGAATGTATACAATAGAACCATTTTATTACGACTAAATTGCACTGGATACCGTCACAATTCTCCTGTGATGTATAATAACTATTAAGCGTCTGCATTCCTGTTAGTAAAGTTATATGTATATATTTTTTTATATCCAAATAGATCTGTTCCATCTTTTGAACTCATCTATTAAAATAATAGCAAGTTGGTTTGTATACGCCTCAAAAGCCTCAAAAAACTGAACCAATTGGTATCAAATTTTACACAATATACAAGCAGCTTGTAGTGTAATTGTTATTCTCTTTGTATCAATATGCTACATTAGAGTTTGGCAGAGTGCTTCTAGTATTTTATGAATTATATTTAAATACAAATTCTCTTTGCGTGTTATTTTGATTGAATGAATGTATACGACTCTTCAATTTACTAATATAATCTGAAAAAGATTTTCATAATTTTGTATCATTATAAAGAGCGTCTCTGACTTTGTTCTTGCCAAGGTAAATAACTTAAAATATCATTAACAAAAGTTCCTGCAGAAAATAATACGTAATCGCTTTTTAAATAAACTCTGTGAGAGAAATTTTAAGTAGTATAATTTTCCCGACGTCGATCTCCCAATCCAAAGACGGATCTATTAAAAGCCCGAAATTAAATTCGTAAACTTTTAGATTATTTATTCCTTCCCTTAAAATTATTTACCCATATACACAAAAAGCTTTGCAGAATCTCCCGACGTTATTTCTTACACAATAAAGTTCGGTTTCGTTTAAATTAGCTGTTTTAAAATTTGGTATTCACCTGTCAGGGGTCAATTTTGTTTGTGTAATGGATTTCTGTTAAGTGCTCACTCACACGAGCCACTGGGGACACAAACTGTAGGGAATATACGATGACCAGACGTTTTATGGTAAAACTTTGTGGTTATGTTTGTGCGTGTGTATTTTTTTTATTAAACGGCATTTATGGTAGCGGTTTTCTATGATAAACGAACTTTTTTCATTTTACTAAATTAACTGCAGTCATGAAAATAACATTGCCTTTGAATAATTTAAAACGTTTTAGTTTATACAGTAAGAATTTCTATTTTCATGCCTGGCTGGCTGTTTCTCACTTAGCTTCAATTTTACACTAGAGTCGCTTATTACAATTCCAGTGAGTAGCTAAGAACTATAAGTCTGTTACCATCTGCTGACCGTTTTACGAACATATGCACGAATAATGCCTTAATTACATTTGACGTTAGTCTTAGTGTTCGGTACTAATGGAGACCTTAAATGGTTTTAGTTATTAACAATGTCAAACTAACCAGTTTGCTCGTGTGAAACTGATCATTTATTTTTACATTGCTATCAGTTTCGTCTTATGCAATCAGTTTTATCATGAATACACCGATACTATGTCGTTATTACTGCAAATATATATGCACTTTAGTAGGTTTATTTTATGTTATCCACGCTCTTACACCCCTCTGAGTGACTATCATCATAGTATACGTCACTGTTAAGGATCTCTTTGAAAAATCCAATAGATAAAGCTGCCTGTCGAGCAACTTATGGCTAAGGTATTAATACGAATGAAAGTGCAGGGGAAACCCACGGTTTACATATAGCAGTAAAGGTTACTGTTATCAACTCTATTACACTCATACCATCGATTATAGACGATTAATTCACGAGACAAGGAAATGGAGCGCGAAGCTGCAGAGAATATTTACAATTGTTATTAGTCATGTTCTTAATCGTTATTTATTGTCTTCTTCTGTCTTTTTAGACCCATACCCATTAGAACGTCAACCCTTTCGGTCTCATTTTTTTAGTAAATTAAGTGCATCAAATGAAATTTTGTTTAATACCATTAGATACTTGCTATGCTGGAACCTCTAAAATGTTAATAGATTGTTTCGAAAAGGATTATATAAATAATGTATATGCGTGTTCAAAATCTGGTTTTTACGTTAACTCATGAATCCACGAATAACTTTTACCTCCCCAGAATTTAATTCCTGTCTGCGTGAGTTTTGATTACCAACCCTCTCAATTAATATTTTGGAATATCTACCAATTTTACACCACTCCGTGTAGCGAGTATTTTAAGCCTAAAAGGATTGTTTAAATAATGGATCACGAGAGTGCCAACGAAAATGGTGGAGCTATTTAGATATATTGGAGACATGAAACATTTATGAAGGTGGATGATAATATTTAAATATTCACACGTCGTTCTAAATCAGTGAGTTCATAAATTATTTGGCGTCGATTTAGGTTACTGGAATATAATTTTTATTTTATCTTTTTGTTACTGAGTTGTAATATATTTTGTATATATACATATTGATGGGAATCATGAGCAGCCTTTAATAGTCCACCAATCATTAAAAGCTAACAGAGCTGTGTTATAAAATAGAGGCCTGTTCTTAGAAGAAATTTTTTTTATGTAATAGGGAGCAAACGAGCATACATATCGCCTGATGTTGAGTGATTACCGCCGCCCATGGACACCCGCAACACCAGAGGCATCACAAGTGCGTTGCCAGACTTTGGAGGATGGAGAGGGGGATAGGGGGATAGATCACTTACTCGGTGAAACAGAGCAAGCGCTGTTACACATCGGTTTTCTGTGAGGCCGTGGTATCAATCCGGTCAAGCCAGCCCATTCATGCCGAAGCGTGGCTCTCCCACGGTCTCTCTTTCAGCCATAGCTTTTGTTTCAAGTTCCCATTCTCTTTGCAGAGTTGTTATCTTGTGTAGTTTGCTACTTTTGTCGGGTTCTACACAAATATCCTTGTTTTCTTAATGTGTCAAGATATTTTAGGTCAATCACTGACACTAGTTGATTGGTGCTCTTTGGGGAGACCTTCGTTCAGCAGTGGACAACAATAGGCTAAATGACAACAACTGCCACAGTCAATTTTTTTGTATGGAATACGGTGCCAACGTACAGACTTATCGTCTGATGATGACAACCGAAACACCAGATTCGTCACAAGTGCGTTGCCGACGTTTGGGGGAAGGGGATGTGGGGAAGGGTTGGGGTATGGGTTTAATTTGAATTCATGCGCTATTTCACACCGGTTTTCTGTAAGGCCGTGATATCACTCCGGTTAAGCCGGCCTATTCATGCCGAAGCGTGACTCTCCCACCGTAAAAGTTATGATAAGAGCTTACTGTAAGGAGAATAGAATATAAAGCTCTTACTTTATTCCTTAAAAGTTCATTTCAAGGTTCCCTAAGCTTAATATAATAACATTATACACGGTAAATATCCTCCTTCTAAACATACCTAAAAGTTTACCTTTAAAAGGTTTTGAGGATAAAGGAAAAATGTCCAAGTGGCCTCATAGTACGGTCATCGGGAGGACCACTAAACTAATCATTAAGTTCAACTCGCATGTCTGGGCATTAGGCGGTCATGTCTATCCCATTACAGATAAAAGGCACTAGCGTCCCGCAGATTTCGATTGTCCCTTTCTTTGTAGGGGACACTAGGGTTGCCAACGGCATACGAATTAGAGTAGGTACAGTGTGGTTTTAATTTTTTTTTTTGATCATAATTGAAAAGTACCATATATAGGAGTTTGAGTAATTTGAATGTTCTCTCAGTGTGTGAGATGGAGATATGATTAATATTTCTATGAGAGTAATTATAAAATATATTTTATTCAATTCTTTTTTATATATTACAGTTCTATGCCTGAGCTACCGTATAAAATAAGGGTACAGTAAGTTATTTTCATAAAGAAAAAAACAGAGACTTTTTTTAGTACAATAAAGCAAGCAAAGAAACATATTAGTTAAACTAAGAGCGGAAAGTGAAAAATATTTTCCATTTACCTCAAAGAGAAATAACCACAAAGAATTACCAAGCACCACTTTTATCAAGGAACTCATTAATAACAAAAGTAAGAGAAACAAAAACCAACGGTCCCCTGGCCTGTCACGTAATATTTCAACGGTACCAACCCTGTTAGGTCCAGCCCTCCAGTTAGACGTGTCTGCCGACCGTGACCCCTGTGTACGGTCAGCTAAGAAAGTAGCTGTGCATGTTGATTGTGACATAAGGCAATCTTGACGTCTATAATCTTATATTGCTCATAAATTGGATTCCGCTCATGCTTTCCATCAGGCAGGGCAGCGTCATTTTGGGACCTAACACATAAAAATAAAAAGAAAAAAAAATCGATCGATTTTTTAATGTAATAAGCTGCCAAAGTGACTGCGCTCTGCCTGGTGGAAAGCATGAGCAGAATGCAAGACCGGTGGTCACCATCCTCAATAAGTACAATGCAGCATAGTGACCCATACTATGGCAGCTAATTTAAACACAATAAGTGTCAATTTATGAACATTTTTGTCATTCCATGCTCTAAACCGTAAACGAATTAAATTGGTTTTCAAATTATTGCTAAACACATGCTGTAATCTGTCATATTTTGCTGTGGTACGTTGTGGTTGCGTTCATAGCAAATTAGGACTAGGGCCACTGATAGATAAAGAAAATCCAGTCTTTCAAGCGGATTGTATACATTATCATGATTTGAGATGAATTGATGCAGAGCTTTTTAGATTTTTGTACACATAAAGGAACTATTTTTAGTATGTAATAAATAATACCAAATAAATGCAGCACATACTTAACTATTACAGTCAAGTATTTGCACAATTTGTTGTGTTAGTGCAGATGTGTAATAAATATATTCAGTGAATTTTGTTGCGTACTGTACATATCTATATGACCTCTTCTACGGTATTGTTTCAAGGCAACGACGGTCTAGTATTGATTACAAGTTCTCCTCTGTACCGGTGTGATTTCCTTGCGTCATTTTCTTGGCGTTGAGAGAAAATGGGGTGATTTAATTTTACTGTCGTTACCTGAATTTGATGTCATCTATGTTACGTACCTCTCTTTATGAGATCTTTTCGCTTTCTTTACAAATTGTAATATTCTTGAACAGCGATACTGTAATGATATATGCGGGTGACTTACTTTCGAGCTCTTATTTATGAAACTGACTCTGCCAAAAACTGACTATGCTCGTTAGAAAAGAATAATCGTCACTGGCTTAAATATAATGATGATCCAAGATAGTTACAATGGAAATAACAATAACATTAGTAATAAACAGCTTTTAATAAGACAATGGCTAACAGTCAGGGTTCGCGCATTCGATTATTTGTTTCTACGAATTAATTGGTTCCATCCTAGGTGTTGCTATGTCGGATTTGTAGGTATTAACATAGTTAAATATTTTAAATATATCGCATAAGTTAGTTTCAGAACCCAAATCCATTTGTTTAGTTTGGGATCGGTGTGAATTATGCTAGAGCATAGTTTTACCCGATTGCGAAAGAAAGAGGGTTATATTTTTCGTGTACGTATAAATGTATATTTTTTTGGCACGCCCTAAAGCCTAAACGGCTTTTCGATTTCTTATGTGAGTGGTGTCAACAGATTCTTCTTAGTCGTGAGAGTGACGCTGGTTACATCAAAACCAAAATTAAGGATTTTCGGCGCCAAAAGTAATTTCAAAAAAATGTTTCCAAAATACATCGAGTGTGGTATCAAATTAAACAATTTTTAACGGTGATTACGAACATATATATCAGTTGTATGTTGTATTAAAAAAATGAATTTAATAAAGATGACAGATATTAATGCAGTCGGGCTTTTTATTAAATATTTTAATTTTACTTGTTGGTTCGATTTACAATAAATAACTCGCATGCTTTTTATATATTAAAGAATGTTTGCCAAACATTTTCTTATTGATTAAAGTTATAAAACAGGTATATATAAGTTATTCGCATAAATAAATCCATTAGTTACGAACAATAATTTGGCTGGGCACGTTAAAATCGCGGGGCGTTTCAAAGAAAAGCAGCGTTTTTATTAAATATTTCCCCTCGGCATGGCAGTCGGGCCCGTCTAGCGCTAAATAACAAGGATACCGGACCGATCGTAGACGCGGAAAATTTTCAAATAAATATAATAACGATGATAAGGAATGTTCGAAGTATATTGAAAATTATTATTTTATATCGGAGTGCTTTCTCATCTTAAAACAATAAACTTTATAAGAGATCATGGCTTTTTGTATAAGAGAATATTTTTATTTCTATACTAATATTATAAAGACCGTTTTACCGTAGTACCGTATTTAACGTGGGAGAGCCACGCTTCGACATAAATGAGCCGTCACTACCTGAGTGATATATGACTTCACCGATTGAGTGAGGATACCGGAAAAAAATGGAAAAGCCCCTGGAGAGGATGGCGTTACTACAGAGCTGTTAAAGGCGGGAAGTAAACCCGTACTAAAGGTGCTCCAAAAGCTTTTCAACGCTGTCCTGTTCGAAGGGAGAACTCCAGAGGCGTGGAGTAGGAGTGTGGTCGTCCTGTTCTTCAAAAAGGGTAATAAAACCATGTTGAGGAGCTATCGGCCCATTTCCCTCCACGTCTATAGCTGTTTTCAAGAGTCATCACGAACCGTCTTGCGCGAAGACTCGACGAATACCAACCACTGGAGCAGGCTGGGTTTCGGAGCGGACATGGTACCATAGACCGCATCCACACAGTGCGGCAGATAATACAGAAGACCGAAGAGTATAATCAGCCCCTGTGTCTAGCATTTGTGGACTATGAAAAGGCCTGTGACTCGATTGAGATCTGGTCTGTTCTGGAGTCCCTGCAGCGTTGCCAAGTAGATTGGCGGTACGTCCGAGTGTTGAGATGTCTCTACAAAGCTGCCACTATGTCCCTCCAAGTATCAGCATACAAGACCCATACCAGTGCATCGAGGAGTGAGGCAAGGAAGGGGACGTGGCATCCCCGAAATTGTTCACTAATACAATGGTAGACTTGTTTAACACGCTGCACTGGTAAGGTATCTACATCAATGGCGAATACTTGTTCCTTAAATCACCCAAAAAATATTCAAACTCTTTAGCAATGAACTGAAACCTAACCTTAAACTCGTCAAGGCAAATAATCTGTCTGAAACGTATGAAGCAGCGCGCTATTGTTAGTGTCTAATTTACACAACTACAACACGACATTATGAGGCTGTGCGATGTACCTCTCATTTTCTATCTTTTGTGCTAAAGATAAATGTTCATCGCATGTTGGAGAGCCTAATAATTGAATTCTGTAAAACAAAGAACACCTTAGAACTAGTGTTGTTGACTTGATTGTTGAGCGAGCAGGATTTCTGTTTCTGTGATTTTCTTGTTATGTTCTAAAATAGATTACATTTTCCTTACTCTGTGTAGAAGCATATTTTCTAACTTAAACACATAAAACAAAACAAAATATTTTTTCTTAAGTCAAAATTACTTGAAAATAGGCAATAATAGGCATTTTTTTTCTAATTAGAGAAATAACCAAGGTGGCTGATATAGGAATAAAAACAAGGTTGTTGAAATGGAAATGGACAGGGCACATGTGGAGATCGCAAGCAGAGAAATGGACTAGAAAAGTTACGGAATGGTATCCCAGGTATGGGAAGAGACATAGAGGAAGACCGGTAAAAAGATGGGAAGAGGATCTGTCAAATAGATGGAGAAGAACTACGTTAAACCGAAACAAGTGGAGTGAATTAGAGGAGGCCTATATCAGAAGACGCACCAGTCCTTCTCTGAGTATGTTCAAGAGGCGAACTAGGGATTATTATCTGTCCCTACAATAACCGGATCGTTATTTTATCATATGTATTTGTATATATGTATGTGTGTATGTATATGTATGTATGTGTATATATGTATATGTATGTATATGTGTATGTATGTATGTATGTATTTGCGAATGAATATCGTATGTGTTTACTAATATGCATAAGGTATTCAACTGTAGTTATAAAATCAATGTCTATAAATCACTATTATTATCTTTTTAATTTGTTATTATATTAGTTTCTTTTAAATACGCATAACTATGTCCTTACATTTTGCACTATCCTCTGTTCACTCAGGGTTTGCTGGCAGAAAACTCAATGTTGAGTTAAGCACGCCTTTTGTACATGACACTTCCTTGTATTTTGTTCATACTTGTATTTTCAATGTGTACAATAAAGAATAAATGAAATGAAAATGAAATGAAGACAACCTGACCTGTTCTCCGAAAATGCTACTTGATCAGATATTACTTAATTCATTTTTTTTTTTAAAAAAAAGTGTAAAGCAGGTTACAGGAAATAAGGGCTATTTTTTTTTATTTGTTATCGGATCATTTACGTCTCTAAACACTGACTAAATTTGTGCTATTCAAACACCGGCAATTTTTGCGCGCTTTTGACACAATTTGAATTTCGACTCCGAAAATTTCAATGAAGTTTCATTTCGTTTCGACCAATTTTGACGCATTTTGTGAGTTTGAATTTCTTTCCCTTAATTTTCACTTTTTATTTAACATTTTCTGGGTTTAAATAACTTCTATGTATATCATCGAATGCCCATTCGACGGCCCCTATCCCCCTCACCATCCCCCTTCCCCCCAGGCCGCCATAGTGTAGGTCACCATGCTGCATTGTTCTTTTTCGCATTGAGGATGGTGACCACCACTCTTGGATTCTGCTCATGCTTTCCATCAGTCAGGGCAGTCATTTTGGCAGCTTAAATATAAATATTAAAAAAAAAAATATTGTAAAGACAATAGAGAACCTAGAAAAAATATTTGAAAAATTATTGCAAATATTTTTTTTATTCACTACTAACTTTTGCCCATGGCTTCGTCCGTGTGCATTAGATATTCGCGGAAACCATATATTTAACTAGAAAATAAAAAAATCATTTAAAACAAAGTTACTTTCAACGTTTTAACATTCATATAGATTTGAGTTATTTCTTATTTCATGTCACAGTACTATGAGATGTATTTATATAAATACCATAATATAAGGGAGCATAAATGGAAACAGAGTTTAATTCAAAAGTAATCGTAGCTAATTCAGATTTTGTAACAGTTATATGCTCTCGTATTACACGCTGTTACAAAATCTAGACTGCAGAGATTAATTTAGGCGCTCACATTTCAACTTCTGTCTGGTAAATTTAGATATATATTTAATTTTAGAATCTTTAATACTCGCAATTAATCCTAAACAAATTTGATTAGTCAGATTAATTTGAATTCAAAATGTTAACGATTATTAAAACAACAGTTTATGTTCATAGCATGAATAGATAGAATTGTTAACTTGTATCGTAATAGTCATCAACCTACTGCAGTTCACAGCCGTTTTACGCAAGTCGTCAATCCACCTGGCTCGCAAGCGCTACATTTGCTGAGACGCGGTCTCCTTCTTGAACTCTTCTACAGCTAATAGTTCTGCGGCTAAAATTAGGTAGTTTGTGCGTTCGGGGTTATCACCGTTACTGCTGAGTTTGAGAGTTTTCTCCCTGTTAGAAAGGCTATAGTTTATTTTAGTTCCGTATTTCGATAGGAAAAAACGGAACCCTTATAATATCACTTTATTGTCCGTCTGTCTATCTATCGAGGCTCTTTTGTGCGTGGAGGTATCAAGCAGGAATTCATATCAAATACTGAGGTCTACTGTCCCATGGAGCTGTGAAATAATTAAAGGAAAAATACATACATTTTTAGTTACATCATATCATATACGTACAGGTTAGTACGGAACCCTCGCTGCGTGTATCCGACCGGTTTTTTTATTTTTGGAAACGAAGACAAGTTATCTTATTTATCACATAATTATGTATCAAACTCACAACACCTTACCGTGCAGTTAGGAGCACCATTTACCAGTCCAACAGACCACTCAAATACAGTTTAGTATTCTTTTATTCCCCAAGCCAATATTCATTCCTTACGAAAGGCGCATGATCTTTCATAAATCTCTATTTATTACTCTTCATAACTTGATTTACTCTCATTATGAAACAAACAAGTTAACCCACATACAAAGCACCATAATTTCCTTCTCTCTTCAATTCCAACTTTATCAAGTCCTTCATTATTTCTTGTATTCAAAGTTTCGACATTATATATTTCAGCGGCGCACATGACATTGATTAAAACGACCCTGTCGGTATACCCTTCAGCGATTTCTTTGTTTTATACCTAACGCTAATTTTGTATCACAAAACTTCCACGTTTGCTTAGAATGGTACAAGACATAATTGCTAAGCGATCTAACTAAATCTACTACGTATTATGCGTTATACCATTCTAAGTACGAACTAGATAATCAGTATGGTTTTAAAAATACATAACATAGACGTAAAATTATTTAATAATTAATCAGTCACTGTTCCATAGAAAGAAATACTATCATAAAGATATAGAATTAAATGTGAAATTTGGAATATATATTAATTAAATATAAAATCGTTTAGTCAAAACTTTTGGTCGTAAAGTGTTTCCGCTTATTAACTTCACACAGGTTATACTTACGCTACGTCTTAACTAACGGCTTGGAAAGGCTTGAAAAATTACTTTATTCGATGAAGAAACTGATTTAGCGAACATATTTATACAACTCCACATACAAATACATTCAGTTCATTAAATCAAGTAGGCAACAGAGTTATGATTAATACAGAATATGATTAGTACCTGGATGACCTTTGTTCGATTTTTTTTGGTAAATTTTTATAGAAATTATTCCTAGGTAGATTGATTTATCGCCCCTTTGCATACTAAGTTTCATGCCATAAAAACCATTGGAGCAATTTCCAAGATTCAGATTATGAAATATATATAAAAGAGTTGCTCTTTTAAAGGTATATGATGTTGAAAAAAAATATACAGCCATTGACTGTAATACAAAATCAAAAGTAATGCACATTTAATCACAGATGCAATTTTAATAATTAGTTTTTTATAATCGTTCTAGAACACGCATTTCTCTTTCAATTTGATCCACAAAATAAAGTCGAGTACTGACAATAAGGAAGATGCCGAGAGGTGTCGTCCCTTAGGCTCCCTCCCCTCCTTTGATAATTTATTATTGAAACCTCGTCTCCATTCTTTTCTTTTGTAATATTGTCTCTGCACTTCTTATTTGTTCCGTGGTACTAATTTGTTTGTTATTTTTTCTGATCGATCCCCTTTCGTTCTCTTTAATGAAGTGTGTGAGGGATGAAGGGTCAATAACTGTTTAGTAGGTATGTAATGTGTGTTCCGTCCTTCTATTATATGGTGGAAAAAATCTACGCTTCTTTTTTCGTATTTTTGCCTTATGCTATTATTGGCAAGGTAACTATGAAACATATTAGGCATATATATAAACGTATCAGTTTAACTTTGATATTTTAAATCTAAAGCATAACATAAGTATATCCTTTTACTTCGACCTAATCAGCTTTTTTTGCTAATGTCAAATATTTAGTTTTCAAATTCAAATCATAAGTCTGCGAGTCTTCAAGTCTTCGTCGTAATGAAATTAATGATAAAAACTATAAAAAAAACGTTCATGAAATGAAATGGGGGCCATCTTTCGAACAAACAAAAAACGATCTTCGTAATTAGTCTTTCGCAAGCCACAGGCTGATTTGTTTTACAACATTGTCACTTTAATATTTAGCTGTAGAGTAGTTAAATATGAAAGTTTTAGTCTTTTAGAAAACGTTATGCATACATAAAATAAAAAATACCGTAACCTTAGCCTTACGTAAGAAAAAACAATCATTTTCGTTAGAACTAAAATAGAATACGCTAAACAGAATATTCTGCTATATTTTTCTTAGCTAACAATATTCCGAGAAATATTCTCTTATTCGCAGCCTCCTAGGTATTGTTAATATAGTGTGGAGGTCACACTAAATTCGGGGAACTGAGACGTTGGCGAACCGCCAATATGACGGCTATACGTGTCTTAATATTCACTAATATCTGATATTGAAGAACATGTTTGCTCGGTAAACGTGGTACATGTGAACATTATATTGTGAAATGGAGGAGTTGCTTAAAAATATGACTTTATATTTCCAAAAGTTCGAATTAACTTAAAAACTAGATACAGTTCAAAATATACTGCCTCTGTGGCGCAGTGTTAGCGAATGCGACTGCCGTGCAAGAGGTCTCGGGTTCGATTCCTGAGTCGGACCAAATGTTCATATGATCTGCAAATATTTGTTTCGGAGTTTGGCTGTTTTCTATGCATAATATGTATGTATTTACAAAAAAAGTATATAAGTCTTAATATCAGTTATCTAGTACCCATAGTACAAGCTCTGCTCAGTTTGGGACTAGATGGCGTTGTGTGTTAAAATGTCTGACATATATTTATTTATTATTTATAATTTTTCGTCTGACTACTACGTTATGAACTCCATTCCATCCCAAGACGAATACTTTATAATTGTTTGATGAGCACGATTTTTCTGAATATGTAATTATTTACATTAAATGTCTATGAAAAGTATCAAAATTTACGTAAAAAAAAAAACACAATTATCCAAGTACTATCCAAAATGTATTTACTCTGGCAGGTATTCGTAAATATACATATAACTATGCAAGTTATTCTGTTGAAGTATACACAAATCCTAGAGAATCTCCGGGTGTCTCCCCGCCGTTAATGAAAGCCCGTGCACCTTCGTTCTTTTAATTAAACATTTCATTAAGCACAAAATAACTTTAGGGGGAGATCTTTTTTGTTTCAAAACAACTATAAGTGAACACAAACACGTCAAAGTTAATTCCGATTCGCTGACGAAAAATTTAATAAAAACATCACCTGCGACGCGGTATTTATTCAATACAGGGGTGTATTGAGGAGTTATTCATGAAGATCTCCTTTTTTATGAATTCTGATTATGCAGCTATTGTACAGAGGAGGTTACAGCAAATACCTTTGGTTATATCTTTAAAAATATTTAAGAAAATAAACAACACAATCTGAATTTAATGTCTTGAATTCAGATTTAATCTGATCAGGTTAATATTCTCTACTTCACCGTAGTCAAGTAAAAGTATTAGGCTTTTCTTATATAAAATATTAATTTAAGACAACTTATGAAGAACATGATCTTTAAATAATATTTTGTGGTCTCGCAAGTACAGTGCTTTATTTCTAGCTTTATTTTATTCATTATTTAGACTGTTTTTGACGACCCGTTGACACTCTCAATTAATAATAATTTTATAACACTTGTACTTGTAAATGTTAATTGTTTTATAAAAATTCGCCCACTACTAGAGATTATGTAAAATATTTGATTCATATATTTTTTGCAATAAAATCTATTTTATATAAATATAAACAACCCATAAAAATGTATGTAAAACTAAAATAAAATGCTAACAATTTATAAAACAGAGAGTCCTTTTACAATATGGCAAATTAATTATAAGAAATTGTTTACTAAACTAAACACTATGTTTGTCTTACAAGCTCGCACAATGAGTTCTAGACGACTATACTAGAAAATTTATTGGTATTTTCATAACTTTCAGGACAAAAATAATAACTTTCTGGCCGTAGACATAATAAAATCATAAACGTTTCACCATGAATTTATAGGACACGAAGAGAAAAATAAATCTCTGCAATATAAAATATTACTTGCGAAAAAATCTTACGAATATCCGACCCTGTACGGATGTTTGTATGCAGATAGAAGTATAGGTAGGGAGACAGGTCGAGGCATGGAGGGGTACACTACAATGTGCCTCGTTTGATAAATTAGGATATTGTTACCGAATGCCTCCCTGTCGAGCAAACCAAAAATATACGATCCCTAAACACTGTGTCAGCTATTTGAAACTCCCAAATGATTCCTCTCAGACAGGAGGTCAAGATAAAATAGAGAGTCAACGTGGATTTTTTTGTCGAGTCAACATATTCTGGCAGCGCAATTTGAACTGGTTCATTGGATTGTGTTAGGTTGTTACTTTTTAAAGTGAATTTTGTTAGTATTTCATGTAGCACTCTCAACTTTGGGATTTCCACGGGACAGGAGTTTAATTTTATACTTGTTTCGTCTTCTTTGTAGCTCACATTCAAATTAAAATGCGATAGTATGTGACAAGACGCACATACCAGGTATCTCATCGTCCTTGTGTCTTTTATAAGATTTCTTTTGTCGGTATACGTATAGACATATACGTGGATATGTAACACTGTCAATCAAAATACGATAATATCCTATTAAGACTGATCGTTGGGGATCTGTACCCACGATTAGCTAATAGCTACAGAGGTTCGATGTCATTTTCTGTAACTGTTATGCTGTAGCAAAACCAATCATCTATAGGCAAAAAGGCCAAATAATTACAAGCCCTACATAACTGTCAATAAATATTAGATTAGATTAATGAATTATTGTAATAGTAATTTTGACAGTTAAATGAAACAGGCAATTATTCATTAGTAGAATTTTAAAAATAGCAATTATCACCATAAAATTGTTTTTTTTTTTTTTAGATTTTTTATCATTAATTCCATCACGACGAAGACTTGAATACTCGAAGACTTAGAATTGAAGACTTGAAATACTTGACATTGGCAGAAATAGCTGATCCGGCTGATTGCCATATCATCAAAAGAAGAAGAACACCATAAAATTGTCATATTATAATATATCTACTGACATTCATTAAATTTCAGCCACATTATCACAATTCTAACAATATTAAATTAATGTGTATGAATATAATATAAGTACTAAAAATAATTGTGATAATGTGGCTGAAATTTAGTGAATACTAAAGTATTCAAGCAATAAAAAGTTTGTCAAGTAACTTATCTTCATAGAGCAAAAGAACACCTCGATCACGTAAGCTGCGTTCTCTTCACACAAAGCTTTTTTTAATTTTCCATTCACATACAAAATCATTCATAATTACACACAGACATTCCTAACGATAGCATAGCCCCCTAACAAATGAATGGTCCTGGTACATTCATCTGGTAATGAGTACGCTCCAGTCAGGCCGGTCATCGCGCCAACCATCAGTTAAGGAAGGTCCGACAGTTCTTTGTAACTAATTGCTATTTTGAAAGGGTGCTTTTAATATGGGATGGTAGGGAAAATGTAGATTTTTTATTACGGTCTGCAACTGAAAGAAATGTAAGTCTTATCATCTTGAATTTTACATTAAAGGGAAATGCCAGTGTATTTTTTACGTTAGGGAAAAAACCTTCATTCTGGGTACATGTTGGCATGAATTTTCGAGGAAAAAAGGATCATTTCTGCGAATTATGGTCCTTGTAAAAAAAAAAACCCATGAAATAAAGATTGTCAAGTTGCTGAATATAGAGAGATAGATGTATGTATGGTCATCATCATCATCATCATCATCAGCCTATCGCAGTCCACCGCTGGACATAGGCCTCTCCAATTTCATTTCATATGTATGGTCTATTAGCTGGATTTTACTATGATTTCGTTACCGGTCAACATAATAATTATTTTCACGGGATCACTTATTTATAGGTATTACATACATCTGATTTGCCTGACGCTACGACCAGGTTGCAATGGCCGTAGTCACAGGCTGATTGCCTCAGCGGCGGTCAATATTTGAAGTTGTTACGATTAAAAAAAAAGAGTATTTCTTCATAAATACTTAACCAAACACCGTGAATAGATTTATTATATTGAGGATAAAAATGCACACAACCAGAGATTTTAAAATCAAAAAAAACTATGCAATAAATATTTGTTGACCAAATCTACTTTAATTCTAGCAGCAGAAAGAGATACAGATAATAAATTGGACTAAGTCTCAGTGTCATATATTGACATAGGATTTATATCTTTAAAATTATAAAGGTAGACTCGAGATACAGCATAAGGTTGCTCTCTTCGCAATATTCTATGATAAATAACATTCTTTCAAATGGAGAACGTTAACCTTAAATTCCATTCACCGATAACATCGCCACATAGACAGATGAAATGTTCGACATAATGCACAAGTAATAAGTGAAATGCGACCGATGCGTTACGTGAGTAATTTCAATATGAAACGCGGTCGCCGATACGAACAGGGGATTGCGAATGATGGTGACGGTAAGGTCAACAAATTAAAATTAAATAATAGTAGATCAGTATAATTTGTCTAAATTATATTTTAAATATTAGAATAGATACAGAACATCAAAGGTTAAATTGTACGGTCATTTCAATTGAATAAATACAAATGTTAAATAGGAAAGTGTCCAACAATATTATAAGAATATAAAAAGTAACTCATAAAAACATGAATTGCTTAATGTATTTTACATTAACTTATGACGTGTTGTCGTCTTTCATTGGTGAGTGCGAGACTGGAGGCACAATTAATGATGCAGAATCATTATTAGGTAGCCATGGTGTGGGTCATAATGTTGCATAGTTGCATAGTCTGCATTCGCAGTGAGTATGATGACCACCACACTCAAAAAAACCCTACCGTACAGTATAGGCCAGAGAATAGCTATTAGCGTAGCTTTTAGTGTTAAACTCATTAGGGATTCGGTGAATCGTAATTCAGTATAGTTGAGTATTTTATACAACAATGTTTATTTATTCGTTTGTTAATTATAAGGACTAAATTTTATTGCGAATTAATCTCGTCTAATTTTATTCAGGTCTATTTGAAAAGTTTCACTGAAAAAGATTACTCTTTGGTTGGTTGTTTGTATTATGCTATTGAACAGTTTGCACTATTGCACAATTGTGTGTAAACTGTGTTTGTTTATTAGCTTTCAATTAATACATACACCAGTAATATAAATCTACAAAAATATTACATTTATAAAACTTTTTTGCTATCAGTCCATACTAATTCCAGTAACGTCACATACCGATTCTGCTGTTAATGTTTAGCCCTGATTGTGCTCCTATAGCCATCGAACAGGCAACATGGCGGACAGTCTACTAATAGGCTTATGTGGTATCAATTATTGAAATTGACTTTCGTTTTCGATGTTTGAATGAACGAATAATGCTATAGCACAAAGGCTTTGATTATTTTTGAGAGGTATGTATTATAAATCATAGTGTTTTACAAAATAATATTACTCATTCATAGTAAGTTATCAGATTTCACACTTTGAAGATTTCAGTAAATAACAATTTATTTATTTATTTAGTTCAGTTTGTGAAATCAACAGCTACAAAAAGGAAAATGGTCTGTTTCATATAAAACATCAAGCCAATCATAACTTTTCATGGATTTCAACATAATTACAATAATAAAGGTTCTGGAAAATCTAGCAATACGACATTATATACAATGAATTATAAAAAAATCTAAGGATACCTTCATTTGAGAACTTTAACGTTTAGCATACTGCGCATAATATAATATTAGTTATCGTACGCTTACTATATATAGTCATTTTCTTCAATTAGTAAAAGATTCGCTTTATGCCTTTCTGCCTCCTATTGCACATTGACGATCTTTCTCTTTCAATCACCAGTTTATTTTTTCTTTGCCAGATCGATATAAGGCTGCGGAAGGATTAGTCATCAATGTTTTTTTTTGATATCTTTGACTGATTAAGCCCCAATAACCGTAGAATAGGTGAAATGACGGAAAATCTACTAATAGGCTTATGGGCATCAGTTATTTAAATTGTCTTTCGTTTCTTAAGTTTGTTAATGATATTGAGAAAAAACTGCAGAAAGATTACTTAGCACTGTTTTTTAGTGTATATTTGATAGAAAAGTCTATTGAACCGGTTGAGCCTAACCCATAAGTGTCCAGGCATGATTTTCCCACAGTAAGCCATTACGGCACTGTCCCACAGTATTTCAAACTAACTGTAACTGTTACCGAAAAATTCGAACCCTCTGACCGTATAACCCCCAGTACATCACAAAGAGCATCAGCTAACTATCTATTCTCATTAAAATTTAACAACAGTTATTGCGTACAACCACAAAAAAATAACAAAGCAATTATGTCATTAAATTGAATGTA
The DNA here is from genome assembly GCA_003709505.1 of Hyphantria cunea. Classification (NCBI taxonomy): domain Eukaryota; kingdom Metazoa; phylum Arthropoda; class Insecta; order Lepidoptera; family Erebidae; genus Hyphantria; species Hyphantria cunea. The sequence continues at coordinate 951,839 of PKRV01000262.1, forward strand.
TGCTAATAACATGGCAGTGAACCCTAAGCATTGATGTGTTAATGACACTACCGCACCGCCATTGCTTGTTACAGTAGATGCGCACGCGCCGACACAATTACTTTCAACAATGCGGCTACGCAGTTATTTGTGGGCTCTACATTTTTTAATGTAGCTTTAGATGTAATCGCCTTTTGTTATTTTAATTGAATACAGTGTTGATACTGAGCTATATTGAACAAATCGGCCAAGTGCGAGTCGGAATCGCGCAAGAACTTTTCCGTACTATTTTCTATACATTTCAAGCGTCTCTCTGTTGCCATTATTATCGGGCAAAAAGGGCAATAAAAACACGTTTGTTGTATGTGAGCCCCTTTAAATATTTATTTTATTCTGTTTTTAGTACTTGTTATTATAGTGGCTACAGAAATACATCGTCTGTGAAAATTTCAGCTGTCTAACTATTACGGTTCATGAGACGGATAGACAGATGGAGAGACAGGGGGACGGACAACGGAGTCTTAGTAATAGGGTCCCGTTTTACCTTTTGTGTACGGAACGTTAATAAATACGTTTTGCCGTTTTAGATGTTTATTTGCAAGGTTTAATGGTATTTCTTTAATGATCTTGGCTAGAGTAATACAACAGTTACTAATTTTAAGTGAGGTTTTTTCATCGAGTGGGTTTCGTTGGTTACCTTTAGTTCTGGAGAGAGAGGACTCAAAAGGCTAGCACTTATCACTGTAAGACTTACCATACCTTACTAGTTAGCTTTGTTTCTTTGTCGATTGTTCGGTATACAATAAAACTATATTATCTATTTTTTTGTACATCTTATACACTACGGCGTCTAGTCCCAAACTAAGCAAGAAAAGGTTACTGGTATAATTACATATATACTTTTTTTTATAAATACACCCACTTTATACATAGAAAACACCCAAACTCCGAATCGAATATTAGTGGATTCTACTCATAATTGAATGAATGAGGAATTTATTGGCAAATTTCAACACTAGCCGAGCTCTAGATGAACTGTAAAGGTGATGACATTTTGAATATGGGTATATACTAACCAATTACAAGATTAATTATATTGATATGCAAATGTGTCCGCTGCGAGCTCATGCGCGTGCGACGACCAAATGAATAACAATTATATGCAACACGTATTTGAATAATTTATTACATTTAAATAATTCGGTCAAATTAAACAATGAAGCTAATTGGGCTATTACTAATAGACTTTTTAATTCACGATTGACGTCTTATAGAAGCCTATTTCTTTAAAACATAATTTATGCTTTTTGCGAAATATATTTTTTTACCCAACTACGGCGACGATAAAAGACAGACAACTTTTGACAGTATATGTACGTTTCTACGTTTTACCGTGCCGCCCAAATGCTATACCTATTTTAATGAAGGAGGTCAATAGATTTGCAATTATGACCCGGGTGACATAAGATATATAAATTTAAAACTTCTCGTCCTTATAACTATAAATCGTTCCTTTATAATAATATTTTGATGCTTATTGAAACATTCATAGTTAACATTTAGAAATTTGAAAAAAAAATACATTACCTAATATTCTAAAAAGAGGTTTATGTTTTTTATAGGCTGAAATGAAATAAAATGAAATTATACATATTTGCTAGAATGAAATACAAAACAGGTCACAATAATTCTTTATAGGTCGAGTACATTCTACCATACAATGGTGTGCAACTAGCAGTGTTATAAACTATATTAAATTGCATGCAATACAATAAATGTCAGTGTCAATATTATGATTGCATTACTTTATTTATGATGTTATAAAAACTAGTACAATTCGACAACAACTACCGATTGCAATAAAGAACATGGTTTATTAAATGTTACAAAAGTTCAAAGACTATTTATGTTGATAATTATCTACTTCTTTGATGTTTCGAATGATTTTCATTTCTTCTGTACTCATTCTGTACTCATTAGTCTCTTAAGGGTATATAAAATGACAGCAGTAAAGGCGCTAAACCCTGACCTATCAACTGGATCTTCATAAAAAAGCATCTATTTTGGTTGAAAAAGTAGAGACAAATCTATAGAGGGACAATTTTTTTTTACAGATTCTTCTGCACCGTATCGTTTTTGTTATCAATTTAAATGCTGATATGATATTCTTCATTTTGTCAATGTTTGTTATCAATACATGCTATTAATGTCCATATAACCTGGATTTCTGAGTATAATTCGATGTTTTTTTTTTAATTTTCTAAAAACAAATCTAGCTAGATTGATTTATCGCCTCGAAACGAAATCGAACCATATTATTATGTTACAATGTTTAACACTAATACGATATTCTTCATTTCGTCTATATTTGTTATGAATACATACTATTAATTTCCATATTACCTGGATTACCGAGCTTCATTCGGTTTTTTCGGAAAATTTGTGAGAATAAACCTATCTAGATTGATTTATCGCCTCGAAACGAAACCGAAACGCTTAAAGGCATTAGATGATACATTAAATTAAACCACATTCACCTTAATCATAATGATTCGAAGTTTGAACTCTCAAATTTCCTTAACACTTTTTTATATGCAATAATATGGCTTTTAACCATATTGAACACCATGCTATGGAGCGTCACACAACTGTTGGACGGATCTTCGCTTCGGTGCGCAGCACGTGCTATGCGCACGCGCTTCCATATAACCACACATAAACAAGCTATGCTATTAATATTGACATCATAATAATAATTACAGTTGTTTCTTTTTTAAACTAAATCGATACAAATAAATAAAATTGGGGTGTCTGTTTGTAATATTACAATAACCGCTTTTTACTAAAAGTATATTTATGTATACCTACACAGTACACATACCAATCCTAAAAAGTAAAAAAGAATCCTATGCAAAAAGTATCCTATGTCCGTCTCCTGATTGTAAGTTACCTTACCACCAATTTTCAGCCACATCGGTTCAGCCGTTATTGAGTTATAAAAAGTGTAACTGGTGACCAGGTGACCAGGACGTGTATTATAATTATCCTGTAACTCATCTACTCAGTTGTCCAAACAATGATTTAGTAAGCGTTTTGGATATTACATCTGTAAGCCTATATGATTACCTTAATAATAAATAAATAAAGATTAATGAATATGGGAGTATTGAATTTATAGTCACTATTTCACTAACATAACCTTCACTTAAGGAGATTTCTTTTACAAAGTGTTTCTTGAATTTATTTAATAATATGAGGTAAATAAATTTAAACTAGATATAACCTTAAAATATTAGAAGTAGTAATATTATTTCTTTAATTCATTGAATATATAAAATAAATTTTATGTTGGTAACATAAAAATTTATTTTAAATATTCTTTCGAGAAACCTAAAAATCTTTCTATACTTGCCAAGATTGCGAGTCTATTGGAACGTACAACATTTTCCAATAAATAACGTAGCATCGCTCGATATATTTCATCGCTTACTTGAAGTGAGACAGGACGTTTAAAAAATACACGGCTGGTTGACTCATGTTGATCACGGAAGACATATCGCTTTCATTTATATCGCTCGTTGAAAAATGTAAGTGAATTCACTGTTTCACGTCACGCTTCTGCATAAGGGTAGTGTGAAATTAATTACTTTAAAAAACGGTGTTAGTAAAAAGAAGCAACAGAAGAATGGAGTATGGTCAATTTGATTATTCTTAGTATACGCTGGGCTCGCGTTGCTTCATTATTTTAAAGGTAGGGGGGGGGGCAGACATCCATCCATGGTCATTTACAATTCAAAGGCTCGCTGCAAAAAACTTTGAATTTTCCCGGAATCCGAAATAAGGGGATATGGAGTATCAGGCCTTAATTTCTGAACCTGGTTTTCTGTAAAACTGTAGTAAAGCCGATGTGTGAAATTGTGAGGTATTATATGATAATTCCTTATTACTTGCCGAGCCCCACGGTGTTACCCGCGGTTGTTGTTGCACCCTTACAATCGCGGGTAAAAAGGCGGGGCAAATCTAGTCTAAACAATGCAAGTTACTCCACATTGCATCAGTTATCTGCCATTGAAAGTTCCGTCAAAATCGGTCTAGCCGTTCCAGAGATTAGCCGAATCAAACAGACAGACAAACGAAAATTGTTAACAAATTTGTTTATGTACCATGTATACATATATATGTATTCAGTAAAAAGCGATTATTTTAATATTACAAACAGTCACTCCAATTTAATTTATTTGTATAGATTTCGTTTAATCACTTTTTTTTAATTGCATTGTATGTTAGACGTTCTTTGAAAATACTCTTTATATTTTTATTCACACGTCTACACACATATTTTTATTTCGAAACGTCTCAATGATAGGAAAAAACCTTTTTTTTTACGAGGGGAAATCCTCATGGATGTCCTCCGCTCTGGGGAGAGGGCGAAGGGGTCTTTCAGACTTTTACTGACTAAAACCTCCCGGTGTTCCGTCTCTCACCTACGCCAGGAATCACAACTTTAAAAGCATCCGCAATATAGGAAAAAGGAAAATAACAATAAAATAATAATAATAATATAGGAAAACACCTATCCCAAATATCAATTCAATAACATAGATGATATTATTTCGTTAAGATTTTTTTCTACATCAGGTCACGACAATTCCTTTATATCTTATTACGCTTGTTCTGACCAACGTAACGTAACAAATCAAGACCTCATTTTGGGTCAGAGAAATACGTAGCTACTGCACAAAACACAGCAAAGAAATAAAAGCAACCGTGAAAATATCCCGGCCTCTAGTTAATTTCCTACAAGGATGGAAGTTCGCGGACAGTGGGCCGTTGATAGTGTTGTGACACGTGCCGGGATTTCTGAGAAAATGTTTTGCATGTAATAAATATTTTAAATAAACAAAATGCTAGTAAATATCTTCACATTACCTTCTACCTATACGATTAATATATACAGAATTTTAAGAAGCGAATCTTAAAACCGCTTTTTAGTCTTGTACATATAGAAAATTAAATCTCCAAATTGTACACTGTGCTCACTTTAAGATTTTAAGCACAGTACTTATTGTACAGTGCTTAAAATCTTAAAAAACCAAATAGTATTTATATTTAAAACTTCGTTTTATGTACGTTGTTGTTTTCATAACGATTTAAAAGCGGTGAATAACGTCAGGCAGGAATAATGGTTCGCTGAGGTTTTGAAAGCAGAAAGTTTCTATATAGAAATATTCTGATAGCCTAATGATAGCAATATACCAGACTCTAGACGATTAAGGCAAATATTGGTTGTTTTTTATTGAATAGTGAGCAAACGAGCCGGTGAACACTCGTAATATCAGAGGCGACAAAAGTGCATTGCCGGCTTTTGAGGGATAGGATGGAGAGAAGGATTTGGTGATGGAATGATTGAGGAATCGTATCTTACCAACTCAATATTTACCTACATGGCGCCATAAAAACCTTAAAGCAAATGCAAAAAAATAAAAGAACAAATAAAAAATTCCGTAATTTCAATATCCATTCATTTATTTTTCAGCAGATGCAAAAAATTAAGTACAAAATGAAAATTCCCGTTATTGCAACATCCCGATGATTTTACCCCACACTATTCCCAGTCGTGCAACAAATTTGGGCCAAAGTTTGCGGTCTTCATTTCCTGGCCACGGTTATCCCGCACTAGCGCTGACCAGATGAAATGATTTCCACAACTTTTCATGCGAGGTTTTTTTTTCGGAATTAAAACATCTCTCTGACAGCTAGCGCATTTTATTTAGTATCTACAGTATTTCGTTTATTATAATGTTTTATTTTAGTTTTTTCATTACTTTTTTAATCCACTTCAATGCTGCAAACTAAAATATTCTGCCGCTTTGTATTACGATGCTTGAATTTTCCAATTTAGTATGACTTAGACGCTTGACTTGAAATCTTATAAAACTGGCATGAATTATACAGCACTTTCTAACTTAAACTGAGAAAGGACAAAACATTAGTAATAATTCTATTGTTTTATTTTAATTAAATGCAAGATAAACAACTTTTTCCTGACAAAAACTAGATCAGCATTCTCAATGATTACACAGTGACCACTGCCCTAATCACAATACCTTGAATTAACGGTATTAATTCAAACGTAACTGACGGACCGTGAACCAGATAATTTAGGACACTTGTACGGTGTCGCTATCGGATATCCATAATACACATTTTGTTTATACGTGGGATCTTTATTTTGTCTTCTATATTTATATGGTTGCGTTTGTATGAAAACAGTGTGGTATAATTTAGTTTTGGACCGACCTTCACATAGAAGTAGAATCTTTATGTTGAAACGTGGAGCAATAGTTCTGTATGCCTTTTTACAAAAATTATGAATGGAGGCGTTTGAATTTTGATATTTTTGAAGTTTATATGGTGGAGGATAAGACATAGTCATACATAGAAATAAAATTATTTTTGTATAGGAAAATTCCATTAAAATATAACACAAAACGGGAGGAGAGTTGGTATCTACACAAACTTGGCAATATTTTTTTTCCCAATATTTTAGTTATGTCTTCAAACCTCTTTTTTGGGTTCCATACCTCATAGGTAAAAAACAAAACCCTTATAGATCACTCTGTTGTTAGTACTTATTGATCAGTCTGACAAGACCCATTTTCTCAGAACCGCGTGGAGGTATGAAGCTGAAATTTATATCAAATTCTCGGATCTACTGTCCCTTGAAGCTGTAAAAAAATCAAACTTTTAAGCCAACAAAATCAAAAGACACAGCCGCTTATACTGCAAATTTTTGACACTCGCAAAGAAATCAAAACCTACAGGTTACTCCCCGTGAACTGAGAATCTTGAAACTTACAACGCAAGCAACGTATTATAGCGCAGATAAAGGAAAAATTATGAAAATATTTGTATAAAGTTTTAGTTACATCGGTGCGCAAGTCCAACTCGAAATTGGCAGGTTATCTTATATTTTAGTATAAGGTTCGAATGATTCTTTTGTTTCAATTAGAGAAATATGAAATGAGAAAATAAAATCGTTTAAACGCTTTTGTTATTCATGAGCTAATTTTGCCATATCTGTTACAGTATCATTAAATGTGGCATGTCGCCAAAACGAGGTCGTATATTAAAGCGAGAAAGAGAAAAATATACCTCCTCTGCAATTAAAGTAAAAATAGAAAAAGAGGAAACTCGGCCGCAGGTAATTAGGCTTGCTTTTCTATGAGAACGGCACACGTAGCAACTTTAACGGTACACTAGGGGCCGAGAAAATGTAAACAACTTAATAAATAAATTTTATACCTATATTAATATTATATTCTATAAACTAAACTAAAATCACTAAAAATAATGTCTGTCCTATCAAATGGCGATCTAAATGACATATTAAAAAGAAAAATAGCACATTAAAAATTACTTCACTATATAAAAAGAATAGATGAAATTTTTGATAGATTTTAGTTTAGTGACTCAACAACAGAATTAGCACTATTTTATTTAATCTACTATTCTGAAGAGCGTCGGAGTCACGATCTTGTGTGAATATGTTAGAGCATGTGGCCACGTTAAACCTATTATCTGTCCATGTAACATCGAGGCATGTTGTCAGGTGGCCAGTAATTACACGTATAGGAAGACAGCTAACTAAATCCTCTTGCATGTTGTAGCTGTGAGCACTTTGTGCGGGAATTATCCACCAGACGTTTGGGTTGAATGTTAATAACGTAATATTTACTTTATTTAGGGTTTTGATTATTTGTGTATTTCATGTCCGTAATCACGAGTAATTTGACTAAGTGATACAAAACTAATCAACTATTTAAAAATGAAATGTGGAATCATAGAATATTCATTTGTTTAATTGTAAAAGGAAATCAAACCTGTCAATAAGCCTGACTGTTTCAGTCTTCGTTACTTAATTCAATATTCGTTAACCTAATTGAACTCTAATGTTTATATATTTTCAAATTACTTTGAAAAAAAGCATTTTTAGTGAATAAACCCTATTTCTAATAAAACATTTTTTTTAAACCATATTATCTTAGCTAGAGCCGTATCCACTCGTGGCCTGCAGTGCGAACGAAAGATTTTCCCTTATCTCGCCCGTAGTAGCGGTAACGATGCGAAAGTTTTACTTCTAGATACGCTCGTTACAACTCCATGGACATTTGTTACGAAGACTTTTTTCTTTTAACGAATTTCCCTAGACACACTTTTTTGTATACTTTCTCCAACTTGTAATAGTTCGGACGATTAACAAGCTCAACTCGTGACGATTTACTCGGAGCGGATTACCTTTAAGTGTGTCCGAACTATTTTGGCCGGATGTGTAATATGATTTTTCGGTATATTTTCGGATAATCGGTTTATGGTAGTTATGAGTGTGTAAGCTTGTTATCTGAGTGACTAGCTGAGTTAATGTTTCTTCAATAACAGTGGTTAAATATGCATGTATATGAAACTTTTATAAACAAGAGTCCATGCTTTTGAAGATGTTTCATGAACTTGAATCTATTCATGTTTCACACATTCCAAATAGTTATTTTATTGTTTGGATTTAAAGTACTCTATGGCTTTGTATACGGTGTACTCATGACAGTTTGGTTATGGAGTGGAAATGTAGCAAACAAACAAACTTATATACACTCTTAGCGGATTTCGACCACGGCGGTTAATCTCAACGGAGACCAGCCAACTACGAGATTTTATAGAGCTCGAGTGTGTGTGTGTAAATATAGGTGCACTATTAGTACCCTCACTTTCACAATCCGGTGGGTTAAGACTCCAACTACCCTACTCCGAGCCCTTATTAAATACTTTTATAATAAAAAAAATACAAATATAAAAATATCAAAATAAATAAAATTAAAAGTACATAAATCCAATAGGTAATTACATTTTTGAACCGTTTTGGGTCTAGACGCTAAGTTCATGGGGTTCCAGTGCTCGCGCGTTGGTTAAACAATTAGCTAGGCAATCGATTGACTCTTCTTGTGACCAGAAAGCCGGCTTTTTCCTAGCGCTGATAATTAGCATTGCCATTCAACGTGATAAGCTGCCAGCCTTTTTGGAATGCTACCTACCTACGTTTATATGTAAATATCTTTGTTTCTTTTTATTATTATTTCTTAATATTTAATTAAAATTTTAACAAACAACGAACAAGATTTGTCTCAAAAATATATATATAAAAAGATACGAAATATTTGTACAACATTTTTGTTTTGTTTTCCATTGAATTTTTACAATACGTAATTGTATCTTTGTTTTTCTTGTACAATAAAGAGTTATCGATCTATATTTTGCATATGAACTGATAAATAAGCAAATACTATCCTGAGATACGAGTGTTGCTGTTCATCGAGTGCCAACCCCCTATCAGATTCAGGTGGGATCAGACTGTTTCAACATTCGTTTACCTTACACATCCGAAGAAAAACGACTAAGAGATTACTTACTTACTACCTTTAACATATAATAATATAATAATAATAAATAATAAATATTTCGGCCATCTAACGCACAAAGCCCTCTAGTCCCGAACTAAGCAAAGCTTGTACTATGGGTACTAGACAACTGATATTAATACATATATACTTTTTTTTTGTAAATACATACATATTATACATAGAAAACACCCAAACTCCGAAACAAATATTTGCAGATCATACAAACATTTGGTCCGGCCCAGGATTCGAACCCGAGACCTCATGGACAGCAGTCGCGAAAGCTACCACTGCGCCACCGAAGCAGTCACGTTCATATTACGTTTTCATGAAGACGTTTATAATTACTTACTGCTTTTTTTATATATATATTTAAGCTGCCAAAATGACTCTGCCCTGCCTGATGGAAAGCATGAGCAGAATCCAAGAGTGGTGGTCACCATCCTCANATATTTAAGCTGCCAAAATGACTCTGCCCTGCCTGATGGAAAGCATGAGCAGAATCCAAGAGTGGTGGTCACCATCCTCAATGCGAAAAAGAACAATGCAGCATGGTGACCCACACTATGGCGGCCTGGGGGGGAAAGGGGATGGTAAGGGGGATAGGGGGCGTTGGATTGGGGTATAGGCCTCCGGTATCCTCACTCAATCGATGAAACACAGCGTAAGCGCTGTTTCACACCGGTTTTCTGTGAGGCCGTGGTATCACTCCGGTCGAGCCGGCCCATTCATGCCAAAGCGTGGCTCTCCCACGGTATATGCTTACATGTGTCAATGTGCTAACCACTCTCAGTTCGGACTTTAACTCGTCTACTAGCGCACTTTTAATACTACAACACAAACTCATACACACTCATTCATCTCAGTCAACCAGTTCGCACAATTGAATGTCGGAAGTAGCGAGCGCTTTGTACTGAACACTACCCCGAGCAAAATACTCCAACTTTTAATTGAACATGATGATATGCTAATATTGAGGAGTTGGCGGGTCGTTGGTACTGCTTTGTAATGTATGTGGGCTTTTGAAGTACATTTTTTATAAAAATGATTTAATTTTAAAACGTACATTTTATATTTAGTTAATAGATTTTGATTTAAGATTGTGCTGAGAGTTGGGATTGAGAGTAGGTATAAAAATACTAGGCGCTCATAGCCCAGTTGCACTCAGTGAATAGAAACAATCACCGAGGGTAAGCAACGAGGGCGCGGTCAGTACATGGATGGGTGACCGCTGGTGGCATGTTACCATGAGCGTCTCCGTGATTCGGAGGTCACGTTAAGCAGTCGGTCCCGGTTGTTATCATACGATAACAGTCGTGAAGCTTAGTTGGAGGCCTTTGGGCGGCTTAAAAACATCCAACGGCAAGATTACGTAGCCACAACGTAGTCTTGCCAGTCCCCAACCCGCTCTTGGCCAGCGTGGGGACGTATGGCCTTAACCCTCTCCTGAGAGGAGACCCGAGCCCAGCAGTGGGACATTATGGGTTGTTGATTGATTGATTGATAAAAATACTGATCTGATAATGAAGCCAGGAGAGGAATATGGATTTTAACCCGTTTAATTTGAGCTATATAGTTCGTATGAGCTAGTTTTAGTAGCTTTATAACGGTTATCAGATTATCAAAATAAGAGATCAATAACAGTATTTTTATTCAATATATCTGTGTGTCTTCCTTTCTACATATTTATTTTTTTACTTAAGGTATGGTCTGTAAAATGTATTATGAAAAGTGTTATGAAGTTTCGTATACTTTCTCCATAGTTTCAGTAAAACTCCTTGGGCGTAGAACCAGCCTGAATTAGAACCAGCCAAATTACACACTACGCACAAATATTTAAGATACACTCACACACACTTATGTAATATAATATTGAGTCACATACACATATATTCTCCAACTAATTAGAAGTCCACAGTCAGAAACACGCGGCGCGTAACAAAACGTCCTTCATAAACTAACAACACGTGGATGAATTATAATTACATTCATAGTCGTGAATAAAATTATATATAAAAGTAACACTAATTCGGAAAAAACATATTTTTTAAATACAACACCAGAGATTAATGGAAGAACAGATAGAAGAAGAATGTTTTTAAAAAAAAAATCACAGTAACTTAATATTTTAAGATCCAGTAAGCACAGAGAGCAGATTCATTTTTTTTTATAAGGAAAGCCCATGAACTGGGAACACGTCCCATGTAATGAAGGAGCACCCAGAGTCAGAACAACAATTTGTGGATCCCACAAGGTGTAATCTCATGTAGATATCGAATCAATAATACTAAGCAGTAAAAAGGTACTACGACATTCGTGCAGCCCGTTTTTAAGAAACAGTACCAAATATTCTCTTGTTAACTTTGAACTAAAATAAGTTCCCTTTTATTGGATTCAAAAGGTTGAAATATTGGAAAAATACAAATTTTGTACCGTCTGTTACTTATACGAGTAGTTTCAACAGAGTTAAATAGTGTAGCGTTTTAAACACCGAATAGTGTTCCTACAACTAAGGCGTCCTAGTATTATCCATTCTATGATGTTACAGTGTTTGTCGGCGTAATGTCTGTACCAGCATCACGGTTTGTACGTTTTCCAATGGTGTCGACACGATTAAAAAACTGTGTATGTACATTTATTGCATAGAAATAAATTATTTTATTGGTTTATTACTTGTTTTTAAAACGTTTTTATATGTTTGTTTGTTTCCAACTTTTGTGAAGTAATTTTTATTTTTACTTTTCCTATTTTTTATTCTTTTAACACTATTTGGTCCTTATATTTCGACGTGGAACAAGTGTTTTTGGCAAGATTTACGTAGCCACAACGTATTCTTGCCAGTCCCCAACCCGTACTTGGCCAGCATGGGGACGTATGGCCTTAACCCTCTCCTGATAGGAGACCCGAGCCCAGCAGTGGGACATTATGGGTTGATGTTTGTTTGTTGTATGTTGTTGCTACCTGTAAATAATGAAAAAAGTGCCGAAAAATGACATTAGTAAAAACAAGTTTATTTCTGACTCTAGACTGAACTGTTTGAAAACGTTTATCGATATTTTTAATTCAGTAAAAACAACTTGAACAGAATTAAAAATATAAATACAATGTCGGACATAGTGGAAAACAATATTAGACTCCAATCACGCAGTCGTTAGTGTTTATAAAACCCTTAGCGATAGTTCTCGATTGGAACGTTTCGGTTCAGTCTGGTTCATTGTACCCGTGGGAAAACCTAACTATTTGCCTTTCCAACTCAAAGAAACTAATTCTGGAACTAGAACCCTAGCTTGTTTCTATAGATATTGTTCGTTGAGGACTAGGTTTTAGGCAGGAATCTGTAATATTGGTCTTTACTTTGTTGAAGAGGTAAATGACAGCTCCAAAACCACTATAAGGATATTATTACAAGCCTTATCATTTGCAACGGTATGAGAACTGTACTTAGGCACTTATGGTCCAGTCGACCATCCGGACAACTGCCAGAATCTGGCGAAAACCTTAGGATTAAGTAAATCTTTCGTTGTTTTTCATAGTTTGATTAAGTTTATCGGAGGCTCAACTCTCATAGTCTTGGAGGCGGCTTCACAGAGCGATTCATAGAGTTAATGGTAAACATGGGTGGAGGTGATCGTTTGCATCAGATCACACGTCTGTTCATTAATCTCTGAACCTTGTAATACAATATTTATCAGAGTAAATAATTACTACTTGATAGGCCCCAGCAAGGTTCAACGACCTGGTGAAGGTCACGGGAAATCGTTTGTTGCAGGAAGCACAGGGACGGTTGCTGTGAAGAACCGTAGGGGGTTATATCCAACAGTAGACGACTTTTGGCTCACATGATGATGGTTATTTACTTCCAAGTAGTCTTATTTTATTTTGTCGCATTAAGATTTAATTTAGACTCCATTACATTTATTTTTTCACGTAGCAAAGTTTTAATTAGACCGAGTAAAGTGTGATATTCACAAGAGCCTTATTTTAATTTGATCTTTCTTATTTTAGACCACTTCAAGATACCCAAAAAAGTTATGATAGATTAAGTAGAATAACTTAAATAAGTTTATTTATATACCTAAAATACATCTAGTCCCACGCTTCTGAACTACAGAACAATATTTTAGAATATATAACTAAATTATTATTCTTAGCTTAGGTTTTAGTCTTGTAGTAACAAACTCAAATAAGTTACTTAGTCTGATTATATTTACAAACAAACTTAATTATAATAGACAATGGTGCTAATTCTGCTCTTCGAAAACTCACTAAACTGAACTCAAAATTACCAAAGATGAGTTTAGTGCTACAATTAATCATTTCACTAAAATAGGAGAAGAAGAAGCAGAAGACAATTTTAGTTTAGTGACGCAATAACAGAATTAGCACCATTGTTGAACTTGGCTACCAATTTTTTTTAGGCACTAAGTAATATTGTTAATTGAGTCCCACTGGACGCCCATTGAACTGTTTTTTATTTTATGATATTCAAATTAATTGTTTGATCTTAAGTTTTTACTCCGATAATTAGCGTTAAGAATAAGATAGACTCTCGGTGAGACTCGACGAGATCTGACGAGCGAGAGAGTATACTTACAGCACTCGTTCCCACTCGAGCTACCTCGCCTCGTCTCGGGAGCGCCCCGGTTCGAGTCAGTATTTTGACCACGAGTCGAAAAAGCGAGCGGCGAGCGCGAGCACACTGAGTTGCACACTCGTTTACGCTCGCGATAGACATTGGGTTTTAAGCGTCAGTTAAACAATGGTTGATTGGAGCTATGCATTTGTGTTGCTGTTTTTGGAGCATTGCATTACAAACCCCTTTTTTCATCCCATATACTGTCATTAGATATTAATAGCAGTAACGTTTATAACTATCTCATCCATTGAATGAATGTAGTATGGTGAATAGAATTAAGGCGAGTTGAGTCGAGAGTGTACACAGCTCCTCGTGTTTTGCAAATGTCTCGCAGAGACATTCGTGGAGCGATCTTGCCGAGTGTACTGCTAGCGTTACGAAATGACTTTCAAGTTCAGGAATTACGTAAATTTTTCGTAGATTTTATATGCAATCAATCAATTTATTACAACATATAATATTATTAAACTCATAGAAAATAGAAATAAATCTAATATTTCTTTTATTTATCCTCGAGTTATATTATTATGATTTTAACCATACGTAGTGCGAAAAATCTCAATGCCTCATAGAATTTGGTAGGCATGTTTAGTAGAAATACAACATGGGTTTTAATTAAAACATCGCGTTGTGCCCTTCCGTTCAGTCAGGGGTGGTCGAAAAGGTGTCCACTCATCGCCCCGACAATATCGACAATACCCATTACTACTTCCCCACATAGGGCTACGTCAAATTTTATTGTTATAGATTTTCTTTTCTTGAATATTATTGCAGTAACAGTTCTACCCAAAAAATGTCTGTTTATACTTTTTTATGATGTAGGGGGCAAACGAGCAGACGTATCATCTGATGGTAAATGATTACCGCCACCCACTAACACCCGCAACACCAGAGGCGTCACAAGTGAGTTACCGGCCTTTGGGGGATGAGGAGAGCAATAGGGGGAGGATGGGGTATGGGCCTCCAGTATCCTCACTCACTCGCTGAAATACAGCGCAAGCGCTGTTTCACGCCGATTTTCTATGAGGCCGTGATATCACTTCGGTCGAACCGGCCCATTTATGCCGAAGCGTGGCTCTCCCACGGTGGCTTCTTAAATTTATTTCTCTGGTGTGCTGTAATTAAACAGCCGCAATATTTACAGTAATTAGTGGCTATTACGACAGCCATAGTGAGTATTTAATATTTTACAAATAAACCTAATTGCACCTACTCCCTATTTTCTCTGCATAAAGGTTGAGTGATAGAGAATGCCTTAGGCATAAAGTCCACCAATGTACGTTAAGTGCATGATGTATAATGAATAAAAATAAATAAATAATGAAAATATTCAAATGGTCTTTTTTGTATCTATGACCCTGCCAAAGTGACTATTCGGCGGAAAGCACGAGCATATGTGTATTTAATATACAGTATATATAATTATTTTTCTATACAGAAGTAAAAACTGCATTTTACCATACAGCCTCAATTCGAGGAACATCATTAGATGATATTTAAAAAAACACGCAGGTATTAGGTACATAAGTAATACATTTAAAAAATCATCTTCAAAGTTGACAACCCTAGCTCGGAGCAATACCGATAATGACCTATGAAATGCACGTTAATAGTAAACGCATTGTATGTGCCACTGTACTAGCTCTTGAGTCGGAGACCTAATATTACCCTTATACTATCCGACACGACATCGCTGTCGTCACGTTTATGAGACAAATTTTTATTGTTTTTGTTTGCTTTATAGAGTTATTACTCTTTAAGAGTCAATACTTTTTAGTATAAGGGCTGTCATCAGGTCCCCTCCCCGTCGATGATTAATTCATTATTTTGTTTGAAACTAACACTACTTTCGACGACGGCAACGTATTAATTTAGATTTTATGAATAATTACTGTATGTTAATATATATATGTTTTTACATATCATGTGTAAAAAATATTTTTTTTACATTCGTAGAGTGATGAAAAAGGTAGTGTCAGTAAAAGAAAGTGTTAGTTTCAAACAAAACATAAAAGAACCGAACTAGCGGTCGCCAAGTGGTTGCAATTGGACCATAATTGTTTTTTTCTTTTTTTTTTGCTTTCTTCACTATTCTAACATTATTTCTTAACTGTACCAAATTTCATACTCCTCCGTTCGCATAATTTTTTTTTTGTAAAAAGAGGTACAAAGTTTTTTGTTTCACTTATTAATATTTAGATACACTGTTTTCATGTTTACCTTTTGCCTATACAATAATAAAGGCATGTTTAGTTATGTATATTTACGTAATAGTTATACCTTAAATGTACTTTTACTGCTGTCAGATTAAAGTATTGGAAGTATAGATAAATTTTATACAAAACCCCAGATCAACTGACTAACAATATCAAAGATTGTCGGCCTCGTGTCGTGTTCCCTTAAAAATATTTACAGGAATTCATATTAACGTATGCGGGAAACGATTTATCTCTGATTAAACACGCATAAGCTCATGATGAGTATAATATTTCTGTTGCCCCCTCTGTTTGGGTATATCAGAAAATGACATGTCATCACGCCAATGGGAATAAATCGATGAGGCGGAACGACCTCACTACCAAATTAATCGTTTTTCTGCGATAATTTAAATGGTTTTTGATCCTGAATGAAGGAGGTGCTCGTAAAAATAATAAAATATTTTCTAACATCTGATACATAACGCCATCTAGTATTAATTTAAACAGAGCTTTTAATATGAAAGTTAGATTGACTGATTGAGTAGCATATACTTCTCTCGACCGGAGTGATACCACGACCTTACATAAAACCGGTGTGAAACCAGACTCATACCCCAATCCCTCCCCCATCCCTGTCCCCCAACCTCAAAGGCCGACAATGTACTTGTGACGCTTTTGGTGTTGCAGATGTTCATGGGCGACGATAATCACATAACATCAGGCGATACATCTGCTCATTTACCCACTATTCCATAAAAAAACTTACTCTTTGTAAATACGTACACATTACACGTAAAAAACAAATTCTTCAAACAAATATTTGCAGATCATAAAAACGTTTGATCAGACCCGAAAATCGAACTTGAGAACTCACTATAGCAGTCGCTTACTCCACCTAGGATATGATGCTAGAACTTTCCTTTTTATATAATAACCAGATTGCATCCTCATCATCGATATTTTGCAATTAACTGTCAATCAATCAATCTCCCTCTTTAGTGGAGACCGTACGTTGGTGACGGTAGGCACATACTAATCAGGGGAATCATCTGCTCCGTTGCCCTCCTGCAGCAGCAAAAAAAACTAATCAATAATATACGTATTTTGTTTCTCACCAGGGCAAGGATAAAAGAGAATCGTCACTGGAGGATCTAAGACAGCATATCCACAAGTTTTACATCCCTCTTGCACGACAGTTTATCGTACTGTTCCCTGAAGGAGGCTTTTTGCACAAGAGAAGAGAAATCAGTCAAAGGTACAGTAATAATGTAGTTTTATATATTTGGGGGTAATATACTTTATAAACATAAGATCATACTGTTGCTGCTAAAATGACAATCTTGGTAATTCTGTTGTTGTCATCACTAAACTAAAATTCTCTAAAATTTGTTTTTGGATTATATAATTTATTTTAATCTTATCTGTTTATAGTCCATTTTTGGATATCTCACATCGCAGCTTTCAGTATAATTAGTTCAGTACCAACTAAAAATTGATTAGAAGTATAAGCTTGTTTATTACTAAAAAAAATTAAACCAAGCTCCAAGTTTAAAAATTATAAAAAATATATATAATATAGCCGGCATGTATTTAGACAACGTCTAAGTTTAGTGCGACCTGTCAAGCTTTGCATCGCTCGTTACATGTTTGAAAAGGTTAACATAAGAATACCAAAAGGAAAATTATGGCCTGAGTTGAATAATTTAACTAATTTTGACTATGATGAAGTAAGTTTCACTTTTTAAAGTAATAAACAAACGCGTCTCTGATTTAAGTTCATTCGGCACTGAACTAAACACAGTGACGGCTAAGTTGTGAGATATCCAAAAATGGACTGTAAGCAGATAAGACTAAGGTGTGTAGTCCAACAACAAATTTTAGTGAATTCTAGTTTAGTGATGACAATAACAGAATTATCACCAATATATGTTAAATGTATACTGCCATAAAAATTAATACACAAAGTATCATTTTTAAGTTGAATAGCGAAAAAAATTAGTCATGTAAATTAGGAGCTTAAAAAGTCGATATACGACTGGAGATAACAAGGCCACGAGAAATAAAAATAAATCAAGAAAATACAGTGGACAAATAACAATGAAATTATTAGCTTTGGTAAATGATGAATGATATCTCACTCATTCATTTTTACTCTTTATCTTTTAGGGTATAATATTGTGAATATAATGTATATATTAGCAAAGAGTAGCAGCTGAGATTAATTATTTTTCTTATTAATAGGGTTTTGATTTGAAGTTGTTTTTAATAATATTATGATTGGCCAGGTTTGCAGAGAAAAACAACTTGCCCAAATTGGAGTACGTATCGTTACCTCGAGCCGGTGCTATGAAGGTGATAATGGAGGAGATAGGCCCCAGCTCTAAACATGGTGCCGGTTCATCCAAAGAAGAGAATGCAAAGAAAGGTAAATATAAATAGAGTAAGGCTTGGTTATTAACGTTTTGAACAGTGTTGTATTGGCTAAACTACATTTGGAGTATGTGATATGTGTACGCTTTTATCGTCGGCTATCCATGAATTACATGGGATAATTCCCCCAACTAGGCATTGTTCAATAGTATATAGTGTATTAATAGGTTAAGATTTGGGCTGAGGCCCAAATCTTAACCTATTAATACACACTATTTTGGGAATGAAAATGCTGAGACTATATTTTTGCCTACAATAGAATTATGTCAACATAAACTGTAGGCCAAAAGCAAATAAAGCTAGGTATCGTTATTCCAAAACTGATATGCAAAAAGAAAAAAGGGATCCGGTAATAAAATTACCCTTCGAATTCAACCTCACAAATACTACCTATTTATTATGTGTGTATCTTAAAGAGTCTTTTATATTTTATAAAAAATCCATTCCTAATTGTTGATCCCTATCCTTGATACCTATCCTCTATCCTTTTTTAGATACTGATGAAAATACTCTCCTAGTTCGTCGTGATGAGAGTCAAGACTTAAAAGAAACCGGTTCAAATAAAGGTAGGGTATTTAATCATCTGTGTCATTAATACGCGCTGTATATTACATACAATCATGTTTATTATACTGATTTCCGATAAAGTTTCATGCAGAATATTTCACCCAAGATATTTTACAACGTGAATTCACCCATGATATTTCCATGGGGACTATAATTTTCAGCCGCAACTGTACGTTACTGTTCAATGTGGGAAATTGTTTAGTTAACTCGATCTCCTCCTCCCAATTGTGGAATATCTGTAGTAGATATTGGACTTTATTATTGAGCATTAAAAGTACCGTAAATTGTTTTGTCTGTAACCCTTGGATTTTCACGGCAAAATTACTACTCTAATTTGCACCCCTGTAAAGTCGGGACAGGTCACTAGTTACAAAACATTGTTGCTATCTCGAAGAATCCAATTTTCAACCTTAATGCTTACAAATTTTGTCAGCATTAATATATTAAATTTTTCTGATAATTTAAGAAAGTTCACTACAACTGCAGTCAATAATTTGCCTATTTCTATATAAAAGTAACTGATCCGACGAACTTCGTATCACCATTTTTCGTTTTAACATGAATATTTATTAAACTTCCGAATAACTTTTTTTGTATCTATTAAGTTTCATCTTTTTACAGATAGTGTACACTACCCGCAGGGCTCAAGATAAATTAAATCATCCGGTTTTTTTTTTATTTTATTATATGCAAACTTTTTCCGGCCTTTTTAATAAACACATAAAACAAAAATTATCTACTTTGGTGCAGCCGATTGGAAGTCATGCATGTACATACATAACGGTGATTTATTTTTACTTATATAGATATAAACTAAAGAATCTAGACCACACAAAAATAAACACTAATATTGGTGTGAGCATAGATTCAGTAAATAAAGTTAAGATTTCGTTTATAATATAAAATAAAAGACAATAAGCCGATCGTTGACCTGGATGCAGAAAGCAACAGATGCTCCGGTCACCTTAAATTGGCTTTTGTCGACTTCTCCGCCCGCGTGTATGTCGGTTATTGAGATAAAGAGTAGCCTATGTACTTATTCAAGAATCAAAGTATCTCCATATAAAATTATTGAAATCGATGCAGTAGTTTAGCCGTGAAAGCGTAACAGATAAATAGAGCTACTTTCGAATTTTTAATATTATAGTATGGAAGTAATTAGGAAGAGTCTAAATAAGCCAACAGTTCCATTTTTGAAGTTTTGCCAAAAACATCTTTTGAGATCAAAAATATCGTTATTTAATTAATAAATATTCTTGTGAGATAGAAAACATTTTTATTAAATTCTAATGAAAAAATGTCTAAAGCTATATTATATTTATCAAGATTAGGAACGTTGAATAATTGTGTGTCTGGCACCAAATCCCGAAGACTGAATAGGATGCACGAATTCACTGTTTACTACGTACCTATGGTTTTAACACGATAGTAGTGTTAAAACTTGTAAGGCGGCATATTACTTGTCGCCTACATTGTAAAACTGACAGTGGTTTTAAGGTAACCGTAATTTAAAAAATACATAATTGTTTTATATGGCAGATTATAATTTTACTCTACAGAAAACAATATCAGTCATAACAACTCTAAGTCGAGCATGCAAGACAAAGTCGGGGATAGCATAGAGTGGATTCTGGACGTGACCATCGCTTACCCTGACAGGGTTCCTCTGCATTTGATAGACATCGTGTGTGGACTCCGACCACCCTGCACCACACATCTGCATTACAGATTATATCCCAGCTCCGACGTAAGTAATCAGTTATATTAGGAAATCTTTACATTAGATTTTTTCCGAAAGCAAGTCATTGTAATCCCTTAAAAAGTCAACTTTGGAATTCAGTAAGTAACAAAAATACAACGTAATAAAACAATAGAAAAACTATGACTAAGTTCATTGTAAATATTTATAGTTAAGAAATTACTGCTTTTTACCGGACTGCAAAAGAGGATTATGTTTTTCGAGTGGATTTATATATGTATTTATGTTTCTAGAGCCTAAACGGCTTGTCGTATTTTTATGTGAGTGGATTTAATAGATTCATAGCCACCGGGTACATCAAAATTAAAAAAAAAGAAATTATGCGCAGTCGGGGTTAAGGTTTTTTTTTCATTATTTGTTTAAATGAGAGTTTTATGTTAAATTTAACCAGATCATATCATTTTTGTCGAGATAATCCACACACACGACATCGAGAATCATCGTTGTTTTATTCCCCTTACTGGCGATAAAAATATTTGAAAGGTTACGATACTCTCTATTTCTCGACGTTTCGAACGGGTTAAGTCGCACGTACCGGGCGGACAGATCTACAGTATAACTCGTTCCAAACATCGGAAAATTAGAAGGTAACGTAACCTTTTAAATAATTTTATAGCAAATACGTCACGCTGTGGCAAACAAAAATGATTTAACAAGATTGAATCGTATGATATCGAGAAGTTATAAATCGACACAGACAGACACAGTATCATCAATTTTCAAACTTTAAAACAACTCTTTGTTACAGATAATCGATTTTAATCGATAATTTTAGCATTACTAAAAAATCAATGAAATAAAATATAAATACTGAATTTAAAAATGTTGTTTTTCACAGGTACCATCCGACAACGAAGGTATGACCCAATGGTTGTACGACAGATTCATAGAAAAAGATAAAATGCTCGAAGAATTCTATGCGACAGGAAAGTTCCCACCTCAGGGTAACAACCCCACTGTAGCTAGGCAAGTCAGACAGGACAACCTTAGATATTTTATACTCCACCTATTCTTCTTAATGTCAACTTACCTACAATACCTGATATTTTCAGTGATTTTTAGACTTTTTTGGTAACAGCATCTAGAGAAATCGGATGTTTCACAGACCTGTTGGCTTCTACTTTGAGTTGATCTATGGATGGCCATTGAACAAACTACTTTTAAATTTTCTTTGCTAAATTTGATGTAATTATAATGTCTTGTATAGATTTTTCTTCGATTCGCGCTTTTGGCCGTCTGTATGTAATGCGGTGTTGCTGAAAGTACAGAATTTATTTTATAGTGTAATATTGTTTTTAGGTGTTTTAATTTTTACTAAAACGCTAAAGAAAAGTCTCAATCAATCTACTACAATACTGTCTCTAACCTAATAACACACTAACACTGTTCTTTAATCGCGAATATGACATAAAGCACATATTTGTGTTTTGTTCTACACTATATATTCATATATATCGAACATTTCTTATCTGTGCTACTTATCAATAGTTACACTCATAATTTTTATTTTGGTTTCCTCTTTTTCTTTTTAGCACTAAACGATACAATATATGTTTGGTTAAATCAGTGTACCTCTGTAAATTTTGTAATAATTTACTAAAAGCTCCATCCATTTTTTAACAAATAAGTATTTTCTTTCAAGGTCTGGCCAAAATTTCTATGAAATTATTTGGATATTGACTGCAATATATGGATACACTTACAAATATGTCATTAAGGTATCACTTTGTTTTATAAGTGATTTTTGTCCAAGATTTCTTACTTATAGCTTATATATTTAAAGTACTTTAATTGAAAAACTAGTTACATACCAGATATTAAATTGGATTGGATTCGCAGCAGTCAGTATTCAAATTTAAGATGCTTCATATTTGAAAGGTGCATGGCAGAAGTACATTTTTTTTATTATTTTAATTACTTACTATAGAATATACTTCTTTAGGTTTTTTTTAGTTTTTAATAAATGTGCATGAGGTTACCTCGAGTTTTGACATGTTGAGTTGCGCTCAACGGTTTCGTGCCCTAGGCACTCTTTATTTAGATCACTTCATGATTGTAAGAGAGCATACGCTCATCTTTAAATTAATAAGTAGCTTTTTAATCGATAAAAAATTGGACCAGCAACTGTTGTACGAAATAATAAAACTTCATATTGAACACATTCTTCTACGCAGTTGTATATGGTTAATACCTGGTTAAATATAAAAATGAATAAATAAAGGCATTATAATTATGCTTCTTGCAACAAAGTACCGTTAAGCACGAATCTAGTTCAAGAAATTACTTTCGTTGAGTTGGAAATTCGTATTGGGATGTAGGCGTGATCGTATCCTACGCTAAAATAAATATTGTTATTTAAATGTGCTGTGACAAACAAGTCTGTATTTAAGTAAAGAAATCTTAGTACTCGTGCTTTGCAATGAACCAAAATTACAATCTTTGGTGACAATAAAAAAACAAAAATAGACGAATTTTCTCCCTCACTTTTTATCACGTTCCGCGTTCTGCTTAATCAGATACTTTCGCTTCGAACTTAAAATACAAAATCTAATTTTCTACGAAGAATTCTCGAGTCAATTCGTGGTAAGAATTCTAAATAATATTTTAAATAGCAAACGCTGTTCGGATGCCGTTTACGGTAAAAATCACGGAATGATCCAGATCGAAAAATCTAAAATTCTTTGAGAATAATTTTTATTCTATATCCGAACGACTATGGAAATCAGTATGATTTTTCTATCTGGAAATTTAATTTACATGCCATTGTTCGAACAACGGTTAAGACAGTTTTGTCAATGTCTAAATTAGTAGTAAGTCGATGTATGAATAACAATAGTGTAAGATTCACGTTTGATTGATTGAATTAAAAATGTGAGTATTGTTCCTTTTAGTTGATAGCTATTGTACAAGATTACTCAAAATATAACAATATGAAAGTCAAAGTATGTGTTTTGTGGTAAAATTGTACGAACTAATGAATATGCCAAAACATATTTGCCGTAAGTGCCTAGGCTTGTATTGGTGTAGTACCGTTGTAATAAAAATATATAAAGTGTACATACATCTTATAATATCCCAGATATTGTAATTGACAGGTATTAGTAACGATTACTGGTTTTTTTAATATAACCAAATAAGCTACTGATAATATTCTAAAGGAAAATAGTAATAATGTGTAGTGTTTATAACAAAGTACATAAAAAACTGAAATATTTCTGTCCTATAGTTATATAAATATATATATACATAGACAGGAGTCAATCTAACGGAGTTCCTTTTTGTCATGTCCAAATATGTGCCTTTATTACCTTTTTCATTTTAATGAAAATTTTTATCGAATTCATTTAGTAAACTGTAACTTTACATTGTAATAATACATTACTCGTGATTGTTTTATGATATATTAAATCCATTTTTTTTTTATTTTATCAACTTTGTGGCATGTAATCATATCAATTATAAATACTTTAGTCTTAATTAAATCGCAACTTAGGCCAACACCAGTTTAATTATTGTATAAAAGTCTCAGATAAAAATAATTAGTTATAATGCATAATAAACAGTTATTTCTAGTTAAGATATTTCATTCAATAGCACACTTAAAATTACCACGCCTCTACACAATTTTGAAAGAGAAATTAATTTCGTGGATTCACATTTAGATATAAAATTAATTCAATAAAGATCAGTAAAGGCTTGAATATAAATTGAAAATATATATGCTTAATTTTTAGTTATAGTAGCTTAAATAATATCAATAATTTTGAAGAAATTTACATAAATAACTTTTTTCTTTAAGTCTTCAGACTCTACATATCGTCACGGTTCCAATATAGAATATAAAATTAATACATTACAAATTCTTCAAATATATATCTTACATAGGCTTCTTCTACTTCATATAGGCTTATTCAAACATTACATAACATTTTTATATTTATTTATTAATGAATGCATCTTAAGGCAATTTACTAAAGAATATATCATATTTCAGCACGTAAAGTTATAATTTAGGTTTTTATTTAAACAACGAATAGTCTGGTGGAAAGAATTTTTGTTTTTTTTTTAATATTAAGTATTTCTAATGTAACAATCTTAAATGAGTTGTTTAGTATCGACATGACTAGTCGTAATATTATTAAAACTTTTCTTGAGGTTTCTTTTTTTTCATTGTATACGATGATATCAAGAAATATTCTGGAAATGGCTTACTCTTTTGTTTGCAGAATACTTGCTTGAATTATTTTTACTAGAATAGAAATCGAAAGGAATGTGATAGCCATATTGAATTTTGAGCACAAATATCATTCTTATATTTTTACTATATTTCTCTTCGGCTTTAGATTTTAGTTTATGTCAGAATCACGTGAAGTACACATAGTTACTATATGAAAAAACATCGTGGTGGTTGTGGTTCGAAAATACATAATTTTTATTAATTTTACTCAGATTCTAACACATTAGACTTCAACAAAGAAATATATCTTCTCCATTGCAACATTTATTTAATAATAACGTAACGCTATTTTACAAATATTGTGGTGGCCATACATCACCACTCATTAAAACTGTTTGATTTACAAGAAAAAATATACATCTATTAACGAATAGGTTTATTATAAAGTAGGTTATAACGGAGCTTCAAATGTTAAAATGGAAAATATTCGAACAAAAACAACTGTAATGCAATTATAAGCAACTATATACAGACAAATAAATAAAAAGCAGCATTGCTTTCTAAATATAATATTTGTAGGAAATTTTTATAATGGTTTTATAAAATACGCCAAATCTAAGTCGACTAGTCTGAGGTCTAACAGGAATGGAATACAAGCAAAAATGTGTTAATATCTAAGATCCCAAAGCGAGATTAAAGTGATGTTAGATTAGATTTTAAAATTAAAATTTGTGAAACTTAAATTTCGAGTTGTCAATTTAATTAATTTGGCGATTTACAAAACTTATTCCGAACAGGCATGATGACTAATTTTGATAAACTGTTGTATGATGTTCGGAAGTATCTCCTACAGTCAAAACAGTTATATTTTTACAAAAAATAAAGTTTTAGTAGAAAAAAAATGGGATTTAAATTTTAACTTTAAAATTCACAGCAAAACGCACGATGGTGTCATGGCTCATGTCTGTCATCTGTCAAATACGATTTTTATACTCTATGAACCCCATTTCATCAGATAAATATATAATTTTAGTGGTTCTTGGTAACTGTCATCATGCCTATTGTATTCTGAATAAAATAATATGTTTGTGATTTATAGGACACTTGGTTTAATGTGATTATTTTTAAGGTAGGCACATGTTGTTGTTACTTTTTTTTAATGAGTTAAGTTTGTTTTCTGTAGAAAGGATGTGAAATTGCGAGTAGCAATATTTGTGATGCTTTTCGTGTTAATAATATTTTTCCTCGCTTGTTCTGCTAACCACTAATTTGTTTTCCTTACTTTGTAGTTATATTACGTGTAAAAGAAAGGTGGTAATGTGGCAGCAGTCCCTAAAGTGAGTGAGATAGAATAAGCTGTATTCCAAGTGTTTTGATATGTAAACAAAGAACGATATTCTTTATTTTTCGATGTATACGAAAATTGATATCAACATAATTAATAACAGCTACTGTTCGAGTCGAATTATTTTGGAATACTAAATTGTACACGTGTTTAAATAATATGACACGGTACATAATACTTATAGTGAGTTGTGAAATGTGAGATTGAAAAATTATTCCAAAACTGATTTCCATAGTCGTAAACTATAAAGTCGAAAAGTTATTCGAAAAATTGGAATAGTTTTTCATTCGGAATTTTTGTATGTGTTTTGAAATTTATTGATTTTTCGATATTAATACGTCGATGATAAAATTGGTGTATTGAATTCTAAATGTACCGAATTATTTTACTGTCTTAACTTGTGGTTTTATAAATGTCATTTAAGTAATTGTACTTTGTATATTGGCTAATTGTTTTGAGGTTTAATTCATTATTATGATGATTCATTGTAAAAAAAACACTTATCCCAATACTTCACTTAAATATGAACAAGTAACTATTAATAACTTTATTTTTTTAAACGGAATATCTGTCGGGCTCTCACTGCTTTTTTCTTTGCGAAAGTAACGCCTTAAGCCATCATCATCTCCCTACCCTTTTCTAAACTTTATTTGGGGTCGGTGCAATGAGTTTTCTTCCTCCATTCTCCTCTATCACGCGTCAATTCACTGTTTACTCCGTTCCTGGCCATATACTCTTTTACCCAGTCCATCCATTTTTTCTTTGGCTGTCCTCTACTCTTATATCCGTCAACTTCCATGCTTACTCGGCTTGAAGTATGGATAAAGAATTGCTGCGAATCAAGCAAAATTTCACTTAAAGTAAACTATGTTTACTGTAGTAAAGTGTACTGTTCTGTAATATTAATAAACACATCTCAACTATTAAGCACACAATTATTTTGCTTGTTCACTCGAAATCAGAATGAGTAATGTTCACTAATGATTAATAAAATACAAACAAACAAATCATAATACAAGTATACAGCCAAATATAATATAAATCGTTCCCAATTTTGTATCAATTTGTACCGTGCACACATTTTTAGTGATTTAAATCGAAAACATTCAAGTCTATGTTTACATTTAATAAATATTTGTTTACTGGTGTGCACTCGGTGGAAATTTCACATTTCAACTATAAAACAAATTTAGTTCAATAAATAGTGTTGGTAAATTTAAAGTTTATGTTCAAACTAATTTGGTTCTGTTATAAATTTTGTGCGTTCTTTTTAGTTGCTTGATTAACTATTAATTAAAATGAAACAAATGACTCACAATGAATAAAACACTGCTCAGATAGCATTTATTTCATTTACTGATATAGACGTGCGAATTGAATGTATGATACTCAGCCTTGCCGAAAAGTAACATCTGTCAGACAATAACTATCCCATCTTAAAAATATGAATAATCTTGGGTTTACACGGAATGATTAATTAGCAAAATATTTACATCTGTTTTAGATACTGTCTAATGATGAATTGAATGCCAAGACAATCTTTGTCAATAGACCGCATATTGAGCAGTCGCTTAGCTCGCTGTACATATACTTACGGAAAATATTCCACGGTTTGTCAATAAAACACGTTTGTGGCACTCCATTATGTTGTTTAATTTATTTATTACTTCCTTTTCAGGAATACATTGAGCTTTCTGCAGTACTGCAGTACTGTTATAAAATCAGAATGGAACATGGAAGAAAAATATTTCTTCTGTTTTTATTTATTCACATCGCATTGTGACTATAGTACCTTTGAAACAAATTTTAGCACTAATGGCGTCTATGCATTAGTGTTGCCCCTTTACAAAAAAACTATGCGCTAATGCGCTCCATGTGTTAGTGTTGTCACAGTAAATATTAAGAAATAAGAAAAAAATCTTCAATGAAATTGTAATGCACACAGGATTAATGATACATTTCTATTTCCTACTGAAGATTCGATTGAAGTTCAAAATTATTTTGAACTAGCTGACCCTACGAACTTCATTCAGCCATACCTAAGTTTCTCAAAAACTTGATTTAGTATTTATGTGCGCCTCAGGTTTTTAGGATATCGGAAGTTATGCGCGCACATACATTCGGTGATTCATTTTTATTTTTATAGAAGATTAATGTTAGGTGTACCTAACTGTTAGGTGATACCATTGACAGAATGAGCATTTCTTATATTCTTAATTGTGATTTTTTCCTAAAGTCGGCATAGGCCTACGCGTATTAGCAGACAGTGGGTTTATTTGGTTATTTTTGTCATGAAATAGGGGGCTTACGAGTAGACGTATCCGCCTGATGTTATCAACACCAGAGGCGTCGTCGTTTGCTAAGCTTGTTCCTTTTTTACTTAACTGCAAAAGAAAGATGGTTATGTTTTTCGAGTGTATGTATGTATGTAAATGTATATATATTTCTTTGGCACGCCCTAAGCGGTTTATCATATTTTTATGAGAGTGGCGTCAATAGATTCATCTTAGTCGTGAGGTGTATATACAAAATATATATATATATATACATATACATATACATAAAATCATAAAATATATGTAATGTCTTCTTCTTCTTTTGATGAATGGCAATCAGCCGGATCAGCTATTTCTGCCAATGTCAAGTATTTCAAGTCTTCAATTCTAAGTCTTTGAGTCTTCAAGTCTTCGTCGTGATGGAATTAATGATAAAAAATATAAAAAATGTGGATGACATGAAATGGGGACCGTCTTTCGCAAAAACAAAAAATGATCTCCAATGTAATATCCTAAATGTTCTATATATAATATTGACGCAATCGAGTTTTATTTTTTTAATAATTCATGACTTTTTACTCATGCATCAGTGCCCAGTCTTTCAAATTTTAATATGATTTGAATATATTTAAACTATTTTAAATACGACATATAGTAGCCGGCTATAAATAATCTTGGGAATAAAGGAGAAAGTAAGAATCATATCATTATGAATTATTATATCGATTATATTTATCGACAACCCCATAATGTGCCTCTGCTGGGCTCGGGTCTCCTCTTAGGAGAGGGTTAAGGCCATACGTCCCCACGCTGGCCAAGTGCGGGTTGGGGACTGGCAAGACTACGTTGTGGCTACGTAATCTTACCGTTGGATGTTTTTAAACTGCCCGAAGGCCTCCAACTTAGCTTCACGACTGTTATTCTAATGATAACAACCAGGACCGACTGCTTAACGGTAACGGTAACATGCCACCAGCGGTCACCCATTTAAGTACTGACCTTAAACAGGGAGAGAGCGAGACATCTACTTATTAGCAATAAACAATGTAAATGATACTAATTTTCTTCGCGTTCTATTATATTCGCGCCAAAATAATAAGAAGAACAGTAAGTTTCGGTTTCACAGTTGGAATAAAGACACCATTTAATTACAGCAACGAGTTTCGAGTTCCCTCTAACTTTAGAATGAGAAGGTTTAATTAATTAAGAATGAAAAATATAATTTTACATTCCTTTACATCGTTTCATGAAACTACTCAACTACTAAAGACAACATTGATTTAACTAAAATTATTCATAATTTTTTTTTGCTTTGTAACCGACTTAAAAACATCCAACGGTAAGATTACATAGCCACAACGTAGTCTTGCCAGTCCCTAACCCGCACTTGACCAGCGTGGGGATATATGGCCTTAACCCTTTCCTGAGAGGAGACCCGAGCCCAGCACTGGGACATTATGGGTTATTGATTAAAACTGACTTCAAACACGGAGGTTCTCAATTCGATTGTATTTCTTTTTATGTTTGTTACCTCAGAACTTTCGACTGGGTGACTCGATTTTGATGATTCTTTTTTATTTGACAGTTCGTGTTTCCAGTGTGCTGTTGTTGGCTTTTTTGTTAATTTTTTTTTATATACACCATGAAATGATGATCTTCGCAACGTTATATATTTATGGCAAAATTTAGCTGTCTATTTCGCTCATTAAATCTGTGGCAAATCAAGCAAAGAACAGATTTACCACAAAGTAAATAATAAACATAAAATAACATATAACAATAACTACCTTTATTCGCCTTATGGTGAACCCGGTCAGGATTGAAGTTCATTAAAATAGTGTAATAAGTACATCATCATCATCATCAGCCTATCGCAGTCCACTGCTGAAAGTAGGCCAGTCCAATTGCACGCCACTTAGTTCGATCCTCGGCTTCTCGCATCCAGTTCCTGCACAGCCGTCTTGCGCAAATCATCACTCCCATCTGGCCTGTGGATAAGTAATAATAAGTACAAGTGAGTTTCATTCTATTTTATTTATTTATTTATTTAAGCGCCGACAATCGAGAATATCAATTACATTAGCTACAAAGAAAAATAAATAACGAGTCTACCTACTCCACTTACTTTTGAACACTATAATACAGTATACCATACTAACGTAATACCTATAAAATTGAATCATTTTTCAATTCAGAGAATTTTCTCAAAGTAGAAACATTGCTCGTTTTTAAAGTCGACTTTCATGTCTCCATCGGACCGTACCCCGTGATATTAATTTCAATTTGAAACGTCCACGCATTCCTGATAAAAAAATGGCTTTGACAGACAGACAGACAGACGGGCCACGAAGGGTTTCAATTTTCTTTTGAAGTACGCTACACGTTAAGGTAAAAGAATAAAAGGAAAACATTTCACTGAACAATTTTGTTAAAAAGGAAACACTCAAAAAGATTTTGTATTTGTTTCTTGAGATGATTGAATTTGAAATTATGTGCACGGAAATGAACACACCCAGAGTACTAGTATTCCTTAGTCAGAAATTTCAATCAGATTGCTCGAGCTGCTTTTAAAGTTACACTAGCTTAGACAGATGATAGTCTCTGTGGTACAAGTAGTAGCGTAAGCGACTGCTGTGCTTGAGGTCTCAGTTTCGATTCACGGGGCTGACAAAATGTTTGTGTGATCTGCAAATATTTCTTTCGGAGTTGGGTGTCTTCTATGTATAGTATGCATATGTGACCTGCAATCTGTATAGTAAATTTATTTTATATTTTGCCTAGATATTCTATACAATGCTTAATGCGAGGTCGGTAATGTGCTATCTACGGGAACAGGTCAAAAGTAAACAACAACCCATAATGTCCCATTGCTGGGCTCGGGTCTCCTCTCAGGAGAGGGTTAAGGCCATACGTCCCCACGCTGGCCAAGTGCGGGTTGGGGACTGGCAAGAATACGTTGTGGCTACGTATATCTTGCCGTTGGATGTTTTTTAAGCCGCCCGAAGGCCTCCAACTAAGCTTCACGACTGTTATCGTATGATAACAACCGGGACCGACTGCTTAACGTGACCTCCGAATCACGGAGACGCTCATGGTAACATGCCACCAGCGGTCACCCATCCAGGTACCAACCGCGCCATCGTTGCTTGCCCTCGATGATTGTTTCTAATCACCGAGTGCAACTGGGCTATGAGCGCCCCTGGTCAAAAGTAATCTACTCAAACTCATCTAATCCAAATGATTCAACTTCAACAGAGTGGGTCTTTGATTCTGATCAAATAGAACACATTTCCTTCCCTCGTCATTTTGTACGTATCTAGGCAGTGACATTAAATTAAGATGGATCAGTAGGTCCTCCATACTATCCCTAGGGATTATATTCAATACCCAGGTAAGATATATAATAGACACTAATATTCATAATGTTTTGTACATTGCCTGGACGACTCAGGTATTGTATTTATTGCCTGGATATTATAAAATACCCGAATTATACAGGTTGCCATTTACATATGTATTTACAAAAAAAAGTATGAATATATTTATATCAGTTTTCTAGTACTCATAATATATGCTCTGCTTAGCTTGGAACGAATGGCGTTGCGGTTTAGATGTCCGAATATATTTATTTATTATTTAGTAGTGTATCTCTAACAAAGAAGGGCATGCAAAAACGTTTAAAAATATTTTAAATTTAGTTTTTTTATTCAATTGAAACAAGAAATCGTAGCTATTTCTTGTCACACAATTTCATAAAGTAATATTAATAAATGTTGTACTTATATTGTTACCCACAAAGCTATTCCAAGTGTTAAATATGTAAGTTTAAAATATAATCTTACTAGTGGTCCTTCGAGCTTCGCACGGAAGTCCTTTTTTAATTATCTCTACTATAATATGCATGTATTACACATATAAATCTTTCTCTTCAATCATTGTAACTATTGGTGAAAACTGCATTAAATCCGTTGAGTAGACACCTGAACCGACTTCATTTTATATTATCCAAACAAAACACGCTCGCATCAGTACATAATATCCAAATATTATTCGTAAAAGTTAAGTGGTATTATTAGTAGAAATTGTTAAAACTAGAACCAAAATTAATTCGAACGTAAATAAAATGTCAAGTCGTATTTTCAGTTAAATAGTTGATTTAATATAAGGCTATAAGAGTGCGATATCCCCCTTTAAACAAAGACAAATATACAAAGATAAATAACTTGTCGAAACAATACTGCTTACTCAACAATGTAGGTGTAAAACATAACAGCAAAAGACCATTATCATTCATAGATCTTAAATTATCTCGAACCAGTTTAAAATGATTCTCACCATCTGTAATTCGCACCCCGTATTGCCTTATTACTTTAGGGAGGAGAGAGGGTAAGGAGATCAAGTTAAGATTGTTGCTTAAACACTCTTGTCAGAAGAACACTGGATTAAGTTGAATTTCAGTGCTGGTTGCCTTAATGAAAGCTTTACACGCCAAGATTGAAATTCATCATGAGATTTTTGTGTAGATTTGTGGTAAATTCGTTTTATTTTTGTATCCTTAACTATAGTTGAAGGTGGAAAATTAAATCGTTATCTGTACAAAGGTGGCTATCAGATCTGAGATTTGTGATATTTACTCATTTGAAGTCGACCAATATATGCTGAAATATAAGTTTGAAATTCCCTAATTGGTAAAATTAAACGCGTTGGATAGAAATATTCAGTTAAATTAAATACTTAATGATCAACAAATTAATAATAAATATACTTATCTCTACATAGCATACACTAAAGTCGCTTAAACTGACTATTTGCTTAGATCTTTTAAAGTACAGCATGAATTATAATGTAATTTTTAGCAATAGATAGAGTGATTCAAGAGAAAGGTTTATACGTGTAATACATGCATATTATATTAGAAGAATTTCTAAAATTTCAAAGACTTCCATGCGAAGCAGGGTCGCTAGGAACATATTAAAACGCAGTCTCTCGGCAAACGTGGTGTAGGACGGTCACAGGCCATTTGGAGTAATAATTTCCGGAAGATGGCTGACAGGAGCTAAATGCAAGAAGCCGAGGATCAAACCAAGTGGTATGCAATTGGAGAGGCCTATGTCCAACAGTTGACTACGACAGGCTGATGATGGTATAACATTAAGTCACTCCAGAGTCCCAGATAGGTTAGTAGATCTCCACTTACTATGGTCTTAACACACCTCTTTTGCTTTTTACACATCCATCATTAATGTTTATCGGTTTAAAACATCCCCAATTACGTTGCCATATATTCGCCGTAGACGACCTCTGTCAACATTTCTGTATACAGTCATTCGAAATTGCTTTCATAAGTCTTCTATCATCCACTTTCTCTAGGAGACTAACTATTTTTTTGTTATTTAATCGATATTACAAAAAATTTAATCATTCTAAATATTTATTTTCGTTATTAGGTACCATTATTTAATATCTATCTTTCTCTCTGTCTCAACACCCAATAAAATAGATTCTCACATACGAAGAAAACCCTCACTCAATTCTCACCTTGTAATTTTGATTACTCAGCCATCGTTTCCGATAATAAAAGGTAAGGTAAACAAGAAAGAAAAATAAACATTTCAATAATAACACCTTCGATATAATCGAATATGGAAGTACTTTCAGTGAAGAGCAAGGGGAAGCTGAAAATCGCTCCTTCCTTCGTAAATAACATTTTAGGGTTGTGCCATAAAATATATAGACGTCTCACCGAACACGTGTCGTAGTACGGGTACGTAGTACGGGTTCCGTAACAAGGATATATAAAGAAATATGTGAGTACTAGATGTGATCATACTTTATATAGCCTCTTTTTAGCCCCCAATTGTTCTATACCTTATTTTTTTGTCTACATATGTAGTGCCATTTTACTTCATACAATGTCTGATCGCAGATACAGCTAAAAGTTAAGTTCAACTGTTTTATAGTAGACTTAAAGCAGACCAATACCTAATTTTCAAAAATTCTCGGACGAGGATCGATATTTGCTTCAAATATTTTCGATACGATAAACAACAATTCGTTACTGTTATTTCTGTTTGTTTAACTAAAAAAACTCCATAAGCCTATCAAATTATCTACCGTTATTTAAAAAGAGAATCATGAAACAATTCGAATATTTCATGTTCATATATGCGAGCTTTGAATAGGATTTAAAATCCGTTTCAATTAACAATCGTCCGAATGAGTGTGTGCGTTATTTTATTCAGCAAATGAATAGAACAGAATGGTTTAAAATTTTATTTGAATATTTCATGAAATAGTGTAATTAAAAGAAGAATATTGAATATGGAATTTATCGCTGTCATAGTTAGCAAAATATTCCCATTACTTTTTACATGAGCAATTTATCAACCAAAGTCGATACGGGATGCTTTTATCCCGGCTAAAGTATTTATTTATTATCTGTTACTGAAAGTACTGGAAAACAATATGATAGGAACCGAAAATCGTTTGTGCTGTCGTGTTTCGTTGGTGAGAGCCAGACCAGAAGACTACCCACCACCCTTGGATTCTGCTTATGCTTTCCATCAGGCAGAGTAGTCATTTTAGCAAGTCCAAGACATAAAAAATATACTGCAAAATCATTATCTTGATTGCCTCGGTGCCGTAGCAGTAGCGTATGCGACTGCTGTTCTTGAGGTCTCGGGTTCGATTCCCGGGCCGAATCAAATGTTTGTATGATCTACAAATCTTCGTTTCGGAGTATGAGTGTTTTCTATGTATGATGTGCATGTATTTACAAAAAAAAAGTATTTGTATTTGTTGTTTAGTATCCATAATACAAACTCTGCTTAGTTTGGGACTAGATGGCGTTGTGTGTTAGATGTCCGAAATATTAATTTCTTATTTATTAACTATGAACTGTTTTAAAACATAAATCATTATAAATGATGAATGAGTATGAAACTCAATATAATCATTATAACACCAGCACTGTATTTGTAATTAAACATTTCTGATTTCGTAGTTGTATATATGTGTTAGAAACAGCAAGAAATATTTAATTTTTATATCTAGTTGCCCTTGAAAACTTTATTTCATTTAGTTGCTTGTACTTTGTCTATCAACTGTTGAGCTGTGGTTCACCAAGCATAATCACTTGACTTGGTCATAGTAATGTTTTCACATGACACCCGTTCCCCCACAGCATGGAAAGATACCAGAAAGAAGAACCTTCAAGTCGTTTTTTAATAAAGTCCAAATCCTACTAATATAATAAACGCGAAAATTTGTATGGATGTTTGTTACTCTTTCACGTAAAAACTACTCAACGGATTCAGATGAAGCTTTACAGCAATATAGATGACAGATCAGAATAATACATAGGCTGCTATTTGCCGCGGAAAACGACATATACATGGGCGGAGCCGCGTGCATTAACTAGTCCTGAATTTATAAGCAAAACAGAAACGTATAGACATTTCTAGATTATTATATCCGTGCCTCAAGCCCATTTTATGAGAGTGTCTGCCACGACAGTCGAGTCTGTATTGATAAAAAGAAAACAGTATTTATATTTTAGGTTTCCCCAAAATTGTACTTATTGCATTCTTATATTTAATATAAACAATTGTATTGACTGGTGAGTTAAAATTTTGCGAGAATGTTGGCATATTATTAGAAATGTTGTTATTAATCTGTGGAGGAACGGGTCACATGTCCCTCCAACACAAAGGGAGGATCCTCCGACCAGGCGAGGTGATCATGCCTGGCGGGCCACTGCCCAACGGTTGATGTTGGGAAGTTGTATATATCTTAATCGGCGCGAGAACTTCTATTGCGCGATGCAGGATTGGTAGCTTCTTCGTGCACTACGTTACTCCGTAGTTCAGTGTATCTTCAGTGGATGGCGTTGTCATATATTTATGTTGACGCTGTATGAGGAAGTC
>PKRV01000262.1:988663-1009915 GCA_003709505.1 Hyphantria cunea
TAGTTCCAGTGAGTCGGAACTGAGTGCCGCAAGTTCCAGTGAGTCGGAACTGAATGCCGCTAGTCCCAGTGAGTCGGGGCTGAAGTCCGCTGATGCCAGTGAGTCGGGATCGCATACGGTGCGCGGTGCTGCGGTGAGGTCCCCAGTGAATCGGGGTGATTGCTGCGTAGTGGCTGGCTGCTGCATAGAGGGGAGAGAAATGCTCTGCTTACATGGACCGTAGTTGCAGGGTGCTGTGCCTAGATGCTGTTGAGGCCGTAGAGGTAAACCAGGCTGGAGCGGTCGCTTCCTGCATGTGGTGTATCCCTGTAGAGGCCGAGGTTGCTGGCTGGCTGAGACTTGCTGTGGGAGTGAACGTGATGGTGGCGCGGTGATGCTGCTGCTGTTGATCTGCTCCTACGAAGGCTGCTTCCAACCACGTCGGGGTCACCACTGTGGAGGAACGGGTAACATGTCCCTCCAACACAAAGGGAGGATCCTCCGACCAGGCGAGGTGATCATGCCTGGCGGGCCACTGCCCAACGGTTGATGTTGGGAAGTTGTATATATCTTAATCGGCGCGAGAACTTCTATTGCGCGATGCAGGATTGGTAGCTTCTTCGTGCACTACGTTACTCCGTAGTTCAGTGTATCTTCAGTGGATGGCGTTGTCATATATTTATGTTGACGCTGTATGAGGAAGTCGCCACAAATCCATTAAACCATACCTAACCGAGTCTTTGATTTCTAAATATTTGAAATAGGTCTTAAAATTGAAAAAGGTACAGGCTCAAATTCAGGCAGAAAGGCACTAAGAGCCCACTCTCATCTGCAAATTTGCTTCTTTATACATAAAACACTTGAGGCTAGTTCTCATCGATACCTAATAAAGTTTTAGATAGCTATTTGACATATAAAATTATTGCTGGTGGGGGTAAAGGAACCAAAAATGCGCAGCTTTTAAATATTATTTATTTAAG
The DNA here is from genome assembly GCA_003709505.1 of Hyphantria cunea. Classification (NCBI taxonomy): domain Eukaryota; kingdom Metazoa; phylum Arthropoda; class Insecta; order Lepidoptera; family Erebidae; genus Hyphantria; species Hyphantria cunea. The sequence goes on from PKRV01000262.1 coordinate 989,623, forward strand.
AAATGAAATATTGGAGTACATTTTGCAGTTTCACTTAAAATAAAAATGGGTCTCCGGTATTCTCACTCACTCAGTGAAAAAGAGCGCAAGCGCGTTACACACCGGTTTTGTGTAAGGCAGTGATTTCACTCCAGTATCAGCCGGCCCATTCATATAGAAGCATGGCTCTGCCACGGTATTTCTTATTGTACGCTACTCTAGTCCATTTTGGGCTACTTGCATTTCTTAATGATCAGATAGATCGCTAATGTTAAGAGCTCCCGCAAACAGCAGACTCTCAATGGTACCCCTAACACAAGTTAAATCTTAACATGGGTACCAAAGTTCAGCTACACTTGTGCTCCGAAAATTTGTAGTTTTATTTTTGTATGTACATCTTTGAGTTTTTGTTATCTGGTTTTAAATAAATTATCTAATTATCTTATCAATCGGCCGATAGTTTGGTTTCTCGGTCTGATTAGTGAAACTTAAAGGCAAATACTAGGTAAATATTTTGCACCTTTTTGCTCTATATACTTTTATACAATCTTCAACCCCATTTTTACTAACGCTAAAAACAACGTCAAAATATTCAATACAATTTTAATATAAATTTCGTCTACGAAACAACAATTTTTCTTATAAAGTCCTTCTTATACTTGAGACGTGGAGTGGCAATATAGTCTGCAGGTGAACCTAAAAACCAATATGCGTTGAGTTATAATGTCATTGTGCTCTTTAGCTAAGATTGTATAAAGGTCTTTGTATTTTGAAAAATATTGCCTGTGATGTACAGGGTGAATTTTGTGTTGGAAATATTATGCAGTTGGGGTTGTTTTAAAAGTCGAGTTGTCTAAGAATTGTTGTTCGATTCTTTCAAGAAAAATACTTTCGAATATCTGATATCAATGTGAACTGAAAAATGAATAGAAAATATGCTATGCTCAGTTTTTTTGTGTGTTATAAGGTTGTACAATTTTTTAAGAGAATAGAACAAGTTTTATTGTCAGTTCTTTAAAAAAACTGAATTTATATGAATTTAATGGAAAAATTGTCTCATTTTCAAACGAATTGATATAATCATTAATATATTATGTGCATATATTGCGGTATTTGTTTCAATAGTTCCGATTCTATTATTTTTTTCCAAGCAAACTAAAAAGAAGTTTTAAGCATAGCCGTATCAAAAAAGGTTTCATTTCATTTGTCGTTATTTTATTTATCCCAAAAAGTTTCAGATACTTGCGCGAATATGTAAGAAAAAAGGGTCATGTTGTCAAATTTTATGTTTCACGTCTAACTGAATTCCATGGTCTGGAAGTAAATTCTATCATGTCAAATTGCGAGGAATTGCGAACGGTAATTTTTACGATTTCTTTGATAGATTGTCAAAGGAATATTCTTGACGCCTTCAATCACTTGTATCTTGACTCGTAAAACATATAAAACACATAGTAAGTCACTGCACTCACCCCGAAATACACCCACGAACTCGAAAAAGGTTTGAATTTTCCTGTAAACAAAGCCTTCAATTTGGAAATACAGCTATAAACAGAATGTGAGGGTCCAATTGAAAACCTCTCTCAAAGTCGCGAACATCCCCGAATTCAAACCAAAGAGAAACACGTTTTCAGCAAAAAAAAAGAAATCTTTCATACAGAGTCGCTTCTCACCAGATTAACCGGAAGTGGCGTACTTTGTGTAGTTGACGGCACCAGCCGCCAGATGGCGCCGGAAATGAATGTCTGTTTGTCTTCCTTTACCACCTGAATTCTCTTTTCTGTATCTTTTTTTAAAACATTTTATAGGTTTTTTTGTTTGACAATAGAGTTTCCCTGCTTTAGAGGCTTTGTGTGTGTATAAAGAATTTTAATCATTAAGGTTTGTGTATCTTATTTATTTCTTGTTAGTAAAGTATTCATTTATTGAAGTTATATACATAGTTGAAAAACTGTTATATGATATCAAGAAGTATCTTCTATGGTCAAAAATAGCTATATTTCTACAAAAAATTAAGTTTTACTAGGAAAAAATGCGATTAAAATTTTAAGTTTAAAATTTACGAGTAAACGCTCGGGGTGTAATGACCTCTGTTTATGTGACGTGACGTCACCATTTGTCAACCAGTGTCAATTATAGCTCTTAAAAACAGTAAAGTGACTGTAGGTTATATCCGAACAAAGTGACTTTAAAACTTAAGTGACGCAACTCGTAAAAATATGGATGCGTACAAGTAAAAAGATTTGAAGTGGTTCTAGACCCTTTTTTATTTTTATTAACAAACTAATTTTGCATGTAAAGGTATTACATAGCCACGTATTTCTCGTGAAACAGCAAAACAGTCTTTTGTGTCCATATTTTCAATTGGCAATTCAGGACTTGACAGTTTGTACTGGTTTTATTTCCGACCTAAGTCTTGTCTAAGTGAGACATTATGTAACATGGGACAGATTTGTATAGGGTGGGAACGAAGTTATTGTGTCGATTGACGAGGGAAATCTTTTTGATATAAATAAACCTGCCAAAATGACTCTTTTCTGTCCAATGGAAAGTCAAGTAATGGTACCTGCTGTACAGGCTGCATTCGCATCGAGGATAGTTCTCAATGCAAATGCAGCATAGTGATTCATACCGTGGCGCGATTTTTCACACCCCTCGAAGCTTCCACATAATAAGGCCTGGATATTCCTTCTGATAGAGATGCTCATAGCCCAGTAGCACTCGGTGATTAGAAACAATCACCGAGGGTGGGCAACGACGGCGCGGTGAGTACCTGGATGGGTGACGGCTGGTTGCATGTTATCATGAGCGTCTCCGTGATTCGGAGGTCACGTTAAGCAGTCGGTCTCGGTTGATATCCCTTGATAACAGTCGTAAAACTCAGTTGGAGGCCTTCGGGCGGCTTAAAAACGTCCAACGCTAAGATTATGTAGCCACAACGTAGTTTTGCCAGTCCCCAACACGCACTTGGCCAGCGTGGGGACGTATGGCCTAAAGGGGTATTCTAGTGTAGAATTTCAAAAAAATCGATTTTTTTTTGTATATTTTCAAAGTTTAACTATTTAAGAATATGTCTACGAGAGGATTTTTGAAAATTTAAATTATTTTCGGAGCTATAGACATTTTACTGACCCGGCCTCCAAACTGGTTCGGTTGGGTCTAGTCGGACAAAAGACATTAGGGGTTCTCCGTCTACCTGAAAGGAGGCCAGAACTGCTCGATTGGAAGAGAGAAACGCAGAAAATAGTTGTTTTGAAGTAAAAGAAGGTCTGATGTATGAAGCAGGAATGGCAGATTGAATAAAAGTAAGTATAATATATCATTTCATAACTTTGACAGCGAAAAACTTTACGCGAAACTTTAAATGCGTTTTTCTCAGAACAGACTTTTTCAATATATTTGTCACGATTTCTCGAGTTCTACTGGACCGATTCACTTGAAATTTTCAGGGAATCTTCTTAGGGAATTAGAACTAGCCTTATCCCCAAATTTCAATTTTGACTATTTTTAAAAAATTCGAGAAACTCAAAAAAATGCTAAAAAAAATCGTCTTATTTTCAAACAGTCGCCATTTTGTCAAAAAATTTTTTTTTCACTCATCGCTAGTTCTGATTCTTGCGACATCATTGCAGTTTAATAATCTTTTTTATTTTTTCATTTCAGATGACTAGGAGGGTAGAAATCATGTCAAAACTCATCTGCCAATTTTTTGACGCCCCCCACTTCATCGGCTGCCAGTTTTTTAAATTTTTGACTTTTTTTTTTTTAATTTTTTTCTGTACTCTTGAAACATTAATAAATAACTGATAAAAAAATGGATGGTAAAAATATTGATTGCTTTTTTTTTACGACACTTTCAAAATGACCTAAAATTCATGTCTCTACACTAGAATACCCCCTTACCCTCTCCTAAGAGGAGACCCGAGCCCAGCTGTGAGACATTATGGGTTGTTGATGATGATAATTCCTTCTGACTGGAAGAAGACCTTAAATCACATAGATTGGGTTCTTCTTGCAGTAGTGTGCGTTAGACATGATAGGGATCAGGGATTCTTAGTTGTTGGCTGCATCACCACGATGTAGTTCTCGTGAAGATCGATTCCAACCTGTTATAAAAAAAACACAAACATAGGTACGACATTTTATACCTTCTCTTTAATATATTAATGTACTTTGTTAAATGTAAACAGCTCGGAGTTTGGCCCCTGTGCCTCGGAGAGCACGTAAAGCGGTCGTTCCTACGCCTGATATCTTCCCGGTCGTGTCGGTTGACCGTCCCATCGGTTTATGAGAGAGAGGAAACAGAGAGTACACCTGTGTTTGTGAACTTGAGCACTATAATATCTCCTGCGTAGTTGGTTGTTCTCCATTGAGAGTGGCCGCCGTGGACGTAATTGGTTAGGATAACATCAGAACCATATATTCCGTTAAATCTCCTGGAAACAATAGAAAGGTTCTGAAACTTTGTCGTTCTTTTACATTAAATTGACATTAAAACCTCCCAAGAGAGACTGTTTTAGCACTAGACACGAGTATCCTTTCTAAATAAGAGGGGTCCACTTACAGGTCGGATATTTAATGTGCTATGAAACATGAACATAAAACTTAAGCACCCGGTAAAGGATAAAGAAAATTTTTGAAGATCGATCTTAGATTTCCAGCATCGAGCTCGACCCCAGTCTTCGATCTCTTAAATTATATGTGACCCTTCCTAAATAGCTTATTGCATTCACTTTGCCTTGTTGTTCAAGTAGACGAGGTCAATTTTTTTGTCGTGGGGACTTTACAAACACACACGGGAGAGCCACTCTTCGTCATGAATGGGCCGACTCGACCGAAGTGACACCACGACCTCACAAAAAACCTGTGTGACACTGTGTTTTACCGAGTTAATGGGGATACCGTACTATCCTTTCGCACGATCTGTACCGTACCCCAATCGGAAAACTTCCCCCATCTCGCAAAGGCGCCGGCCTTTTCATTAAGTAAAGAATGTACTGGTTGAGATATAAACCAAAACTTTAATCACAATTCTGAACTAATATTATAATGCTACTCAAATTGAAAAGGCAGACTGAAAAAAAAGCAGAGAATCAAAGTTTTTGAATAGCTGCTAGTATATAAGCTAGTAGTAAATAAGCCTTTCCTTCGAAAGGAGGTTAAATAAAGGTGAGCAGAGAATAAATTTAAGATAGAACGTATTAAAAGCCCCTTGCGTTTTAAAACTTTTTACCTTACCTGCATTTTTATTTTTTTTCAACACAGAAATTAAAATTATTTTGGTCTCGTCAAAGCAAGTAATCAGCATTTTAAAGCACGATATAAAAAGCTACTGTAATTGCTCAATGCATTGGAAGCACTACGATAACCGCAATACGATGGGGTACGTAGGGGACACCCCAGCCAGTAGACATATGGGCACACCGTGCATAATCGCGTTAACCATGAGACTGTGAAAAATGGCGGGTGATGTTTCTGTGAATATTTTATGTGTTTGGTTCCGCAGTTTTTGTGTCACATATTTTCATTTAATCGCAAAATGGCCGACCGTTACTTTAATAACGGTGTGTTTTGTTTACTGTTAATCTTTTTTCGTAGACAGATAAATAACGAAAGAATACGCGGTAATAATAATAATAAACGCGATATATAATAATAACAGCGATACACAAAAATTTCAAATTTAATATTGAATGACATATATGTCATTAATAACAAGATTTTACCTCAAACGAATCTTACTCATTAACAATGTTTATTCCAGCGCAATTATTATAATTACATTACTTGTTAATAGCCTATATGTCAACTATTAAATCATCCTAGTTTGCGTCTTTCATGCGATACATCATTCTTTGAGTAATGGGAGGGGAATAGGAAAAAGGGGAGCGTGGCTTTCCCACTTTTACCCATTCCCATTCCCGCCCCATTGGCACGAATGAGCCGGCCCGACCGGAGTGATACCCATAGCTTCACAGAAAACCGGTGTGAAACAGCGCCTAAGTGAGTGAGTATACCGGAGGCTCATTTTTTTACGTATAGAAACCCCTTCTGGCCTTCACCCCACCGGGGTTTGCGGCGGGGCGGTGTGTCGGAATCGAACCGACTAAAACCACACGGTGTGCCACTCTGCGCCTGAGACGGGAGGGATCCGGGAACCGCTTTCTTACGCCATCTGGACCCAATACCGGAGGCCCATGCCTCAACCCCATCTCCCAATGGCCGGCAACGCACTTGTGACGCCTCTGGTGTTGTTGCTTACAATCAGGTGATACATCAGCCCGTTTGCGAAATATTCCATAACAAAACTAGATATTTATCAAGCTTGAGATGCGCGTGTATCTCTTAAATACCCGTTTTTCACCAAATACTTTTACCATTACGCAATCATTTATAATTCATTCTTATTAGCTATAAATAATTTCGTATCTTCCCTTACTGTGTTCAATCTTAATTAAGTTGCTTGTAAGACAGTTGTGCTGAGTCCCCGAGGGAGTAAACGTGAAAATATGTTAGTCGTATGTGCTTTCCTTTAATAATTAATTTTTAATTTATGCTTACTGTTTAGTGTACTGTTTATTGTTCCTTGTATTATTATTGCTTTCTTATGAAAGTATACTTCTTATTTTGTATAATTATAAGTTAAGTTTGAACAGATACTATCAAGAAAATAATATCGGTATTATTCTATTTGCATAAATAGTTATTTAACATGTCACGTGAAAGCTTAAATTTAGTATTTTACTGTGGGGGTTAGGTATGTTTCAATATTTTTGGGATAACCCGATCACAGTAATACCACGACATCACAAAAGTAACTGTGTCAAGTAATGCTATCGTTGTTTTTTACCAAGTGCTTACAGGAACACCATACGCAACGTGTGCCTTCAAAGAGCGTTTATACACCTGTTTTGAGGAATATATACAGTTTAATGTGACTTTTTAATGGCGATGGCTATGCTGTGTTCTTTAATATTCTCCATCAAAAAACACAAAGGGACATTTTACTAAAAATACCATTAAAAAACTCAGAAAATGTGTTTATCAAAACAAAAATGTACTTTTAAAATACGGAACCCTTTTAACACGTCACGCCTCATCACGGTCCACGTCATCGACATTCAATTAGCCACGGGCGATATTGACGGTACCCTAGACAGGGGTGCCACGTCACGGAGCTCACCGTCTATTGACATATTTCAGTTTATTGAAAAAGCTGATTTGAAGGCATAATTTAGAAAAAAATATGGTGTTGAGAACTGTGATGATATATGTATATTATATCGTACAGTACTCGTAGAATTGTATTAAAATCAAAATCAAATTGGTTTTACTTCAAGTAAGCCTTTTCATACACTTTCGAAAAGTTATATTAATGACTTTAGTTGCTTGGTTCCAAGATGTCATTCTCATAGAGAAGAACCGGCAAGTAAGCTCATATTCCTAGCATTTGTATTAGTGTAGAGGCACGCTCCGTAACGTAAAGTTTGGTGATTTGGCGTTCAAGGTGTCGTTAGAATCATGTTAGTATTTTAAGTGACACAGGGTAAACTAAAACTATAAACTGGCACTGGCACTGGCAACAGTTTTTGTTTTACTGTTTAATAAGTAAATAGCTCGTTAAACTCATCTTGAAAATAATAAAACGCATCATCATCTTGAAATTAATTAATTATTTGTGACAACATCGGTTTATAGTACAAAACAAACTCGCATAAGCAGCTATTTATTACCACTAACTGCTATTGAACCACGCATCCGTGACACTACAGTTTTAGTCTAATACTTTTTCGAAAGCAAACACAGTAAAAAAAACATTGCCCATGAAACAGTACCTTTGCCTAATTTACTAAGGGTGTGCACATTGCTGTACCGTTCTTATAACTATACAACAAATGCTTGCTTACACGTACTAAGGACAGGTACTTGGACCTTCAGACCCAAATCACCCATTCACGGTGCCTATCAATTAAACGAAGTCCTAAACCAACACAAAATCAAGCAAATCGTTAAGTAGGTCTACTAGTAATGTTACCAAATGGATTAAGCTATGTAACTCTCTTATCCCGGGATATCACTATTTTATTACCAATTACAATTATGCCACAAGAACACTTCTTTTTGAGACTACTTATTTTAATTATTGCTTTATTCCGATGTGTAAACAGAACCTATAAACGTAAATGTTAATAAATAATAAATTTTTCCGACATCTAAAACACAACACCACTTATTCCCAAGCTAAGCATTTGTGTTATTCACAGAAAACACTTAAACTTCGAAACATATTTGCAGATCATACAAGCATTTGATCCGACCCGGGAACGAAGCTGAGACCTCAAGCACAGCAGTCGCACACACTACCACTGAGCCTCCGAGGTACTCATAAAACTTATTAAATCTAAATAAATAAAATTGTATGATAAAAGTTTCAAGTATCATTCAGTATCTCTACAATATATTTATATCTCTACAATATAGTAAGATGTAGTAGGTACATTTATTAAGTTTGTATTGTATTTTTCATCAGAAACAAAAAAAACTTTTCAGCAATTTGTGAAATGAATATTTTTAAAATACACATAAGAAAAATATCCATTGGCTTTCGTACACATTACAAATATATTTTTTATGCAAAATTCACATGCGTATGTGCGAATGTAACCACTGAAATAACATTAAGAACTCAACACAGCTCAGTCCCTCTCAATCAAGTTGCAAAGACTTTGATCACAGGAGACACTGTGAGAACCTGAAACAATGATTATATTTACCTATAATCTTATTCTTAATATCTAGTAACACACTGTCGTGGTAATTCTGTTGTTGACATTACTAAACTAATATATACGTTACGTTAATAATACATACGTTAATCTCATGTGCTTACAGTCCATTTTCGGATATGTCACATCTCAGATTTCACAATGTTTAGTTCAGTACCAACTAAAAGTTGATCAGAAGTAGACGCTTACTGATCAGCAACATTAAAGTTAAGTTTTAACTCTAAATGTTAATATTATAAGAAATGATTACTTAAATAATTTACTCGGCATGCATTTAGACGATGTCTAAGCTTAGTGCAACCTGTCAAGTTTTACATCACACATTACACGTTTTAAACGTTCAACACAAGATTATGAAATGAAAAGTGATGGCCTTAGTTGAGTAAGTTAACTAATTTTGGCTATGACAAAGTAAATTTTACTTTTTTAGGTATTAAACAAGCGTGTGTTTCATGATTAACATATATTTGGTATTGAACTACTAAACACACTGACAGTCGATATAAGAAATATTGGAAAATAGACAGAAGCATATGAAATTTAAGTAAATATAACAGTAGCTAATTTTAGTGAGTTTTAGTTTAGCGATGAAATAACAGAATTACCACCATTATCTATCACCGAATGAACATGGACAAATACATAAATGTGTCATGAAACCCTGAAGTTCAGCGCTTTTTATTTATGTAATGGAGGGCAAACGAACATACGTATCGCCTGATGGTAAGCAATTACCGCTGACCATGGATACCCGCAATACTAGAGGCGTCATAAGTGCGTTGCCGACCTTTGGGAGATGTGGAGGGGGTGTGAAGAGGGATGGAGGGAGGGGTTAGGGTATGGGCCTCTGGTATCCTCTTTCGCTCGGTAAAACACAGCGCAAGCGCTGTTTCACGTCGGTTTTCTGTGGGGTCGTGGTATCACACCGGTCGAGCCGAAGCGTGGCTTTCCCACGGTAAAATGTGAATGCAGTAAAAAAAACATCATGAGACAAAGTTTAGTATTTCATCGTCCAATTTCACATTCAATAACCGATTTATGAATATGTGTTTATGAGTACAATTGAGTCAATCCTTGCGACTGATGCTATGTCATTCCGACCCCGTCAATATCCGTACAAACGCGGGATTGGCGTTTCTCGTGCGTTACATCACTAGAACAGATTAGTTGTGTTCAGTTTGCCAATCCCGTACAATTGGGGTTTATCTTTGAGGTGACTTAATTGGTCGCCATGTTTGTTTCAAAGATTTGCTTCTAGTTAAAATGGTTGTTTCGCTTGTTCAGATGTGTCAAATCAGTATTTGTTTAGAGCAAGTATCAAGTTGAGTGCCTATCGTCTATAGTATGAATATTACATTTTTTATAGAATTGTCGTAATTCTATGACAAGTAATATTTACACTTTAAGTGAACGTACATTATGTTGCGTTTTAAGTATAGACTTTTCATGTCAAACGCTAATTATATACATTTAACAAATTTGTCTCTAAATAATAATAACTAAAGAAAATTCTTTACATCCTTTTCTCAATCAATACTAATGTATACTATTATTATAAATCCGGATATAACTCTGTGTGTCTGTAACGATTTAGGTCAACGAATTGAGTGAATTACGGAATAGAGATAGATATAACCTTGGAAAAGGACATAAGGCTTTTTGACGTGATAATAGATATTACGTAAACGTGGGCGGTGAAGCAGGCAAGAGTCAGTATGATATATAAAAGCATATCATCTTTAAAATATTATTGTTTTGTTGACAATAAGCGGTCCAAATTCCTGGACGAGTTGTTAGGATCGCTTAGTGCTAAAAATCTATTTTTGAACTTTTTTTCTATATCTAAAGAGTTTTAGTCCTCAGGGACTAAGCCACTCCATTAGATCAACAATAAAACAAAATAAATCTACTCTATATCTATACAATAATATAATGTCATGTATATAATGAACGCCGCTTCATACCAACTACTTTATACAGCTCTATTGCCGTCTCCGAAAGGGGAACAGCCAATAACTCATTACAAACGCTAAGTTGTTTTAGGTTCTTTGTAATAAATAATAAATTATATTCCACGTCTTCGTTCCAGACACACTCCATCATAATATAATACACGGTGACTACACGGTTGGCCTAGTGGTTTCAGTGGTCTGGGAGGGGTCCAGATGGGGTAGGAAAGCGGTTCCCGGATCTCTCCCGTCTCAGACGAAGAGTGGCACAAAAAAAAAAGTGGTTTCAGTGGTAGCCACAACGCTTCCTACTGTGCCAAGTATTGTGGCTTCAAATCCTATATATGACAACACTTTGTGTGATCCATAAATTATTGTTCTAAGTTTGGGTGTACTTTGTGTCCGTTTCATGTATGTTTGTAAAGATCCCCGCGACACAGAATTTTATATTCCCAAAGCGGGAGTTGTCTATAAAAAAAAATTAACTTATTAATCCAAACTTCATCCTACAGTATAAAATTTTACAACACTGAAAAATGTATTAAAATGTTTAAGGTCGTATTTGTCTTAACACTATATATTTCAGTGAGACTTCTCTTAAACGAAGGTAGGCTGTCTTGGTGAACATATTTCGAGAATGTCACTTTGACGAACTATGTTGCATTTGGACGCTTAATCTAAGAAGGATTTAATATCGTGATTCTTAACCACATTATTGATATCACATTCTTCATGTGTGACTTTTGATATTTTAAACTATGACATTGAACTTGAAATTTGATATTTTTAAATTTTCGATAAACTGTGCCCATTAGCCCAATTTTCAACCATTTATTACAAAAGTTTATTTAAAAAAAAACAGTCTCCGTTGTGTTAAAACTACTTAGTTGTATAAACTCGACTTAAAAAATCTTACTACCTACATTAAAAAAGAATCCTATTTTACTTATACCAAAATTGAAGAAATACTGGCGCTATATTTAATGTAGTCGATGTAACTCAGAATTATGTAAGGGCTAATAAAATCGGTTAAATATTTCTCTGGGGGAGATAAAAGAGAAGTCGATTCACCTGATGTTAAGTGACTAGTGTTGCTCAGGAGCCAGGGAGGAGAGATAGAGAGTTTAGTAATAACGCACTCGATACAAATTTTCATACTGAAAACAACATTGGTTTTCTGTATGGCGTTTACTTCATCTTATCCCATACGTGACGTATTCAGCTTTCTGCTTATCACTCAATATTTTTATTGATTTCCTATAAAAATGATGATGTTAATTTACTTCTAACCGATTTACACCACGACAGTTATTCCCAACAAAAACCAGTCAACTATGCAGGTGATATTATGGAACACGATTGTGTGCGCAAACACAGGCACTCTCTGTTCCCTCTCTCACATAATGCCATGGTACAGGTATCCAACACGAACGGGAAGAAATCAGAAGCAGAACCTATGACTTGACGTGCTCAAGGCAGGGGTTATGACACCAACTCCGGGCTGATATTTAACATTTCTATTATCATCAAAACTCAATAACATTATTTAACCCGCACCTGGAATCGAACCCAAGACTTCATGATCTCGCCAGTCGCATACGCTAACCGCTGGACCAAGGAGGGAGTTATGAAATTACTTAGTGAGTATCGAAGTACTTTTGTCATTACTAAGTGCTTTCGTGGTCAAGCTCAAGTTAGCTGCCCAATAATAAACGCAGCATCGATTATTTTCTGCAGACCTATCTCTTAGTTCTCTAATTGGTTTATTTACACAAGACTTTACGTCACCTCCTTACTAACACACTAAGAGAGTATCAGCAGAGTCGTTTGGGTGTGATTACACCTCTTTGTGACACATGATAGTAAGAGTGATGCTAGAATGTATCTGAGTAAATTGCTTGGTATTTTAGATACACCTTAATACACCTGAAACTATAAATTTTATAATATTCTGATCTATTATTTTTAGAATCGACGTTTTATCTCAAGTTGAATATTAGAAGAAAAGTAAAACCTCAATAAAATGTTCAATGAATCAAATGATTTGATATATTACTAAGAAAGTCATGAAATTTACAGAAAAACTAAAGAGAATAAATATATATGTAATAGTCGGATTGTGTACATATGCTTCAAAAAGTCCTGCATCAATTGACTTCAAATTTTTACACCATTTAAAAATCGTTTTTTGTACAATTGCAGAGCTTATGTCCAGCAGTGGACTGCAATAGGCTGATGATGATAATGAAACTCATTTCAAAATAAGAATTTTTCTTATTAGCTTCTACACATACACACAAACATAAGCCTCTCTTTAGAAATGAGATGTTGATGTTTTTATGTTCACTATGCCACACTGGGCAAACTAGCTATATAAGTATTTTTACTTTATACGAGTATGTATAAAGACAAAATAATTTAGTATAATTTTGAATTTATATACTACACTACATCAACAATTCATCTTCATTATCGTCGGAGCACGTAATGTTACCCAGTGAATGTTTTGACAAGCTATTTCAGCTGAAATGTCAGTAGAAGTGTAGTAACCCAATAAAAACTTTCCCCATCATGTTATTAATAACGTAATTTCGTTCATGTCCAAGAGCAAGCTGTTTACTCTACGTGACGGGTACGTGACGGGAATTGAGACGACTTGTTAGTTACGTCGTTAAATGAAGTCGAAGAAAAATCATAATGCAGTCAAGTTGGGATGAGTTTTGGGTGACAAGGTGCCAGTACCCAGTACCTTTATTTATTTTTACTTCTATTCACTAAGAGTTAATATTCCTTTATTGGTGTTGAAATGCAATAATGTGTTTCTCAATTGTATTTTTTTTTGTATTGATTTGTAGCAAATTATGTGGCTTATAGATACTATTCAGGAATTATTCTATGAGGGTATTTTTTAATACATTAAAACGTTTTTTTTTAATCATTCTACAGATATTTTCTTAACTTCTTTGATAATGCACTGATACCTAACCACACGATATATTTCATTCATAATAATACAATCTTTTATTTCCATAATGAATAAATTATAAAACAAATACATTGGAAATCATTAGGAAATAATAAGTGCATGCATGAATTATGTGATATATTAAAGTTACTCATATATGCTATAGCTCATATATGCTATGCTATAGCTTGAAAGTTACCTGATTTAAATAAATTCAAATGAGAAATAATAAAGTAGTATCGAACAAATAAATCTAGTAAAGTTTTAGTTTATATGTATATATAAATTCCAGTATACATAATTCACAGTACAGTATAATAATATGGGCCCCTCAACGGGTAAAGGCCTCCTTGACTCTATGGTTGTGTGTCCTTTGTAAACCAGTTTTCACCTTCTTTTCTTACTATCTCATCAACCCATTTTTCCCTCGGTCTACCACTCTTCCTTTTGTTTCTTGGACCAGGTAGTTACACTCGGTGTCCATATTTTCTTACCCATACGTATAATATGACCCGCAAATATTCATTTTTTGCTTTCGGAAATGTATAAAGCATTTATTATTTTTGTCGTTTTTCTTATTTTCGGTGTTTCTTTTCTGTGTTTTCTTTGTACTTTTAGTGTACTCTTTTTATTCGCTCTCTGGCATACTTGTATTTTGTTTTTAATATTATTATTGTATATAACACAGCCATACGTTGCATTTAAATACTAGAAAGTATCTAAAACTAAAAAAAGGAAGGTGACTGAGATACCCAGAGATCAAGGCGCAGTCCAAACCGCTCAACCTGGAATCCTGAAATTTTGCATGTAGGTTCTTTATATAACGTCAGTGAGCACTAAGAAAGGAATTTTGAAAACATCTACTTCTGCGCGAGCGAAGCCACGTGCAAAAGCTAGTAAATTATAAAAAAGAGGTTCTCAATTCGATTGTACTTTATATCTTGCTTTTTTTAACTTCAGCTGTATCTTTTTTTAAACAATCAATTTTCATCGGTTTGTTTCTTTTTTTAACTATAATTATTATTTGAATAAATATAGAATGTTGTTTATAGAAAAGCGGGCAAGCAAGATGTAACGCCTGATTGTAAGCGATTACCATCGCCTTTAGACACCCGCAACACCAGAGGTGTTAGAAATACGTTGCAGGTCTTTGGCGGGGGGATTGGGGGGAGAGATTGGGGCTTAGGACGGTGAAACACAGCTCGAGCGCTGTTTTACACTGATTTGCTGTGGATCCGTGGTATCACAACAGTTGAGCCGACCCATTTATGCCAAAGCGTGGCTCTCCCACGTTATTTACTGTAAAATGTATAAATTTACTTTATTTTCAAAAGATTAAGACTTCCAATCGTTATTTTTAGACCATCAACAAATAGATCGAAGCCACAAAAAAGGTAAACAATGGGCACATTTCAATAACGCGACGTTTATCGAAGTATGCTTCACTTGACCTTTCCCCAAATCATAAAGCTATTTAAAGATATAGTTTTATCTCATATTACGTCAGTAGAACTAAAACATTAAGGCGTTAACACACTGAGAAGGGTAGACAGGCATGTGTAACTAACAATATTGTTGAGTAGATTCTGTTTCAGACAGTGAAATATGATTTGAGGAAGCAAAATTGTATTTTTGTTTAGTGTGTTGGTAAAATGGAGCAATATCTTTTTATTGATGACATAAAAGTGTAATCCTGGTTATTCTCAGCACTAGGGATAGTGGTTTTGTTTGGCTTAATCTTTTTCTTGGGAAAGCTGTGTTTCAGCGCAAATGGGTCAGCTCGACTTATATGATACTTACCTCAGCGCTCGACTTATATGATACCTACCTCAGCCAAAAGGAAACCATCGCTAAGCAATCCTTGCGTAGCTTTTCAACGAGTGAATGCAGTTACGGGGACTCAAACGCACTTCATCCCGGAATGTACCTCAGTACCCCCACCTCTGTACATAGAAGGACGGATTCAGGGAGGACTCCAGCAACTGTTAATGCGTTTCTGAAACTTCTTCCACCTCCCCAGATAGCCCGCCTCAGGGTTTAGCGGGTAGCAAAAAGCATTTCTCGCGTAAGTAAATGGACCTCCAGGGGCAGTTAAAGTAACTATCAGCATTCCTGTCGAGTCCATACGTACCTTAGCATCGCTCACCCACTGTTCGTGCTTTGTTATTGTATTCGAAAGCCGTTATTCGAGAATTATATTATCTCGCTTACTCATAACAAAATAACAAGCATTTCAAATTCCAATCACGGCGCACATAATCACTAAACTAACAAAGCATATGGTTCCGATAGTTTAATTATAACTAATTGATTACAAAACGTAAATACAAAGGTAATACCTTTCTCTGTTATAACATCAAAGCCAAAGACTCAGTGCTAAGCAGTAATTAATGATGATGAATGTACTCCAATTTCGTCTTAATATCGTACGCTTAAAGATCATTACTCTATACGCTATATTAATGATATAATCATTTTACTCACTAGTGCTTATAGAAATGCATATATGTGCTTTTACAATCTTGTAGTTAAGATAAGATTTATGCAATTATAGCTTTTATGTAGCCGGTTTAAGGTTTTAAAAGCTGCAGATGTGATTTGATAGTTTCATGGTAGTCATTTAATGATGTCATGAAGGACTTGCTTTGATCCTATTCGCTGTGTGTGGTATAAACTTAAGTGTTTAAGCGTGTATAATTGATGTATTGATTGTGATATTCTATGAATTTCCACTCATCTCTATTCAAAGAAAACAGTGTTATATGATTCTGATTACACCTGTCTGAATCACAAATCGATCGTAAATGGAAGTATTATGCTTATTGTTTTATTACATTATCATTTTTTCTATCAAAATCACTGCTATTAAAAAATAATCTGTGTAGAAATAGCTAACATACCTAACAATCGCTCAAAAGACTCATTTTTCCAAATCTTATAAAAATATACTTTATTTATTAACCGCCTTCAAAAGAGGGATGAGGTTATCAATTCAACTGTACTTCTTTTTAGTTTGTTACCTCAGAACGTTAGGTTGGGTGAAACCTAGGCGAACTGGGTGGTGATTCTTTTTTTATTTGAAAGCTGGTGTTTCCATTTCAATTTGGTCCAGTTCTTGAAGACTTTTTTTGGTAAAATTTATTTCAATTACAATAACAAAAATTATATATATATAATGTATGTATTGTCGTCAGTGCGAGATCCGAGGCACGTTGATGCAAAGTCATCTCAATATGCTGCTATATTGTGGGTCACCAAACAACATTATTGCATTGTCTGCATTCACAATAAGTACGGTGACCATTACTCTTGGATTCTGCTCAGGTTTTTCATCGGGCAGAGTAGAGTCACGTTGGCAGTCTCATATATATATTTAATTAGCAAATTTATATATCAAAGGTAAAAATGTTACCTTCTGAGCACTTGGACCACCCGTCCCATAGTAAAACTTATCCGTTACCAATAGTTGCGGCCTATCAAAGGGGCGCAACTTCTCCGAACTTTGGCAACATTCGTTAAGTCCCGAGTCAGTAACGAGATTTTTTTCAGATTAGTTCGCTTTAGTTTAATAATGAATAGGATTAATCAAAGGAGAACTTTTTTAATTTGGTCAAAGTTTCCGATAGTATTTGAAACGGTTTTTATTAAAATAATCTTGGGACTTTTAAAAAGGAAACTATTTTGAGAGCTGAGATAGGAGAAGAAAGAACTTTAAGGATTAATCGAATATTAGATTTACAGCACATATGACGTCATTGCTTCATTAGTCTTCAGCAATCCACTGCTGGATATACGTCTCTCGCACGATCCTCTGCCTCTCGCATTCAGCTTCTGTTATCCGTGTCAGGCCTATAATGACGTCATTTTTAAATAGATTAATTTAAGTTAACGAAGAAAAAGTGTTAAAAACATAGTGATGTAGAAATTGTTTTTATAGTTTCGCTATTATTATGTATTGTAATTGAATACAATCAGTTTGAATTAAAGGTATTTTTACCACAGAATAAGTTATAGCTAATAATAAAACCTACATAAACACATGAATATCTTTTTTTATTTAATAATATCTATGAATCTAAATGTATGAAAATTTCATATTGTGTTTGTTATCGAAATCCTGAAGGCTTGACCAATTTTTATGAAACTGATGAAATTAGATTTGAACATAGAACGCAGGCTATTTTTGATACTTTTAGGTGATAAAGGAGCTTTATCAAGTTTTTTTTAGGATTTGGCATACAATATTTATATCCCGAAATTTTTACCTATAAATTATATGGCATATCGTCTTTTGCAGTGTCATCTGGTATTTTATAATATCCATTGGTGAAACTGGACATAAAACATAATTATTCATCAACATCATCAACAACCCATAATGTACCACTGCTGGACTCGGGTCTCCTCTCAGGAGAGGGTCAAGTACATACGTCCCCACGCTGGCCAAGTGCGGGTTGGGGACTGGCAAGACTACGTTGTGGATACTGCTACTGTGGCTGTGGTATCCTGTCGTAGGATGTTTTTAAGCTGCCCGAAGGCCTCCAACTAAGCTTCACGGCTGTTATCGTATGATAACAACCGGGACCGACTGCTTAGCGTGGCCTCCGAATCACGGAGACGGTTATTGTTTCTAATCACCGAGTACAACTGGACTATATTAGTGATAGTTATTTGGCCATTTTTTTCCTTCTAATAATCCTACTATTCACTAGTTGTACAATTTAGAATAACATGTTCTTAACTATGAGCTGACAGTGTTTTCTATTCAAAATAGCAATTTGAATTCGAAGGGAAAAGGACGGGTTTCTCCGATTCAGTTGAAGACCTTACAGAATATAAAAGAATGCACTAGGGTTAATCAAGGAAGATATTCCCCTGGTGTGGATATCGATCCAATGCAATCTATATGCAAATCTGCGTTCCATCCAATTAGAAATGACTTATTTTAGTACCACATGTGCGGAGAAAACGCGACGGTTTCAAGCTAGATTAGAATCCTGGTTTGTTGTAAGGGAGTTCCCTTAAATGTACGATACATGATAGAGTTACGGAACCCTTCCTGCGCGATTCAGGCTCGTTTTTATTCTGTTTGTACTATTTGTTATTATGGCGGCAACAAAAAAGCATCATCTCTGATAATTTCAACTGTCTTACTATCACGGTATATAAGATACAGCCTGATAACTTGCGGACGGATAAATAGACGGACAGCAAGGTCTTGTCAATAGGGTCCCGTTCTACCTTTAGGTTCAGGGCACTAAAAATACAAAAGTACGTTTGTACCATAGTACAGGTTAGTAATGGGGTCTCGTTTTACTCTTCGAGTACAGAATCCTAAAAATACAAAAGTAAATATGTAGCATAGTTCTGGGCTCTGTTATAACACTGCCTACTTTGGAAGCATACAACCATTAGTATAAGCTACACGACGTTGTTATTTATAATTTAATCAATTCTATTAAATTTCTCACAATATTATGGAAAGAAAAAACGCAGCTGTCGGCTGTCCTAGTGCGAACGTAAACATTCTAGTACAACTCGTTACGATAGATTATTGCATTGTCGCGTCATTTGCATCTGTTAACGCCTGTTTGCATAGGGTTTCTTAATAGACGATGTGTGTAGGGTAGCTAGTAACGTAATCTGTTCAAGTGGTGTTGCTGTGTCTTATATAAGGGTGACATAATTAAACTACTAAACGAGATCTCCTGTCCCTAAATGGGTATTCCACTGCGTGAAGAAAATAATTTGAATAGAGTCTCATATTTAACTTAGATAATCCGAAATTTAAGTGCACATAATTACTTACGCTTTGTTTTTTTTTCAACATGAAATTATCAACTTTTTCATTTTTAATTATGAAAGAAGAAAAAAGAAGGAAAAAATTAAGAAGACAATAAGACTTTTGTTCATTGCACATTATATATACACATTGGCTGACTCGGTGGCAGAGCGATAGCGTAACCGATTGCTGTGCTCGAGATCTCGGGTTCGAGTCCCGGGTCGGCTCAAATGTTTGTATGATCTGCAAATATTTGTTTCGGAGTTTGGGTGTTTTATATGTATAATGTGTATGTTTTTACAAATAAAAGTATTTATGTATTTATATAAGTTGTCCAGTACCCATAATACAAGCTCCACTTTGGACTAGATGGCGTTGCGTGTTAAATGTCCAAAATATTTATATATTTATATTTATTAACGATTAATAAAAAGTCTTATTTTCTTCTTTTACTTAAAACATTTGGCTAAAAATTCCTCCGTATAATCGCCTACTTGCATGCTAGAGGCACTCAAAGCCTGGTTGCACTGGGTGATCAGAAACACATCCTCGAGTGGGCAGGGCGGCAGCACGGGACTCTTTCCTTCCGACTGACGCAGGTGCTTTCCGGGCACGGTTGCTTCGGGAAGTACCTGCACTCGGTCGCGCGGAGGGAACTGAGTCCCGCCTGCCACCACTGCGACTGCAGTGAGGACTCGGCCCAGCACACGCTGGCGGCGTGCCCCGCTTGGGCGCCGCAGCGTCGGGCCCTCACTGCAGTCATCGGAGGAGATCTCTCGCTGCCGGCCGTCGTACGCTCCATGGCCGGCGGCGAGAGCAGTTTTACCGCGGT
>PKRV01000262.1:1010587-1047604 GCA_003709505.1 Hyphantria cunea
AAAAAAAAAAAAAAAAGGGTGATCAGAAACAATCGATCGAGACGTTAGTACTTGGATGGGTGATCGCTAGTGGCATGATGCCCTGAGCGTATCCGTGATTCGGAGGCCATGTTAAGCAGTTATCTAAGAATAATCGTCGTGAAGCATAGTTGGAGGCCTTCGGATGGCCTAAAAACATCCAACGGCAAGATTACGTAGCCCGGCCGTAGGCCAGCGTGGGGACGCATGGCCTTAACCCTCCCTTACCGGAGACCCTCGCCCAACAGTGGGACATTATGGATTGTCGCTTATGTAATTTAAAACTATATAAGTGTTATTAGTAAAAATAGAATCAGAATGTGATGAAATTAATAATTATATTCTACATTTTAATAACTAAAAATGTTATCGTTAATTGAGAATTTCTCGAATTAAATTTCAATTTTTATTGTTCATCTGACTCCATAAGATAACAAAACACGGACCTTGAATTGATATTTTAACTGTCATAAAAATTTTCTCTCTCTTTTCAAGTAAGCGAGTGAATACTACACTCGTTAATTTTCCATTTTATTCGCCTACCTAACATGTTCTGCAAAAAACAGTGAAATCTCTATTTTTATCAGTAGACGTGAATACGGGACTCAAAAGCCTAACTAATTTAAATGTTGAGCGGTGTCCAGACGGTTGAGTCTACTCCAACAAATTGGATGTAGTCCACTTTATGAACCGCATCGGTTTCCGAACCGGTTAATGTCAAATAAAGTGGATTTTTTTCCTTTTGAAACGTCGTTGAGAGACAAGTGGACGGATAAAATGTTGTAATTCAAGGGATTTATTTTATTTGAGCAAGCAATAAACTTTGTTTATCTCAAAACGAAAGTTAATTTACTAAGTGGTATTTTTGAGAATTGTTTAGTTTATGTTTTTGATTTGTTTAAAAAGAACACATCATCATAGAATCATAGGACTTTTTATAACCATACATAGCGTTTTATGTTAGATGACAAAAGTTCAACCTTCGAATTCAGTTCACCCTCAGGGTCGCGAAGGTCCGATGACAGTCACTCCGTGGAAAAACTGATATTTAGATAAAACTGATTAAACTAGTAGCCTGTACCCTGATTAATCTTGAAAATAAAAAGACTAAGAAGATGATGATGTCGTGTGAAGTAATGGGAAGACGTGTCACCTAATTGGAAGTGACTATCGCATCCTTAGAATACTTGTACTCGCCCCCTCAATCACAAACTAGCGTCAAAATATTAAAACTTACCTTTCAATATAGG
Organism: Hyphantria cunea; assembly: GCA_003709505.1. Lineage (NCBI taxonomy): Eukaryota > Metazoa > Arthropoda > Insecta > Lepidoptera > Erebidae > Hyphantria > Hyphantria cunea. The sequence continues at coordinate 1,011,856 of PKRV01000262.1, forward strand.
TACAATGGTTTTCCTCTCAGTGTGGTGACGAATTGAGGATACGGAGAGTCACCTGCCCCTTCTTTTCCTTGTGGAAAGCCCTCGGATGCCCTCCTAGTGGCATTTTGCACTCGAACCGACTAAAACCACACGCCATCTTCACTAGAAGCTGGGGAAGTAGGTGCACCCTAGAAAGGAAAACCTTGGAACCCCGACAAACCTTGAGCCACCTACATTTGTAGATGGCCCTCTCCTGTGTGAGAACTCCGATGTTCCCGTTGCTGTCCCCCAGGCCGCTCATGCTTCGCAGTATTCGCGTCGCTACCCGTGCTTGCTTCTGCTAGGTGATAGATGACATCATCTGTCACACCCAGGCTTGCATTTATGGAGGACAGGGTGTCACCTCTTCTATTCATCCCGTGGGTGTCATAAGTATCAACTAGGAAAGCAAATTATGTAAGACAACATCACTGGCAAGAGAAGGAAATGGTGAACCAAACTCTATTTCAAATGTCTGGCCAGTTTCGTGTAATTAGCCAAAACCTCCTTGGAGCAGTGAACTGCTGAAGGGACTTGATGCAATGTGATGACGATCCAATCTCTCTAAAGTGCTTGTTGGATGACATTAGGCTTGTCCCTTATTACGTTATTAAGACTAAAATCATGACCTGAAAAATGAGAGCTTTTTATGTCCTGTACTGCCTCTTCTGTTATAAAGACTTGAAGCTTTTATGATATCAAATGATAATATTGCTATTTAGTAACCATCTAATTACTTTCTGACTATTATGCATGTTTGTATTGTTGTTATAGAATAAACGCTAGAAAATTGTACTTCTGAGCTATTTTTATACTCCAAAAATGTTTAATAGTCAAGTGTAGGGGCTCAGTTGGTATCCGAAATGCGTCTAATTTGTACTGTTCCGGTTAATTTAACTGGTACGGTTCATCCCTATGATATTTCGCTTGAATACCGAATACATGGCACGACAGAGTAATTTTAGACCGAGTTCATTCATACAGAGTTAATTTGTATTATGTTAATTTTGACATATTTTTACATGACTGAGTAGGTGGGTTAATATTAATAATACTATTATTTTAAATGCAGTATTTAGAATTTCCACCCTAGATCCACGAGACTAAATTTTCATTTCCATGACTTGGCTAGCTGTCATTCTAAGAATTTGTACTTTTCTAGGAATTTCCAGAATTTCCTTCTCACAAAAAAAATACAATTAAAAAATTTTTCACGAAAAAACCGACCGTCGCTACCTTCAACATACTCACTTGTGTCTTTAGAGTGGTCGTAATTGGGTAAATTATAATCTGGTAAGTAAGTAAACTGTTCCATTTTTTGAAAATGATACCTGCTCTAGATATATATCCAATGTTGTGGGAGACTTTATAAACACTCGTGGTACTGACAAAAAGAACTCCCAGACTCAGAACAACCGTTTCTAGTTCACATCATTGTCCCGTATGATCTTCAAACCCACAATAGTCAGCATAATAGAAATCGGCGCAGTGATCGCGTAAAGCACTACGCCAGGCGTGCTATCTATATAATTATACTTAAACTGAAAAAATAAAAAAGCACGTATCATTCAAAAACAAAACGTGGAAAAATCTGATGTCACTATCTCCAAAAGTGCTGGCCCAGAAACCACATAACGAGGCTTATCACGATGTAGTTTTTTCGATCACCTATGCTGAGTCACAGTTACGTGAGAGACAAGCGTTTGATCGAGCGGAATGAACCTCAGTGTTAGACAAGACTGTGGCAAGAACATACAGATAATAGAAAAGACATTAAAATAGCTAAAAAGTGTTGAATATTTACAGCGGTAAGAAATTACCGCCGCCCATAGAGCCGCAACACCAGTGGCATCACAAGTGTTTGCAAGTGGTTTTTGGGAAATGGGGAGTAGGATCGGAGGAGGGGTAGGGGTACGGGCCTCTGGTATCCTCACTCACTCTATGAAATACGGCGCAAGCGTACCACGGTAAAGTGTACACAGGTGTTTTGGAATGGTACATAGTTATATGTACCAATGCACCATATTATATTGCATTGGTACATAGTTATATGTACCAATGCACCATATTATATTGCATCTTTATTCATTTTCATACGCTAAGGCAATTTCTGCAATTTGTCTCCTGGTTTTTTGCAGTTTCTAACTACTTTGTATCTAAAGTGTAACCCAAACATCTCAAATCTTGTCATCTCACGTTATCTAACTTACTTTTTGGCTGTAGATAGCATGCTTAACGAGGGAAAATAGTGTTTCAGTAAAAATATACATAAAGACATACTCTACTTATACTAGATACATTATTTGACTCTTCTATTCTATATCTTTGTAGCGGTCTTGTGGGCTCCACTGGAAATCACTTGGTAGACATTTGTGGCGTCGAGAGTAGTACGATATTCTCGTCTCGAGGCACACTAACAAGGATGTCTTACCTTTTAAAATTCCTAGTTATCTTCATGTTTGAAATGTATGCTCGCTGCTCCACCCGCGTTCATGTCGGTTATCACAAAAAAGTTGCCTCGTCAAGGTCCAATCTATCCCTATATCGAAATTCATGTTACTTTACTTTCAAATGTTACTTTCAAAATTATAATATTAGTATGGATGTGACAGATTAAGTAGTAATTTTGCCACTTATTACGCGAGTTTGTCTACAATTAAGGTTGGTAAGATGTAAGCATTCAGTACGTCCCTGTATCTCTCTCCGCTTTTACTTTCTTCGGGAAAAGATGTGTGTATGGACTCTTTCTATTTGACTATATTCAAGTGTGTTCTTTACTGTATCTCGGTTACGTTTGTTGCGTTACGTCAAATTAAGTTGAAATAGTAAGAAACTCTAATGCTTTTTAAGTTTATTTACTTTTTAAGTCTATGTCCAGCCCAGCAGTGCACCATTAAAGGCTGATGATTTGATGTGATGGTAATGTGTGAAAATATTGTCTTTTTTATGAGTGAAAGCTACGAAAATGACTCCACTCTGCCTGATGGAATACATGAACAAAATCCAAGAGTGAAGGTCAGCATATACATTGCCAATCTCATATCTGAACCATTTGTAGCAAAACTGTGTTAGGTCTCTTGAAATTTAAACAATTTAATAAATCTACCATTTCCCAATTCGTTTTATAAAAAAATAAGTTAAATAAAAATATTGACGTGCTATCGCATTTTCAGTTTAACAGTCTTGATCATAATGTTGAAATTTCTTCTTACACCAGAGGACAGGAGAAGAATGTTCTTTTGCTGCAGTTACTGACTTAGCTAGATGACTTTGAGTTATTTAAAATGTTCGGTAATTAAACAACAAGTTTCCTATCAATTTAGGGGAGAAACAATGAACAAGTTTTTAATTAAATAAGTATTGGCGTTTCTTGAACGTGAATGTTACAATTGATTTGAAATGTTTACATTAAAGGCTGTTCTCATGAATAAATTACTCTGAAAATAGGTATTTATAGCAAATTATATTAAAATGAAACCTTTTTCGAATATAAAATCTTTGGTAAATAAGATTACTATGCTTTATACTTAATGCGCTTTGAATCAGATTCCTTTATATTTAAAACAAAATATTTAATAGATCCCAAGTGACTAACTAGGTTACTTTGAAAGATTGGGCTATCTTTTGCTTTTTACTTTTTAGGTAGGTCGTCTTTCAAACCCCTTGACATGCAATTAACGTATTATTTAAAATTGGATGACATATATTAAACCTCTAAAAGAAATTTTTTGCTGAGTACTAACTGAATTTCAATCTCGGTCAGATATTTTTTAAGGTCTAGTTTTGTACTGTTTTATTTTTTATTTTTAGTTGAGTAACCTTTTGGTGAGCAACTATGATTCTTCGCTATTCGAAATACTATCTTACTTAAACTAAACCAATGTTTACCGTGGAAGAGTTACGCTTCGGCACGAATGGGCCGGCTCGACCGGAGTGATACCACGGCCTCGCAGAAAGCCAGTGTAAAACAGCGCCTGCACTTTGTTTCATCGAGTGAGTAAGGATACCAGAAGCCCATGCCCCAACCCGTCCCTCAAATCCCCCTACCCATTACCAAAGGCCGGCAGCACACTTGTGTCCTCAGGTATAGATACATAGGCGGCGGTAATCGTTTACCACCAGGCAAAATGTCTGCCCGTTTGCCCATTCCATAAAAAAGAGACATGACATAAAATGTTTTTTCATTTGCCAAATATCTCGATTTTTGATTCATTCATATTAGAGTTCTTATAATCTGTGTACAAAAGGAATCTTATTTTTGTACATGAAAATAAAGCCGACACATTTATTTCAATGGTGAAACCAACCCTAAATATTATTTTGTGGAAGTGACTAAATTGTTTCATGGCTTTTGATGTTTCAACTTAATAATATCAAGTTTGGTTTAGAAATAGAAAGGGTTTTGAATAAATTAAGCTAATATTTTATTGAATCGTCCAAAGCCAGTGAAAGCTATTCGCCAAATTGTTCTCAGTTCTGTGGGTTTGTTTTTACATTAAAATTTATGAAATGCCAAAGATTTGGGGCATTTGTGAGTGTTTTAATTATTTAGAATTATTCCAATCAATAGATCGCTTACAAAGTGTTTTTATTAAATAATTATGTAATAGAACCATGATGCTTAAAGTTCATATTGGTTAGTATACGCACTTCATATCTCTACTTTTTTGTGTACTGGCCCTATCTCAATTTGCAAATGGAATACCCTAGAGAAAATCTTACATAAGCCTAACTAACTTTATGCAGATCTGGTAGGATGTGCGTAGTCTACTGATAAATCTATCGTAGTTACATTTTTATAAGACTTTAACAAGCACTTGGAAAACGTTTACAAATATGTAAATTCATACTTTCCGACTCTTGATCAGTATAATAATTCTACAATAATTTCCTAGAAATGCTCCCAAGACATAGTCGATAAACCTTTTTTTTTACGTTTGGAGACAACACCACCGGGGTTTGCGGCGGGGTGGTGTGTCGGAATCGAACCAAGTAAAACCACACGGTGTGCCTGAAACGGGTGAGATCCGGGAACCGCTTTCTTACGCCATCCGGACCCCTCCCAGACAGTTGATAAGCCTAGTGTAACGCGCGTAGTCAAGATGGCGGCACAGCAACACATTATATTAGCACAAACTTATAATATTCTCCAATGCACATCAAGTAGAACAGCTAGAATATGAATTTCCCTGCATTTCTCCAACCGCAGCCATTTATATCACCCGACATTATATTATATATGAATATTATCGATCACATTGTTTATCATAATTATTCTAATATTTATAAACATACAATTATTATGTGATAATACAGAATTGTGTAACATTAAAGATTTATTATGCCGGAAGTACCATTGTATAAAAAGAGTACAGACGAAAAGAAAAACAATATTTCTAAGTAGCGCCGGAAGCTGACAAGCGGAAGGCGCCAAGATATTAATATTATTTAATATGAGCCAACTATTTACTTAATTATTAAATTATAAGGTTATAATATATGTGAGGTTGGAATCGTTACGTGTAACACTAGTTTAGAAGTCAGGAATTTGCATACATATATTGTTTGCAAATTAAATGATTGTTATTATTTTTTAAAATGTTAGTAACAATGTCAAATAAATAGACATTATTTGACATTGTTACTAACATTTTACATCAAGTAATGAATTATTAAAAAAATAAAAACCGACTGCGTCAATATCATATATATAACATATAAGTTATATATATACATTCGTAATCACCGTTAAAAATTCTTTATTTTGATAACACGCTTGATGTATTTTGAAAACATTTTTTTTGAAATTACTTTTTGGCTCCAAAAATCCATAATTTTGTTTTTTTTTTAATGTAGATGTACTCAGTGTTACACTCACGACTGATACAAATCTATTGATACCGCTCACATTAAAAAATACGACAAGATGTTTAGGCTCTAGGGCGCGTCAAAGAAATATACAACATACATACATACACTCGAAAAACGAAACCCTCCTTTCGCAATCGGGTAAAAAAGATGTATATAGTATGAATAGATTTATTCAAGTGTTGATATTAATGTGTGAATAATTACGCTAAGCACAGATTAATATTGTTTAATAATTGCTTTTCAAATTATAATAATATTTTTTTTTGTTTTGAAAAATACAACTTCCGCATTAGAAATATACATCCTGTGTCGCTGGGTACTGTACAAACATATATGAAACAGACGCAAAGAACACCTAGACTCAGAACAATAATTTGTGGATCACACAAAATGTGCCAGGTAAGATTTTAACCCACAGTACTGAGTCAGTGTCGTAGAAAGCGGGGCTTGGTGCATATTTAAACCACAAGGCCAGCCGTGCTGTCGATTATTTGCTTCGGGTGGAGATTGATTTGTAGACAGAAGAATTACTGCAGATAGACAAATAGTTTGACTAACTAAATGCAAATTACGGTTATATGTGCATATTTTCTTAATGCAGGATAATGAATCGTTAAAAGAGGATGTTTAGACTAAAATGATACAGTTTTTAGCCTCACAGAAAAGCAATGATTATTTTTCATTTGAGGGAGGTTTTCGGAGCTGAAGAGCTCGAAGTTCTCCCCTCGTTTACAACAACACAACATAAACATCTGTACTTCACTATATTTCAGTTAAAAATATCACTCGTGACACATTTTTTTTAAAATAACCATTAAAACCGATAGTAACAGTAATACTATTGTACTTATTGCTATTGTACTTTATTTACTCATAATATAAGCTTTGATATATTTCATTAAGCTCTGTATAGAGTAAGCCGTCGATGTAATCTAACAATAGACAGCATAGAAACCTTACATCTCTCACTTGATACTAACAGAAATCTTTCGTGGACAATGCAAGCGAATGTAGTCGCCTCGTCGAAAAGCCTCCATGAAAGGCTCAGACTAATTCAATGGCCTCCAACCATAATATCAAAATCCTATCAAACGGAAACTCGGTATGTACCTTAAAGGATAGTGGAGAGAGTCTGGGGATATACGACGCTTCGTACGAGTAATTCAAATTTTATTTTTAGGCTTCAGTATCTTTCAGCAACCGGGATGGTTTTTCAGATAAACTTACACCTTGGAAGCTTATTTGGTAATCCCGGTTGACGAAATATTAAGTAATTGTATAGATACACTTTATTTTTCGACCATTGGACGTTTAGATATGAGATAGCTTTATAATTATATCAAATAGTAAGAGTATAAAATAAAAAGGAACGCTTGTTTGTTCAGGAAAAAAATTAATGGTTGAAAATTGTGGAACTTATAAGACTCTAAATAGAAGATACTCTTAACTTGTGATTTATTACTAAAATAATTATCTTGAAATCCATCCATTCTGTGTGGATGTTTGCCACTCTTAATTCTAATTCCATACAATAAGAAATTATCTATTGTAATAGTAAACATATACTACTGTTCAAGGTAGTAGAACCACGCTGATTTCATCAGGAGGGGCCGGCTCGACTAGGGTGGTATTATCCTCGCACAGAAGACCTACGTAAAATGACAACGTTCGTGTTTCGTTGGTGAGTGCGAGACTCGAGGCCCAATGATGCAGAAGCATCACTAGGCCGCAATGGCGAGGGTCGCCGTGCTGCATTGTTTCATTGACTGCATTCGCAATGAGTATGGTGACCAACACTCTTGAGTTCTGCTCTTACTATCCATCAGGCAGAGTAGAGTCATTTTGGCAGGCCCGTATATTAAAAAAAAATTGGACGTCTGACACATAACGCCATCTATCTATATACTAAGCAGAATACATCAGAATACTAGATTGACTGATAGAATGCTTTTTTTCTATATACAGACATCATCTTCCTAGTATTTACTATTTCCAAGATTTGCGGTCGGCCCGGTTTTACCTGAATATCAGTTTTTACACGGAGCGATTGTCATTGACCTAACCTGAGTGTGAATTGAATTCTAAGGTTGAAGTTGTTACTGAATTCCCAATAACGATTGTCTTAAATGTTCATAACAATCGTGACCGATAGCTTAACGTGTTCTCCGAAGCACGGCCGAGAAATCCGGGCACTTTCATACTTCAGTTATTAAGAATTTCTTGCGAGAAAAACCTAACAGCAGTTCGACCCGGGAATCGAACTCGAGACCTCTTGATCAGCAGTCCCTCACGTTAACCAGTAGACCAACGAGGCAGTTCTAGATACACACATATTATACATATAAAAAAAAAACAAAAAAAAAAACAACAACCCATAATGTCCCACTGCTGGGCTCGGGTCTCCTCTCAGGAGAGGGTTAAGGCCATACGTCCCCACGCTGGCCAAGTGCGGGTTGGGGACTTATACATATAAAACACTCAAACACCGTAACAAATACTTTCAAGTTATATATGTATATAAGGATAGTATTATATATGTATATAAGTCCTACCCGGGAATCAAACCCAAGATTTCAGCACAATAGTGCAAGCCAAGGCAGTCGAATATGATATTTATCTACTTTATTTTACACTACACCTCAGTAATTTATCACTGAAACAGAGAGATTTATCACTGAAAAAAACCGGCTACCAATACTCAAACCAAGTTAGATCTTGTATCGAGGTTTATCACTGAGCCGTAGCCAATAATGGAGCCCCGTCTAGACACTCTAATAAAACTAGGCTTATAAGGACTTGTTTACCCAGCTAACGGAGTTTTGAGTGAAGGGAGAAGTTTTGAAGCAAGTCTTTAGAGATTTAGAGATTTAAGGATTTGCCTGTAATTCCACTTGTAATGATCTAGTTGTAACGTTGTTTAAATTGATACATTTTGTAAAAGGGGACAAAATCAACAGACAAGGGCACAACTTGGTATTTCTGCAAAGACTTTCTTGCAACCACTATAAATACAATACAATCTTGCTTAACCCTGCCATCTACATACACACATTTTTTTGGGTTATGATATTATTGTTTCAAAATAGTTAAGAAAAAGATGTACATTTCTGAAAATTAATTATAACGAGCCTAAAAACAAAAAATATTTTCTTCTCAAGACAAAAAAGAAAACACTACGTACAACTCTTTGCAGCACTCAGAGAACGACATCATATAACTGCTAACAATCTATTTACTAAAACCCAAACTAATACAATTTCGTTTCCATATAACATAGTTATAATAAAGCACCCGTGGGTAGCGACCTTATAAATTATTTTAATCAAACACAGGCCTCGCTGTTTTCATTTAATTTTCCCCACACAAAAGAGATACCTAAATCTAAATAAAACTTATAATCTAAATTTAATGGCAGTATCAGTACACCAAACAAAGAGCTTCTATCAAAATTTATCTTCTAGGCTAAACAATCGCGGTATAAATCCTGTAATCTATTTGTAGGCGCCTACCGGAAGCTTAGGCAAGAGCCCAATGAGAGGGGAAGGCTTAATTGAAACTTAGTCGCGGATAGGGTGACTACATCTACAGTGTTTTGTTTATAAAAGTAAGAGAAGTTTTAGATAAGGTTCTGAATTTACGATAACTTTTCACAATGCCCGATACATACGCATCTTTTGTAGTATTGACGGGGTGAAAAATCCCTTCGGATCTTCGTTTCCTTGGGGATCGAGGATGCAAAAGTATGTGATGTTCTCTAAAAATCACTCGGACCATCACTCTCAGGCGCTCTGCTTTAAAAAGGTCCTGAACCATATTTTTTAGGTCCCCTATAGGGTTGCCGCCTAACCTGACATATGTAGCAATCTACTAATATTACTGATATGTCAGTTGTTATTATTTTCACTGTAACTTATTTCTCAATCATGTTAGCGAAATGGTTCTGGAGAAAAAAATATTTTTTTATTTAATCACAGGCAAACGAGCATACGTATCGCCTGATGGTAAGCGATTACCGCCGCCCATGGACATCTGCAACACTAGAGACGTCACAGGTGCGTTGCCGGCTTTTGGGGGATGGGGAGGAGAATGGGGATGGAAAGAGGGACTGTGGTATGGGCCTCCGATATCCTCACTCACTCGGTGAAACACAGCGCAAGCGTTGTTTCACACCGGTTTTCTGTGAGGCCGTGGTATCACTCCGGTCGAGCCAGCCCATTCATGCCGAAGCGTGGGTCTCCTACGGTTTAATTTATATTTATTTATTTCTTTATTATTTATATCTTTTGTCTGTGTGTGAAGTCAATTTCGTCAATCAATCCTTTTGGTATAAAAATTACTATCCAAGAGTTCTAATAATTATGAAATCTATATTTTTGACAAATTTCTAGTGGTATTGATTTTTAAAGCAGCAGTGAAGTATTTTAAGACACTCATTATACTAGTAACTTAAATTGAGTATAGATATACTGTTTGGGATGATAATAATGACATTATACAGCTTATACACGGCTATCGTCATCGTTTCGTATTACGAAATATGTCTATATATTACTGAATCTACATATCATACCTAGATAAATTATAGCCAAACATTTATAACAAATGATTACGTTAATCATAGTTATTCATCAGTAAGGATCCAAGCAATAGAAAAACAAAGCCGTCAAATACTTTTCGGAATATCCCAAAAAGTAATCTGAAATCTTGGCATTCCTACTTAAAGGGAGCGGTTGTGTCGACAAGTTATTTCGGGAATTAACGTACTTGTACACCCCAGCGTAACGTGCGGAGGTCCGTGTTTTTAACGTGCCTATGGAACAGCACTCAGAGCTGCTTTCTAATACAATTATCTAAGAAATCGTCTGTACGCTGTAAGTATGTCACTTTGTGATCAAATTGTATTACACAATATTCCATTACATAGCTTGTTCATTTTGTACAAAATATCGTAAGTAATATCTAGAAAAATGTACAGATAAAGCAGGTATATTATGTCTTTTTTACTTTACCGGCAGTACAATGAAAAAGGTGGCGACTTCCTCGTACAGCGCAACAGCAGCATACTACAGCGTTATATACCGAGGTTACACCAATATAAGGAGTGACATTACTACACGGAGTATACAATACTAATAATTCTGAATCGCACAATAGAAGTTCTCGCGCCGATTATCATAGATACAACATCCCAACAGAAACTGTTGGGCCGCGGCCCGTCACGTATTATCAAGTCGCCTGGTCGGAGACCCCTCCCGTTGTGTTAGACCTGGTCACCCACAACTACCATTCAGGGCCATCAAAGGCACACCCATTACCAGCAAACAAAAATTTGATGAATCGTTAAGAACTGTTTTCCATTAACTATCTGTAGTTAATTTTGAGATAGTCTAATTTTTTTTTCAATTTGATTTTTCATTTTTTAAAGACTACTCCTGCGTTAGGAATATACATCCTATGTCGTGTTGGACTTTACAAACATAAATGAAACAGACACAAAGAACCCAGACTCAGAATAACAATTTGAGTATTACACCCATATGGAATTAAAACTAACATCATTTGGTGTAGTAGAAAGCAGCGTGACGACCGTTTAAACCACAAAGCCAACTGTACAGATTGATTCAATACTTTCTTGTACTTCAAATTTAGGATCTTTTTTTACTTTTTTTTTGGAAAAATTACACATTGTAACAGAACAAAGCCTCTTTTTTAGGTTAATTTAGACCATATTTAAAAAGCTATTTTAAGTTGAAACTGAATATCTTGGCTATTGAAAACAGCCACAAGGAATTGGTACTGTGGAGGAACGGGTAACATGTTCCTCCAATATAAACGGAGGATCCTCCGACCAGGCGAGGTGATCATGCCTGGCGGGCCACGCACACTTAAATAATAAACAGCTTCATATTGTGTAACAAGTACGTAACATCTGGCTTTTTTTAAACTGAGGCGAGGGTAATACCACCCCGGGCGAACCAGCCCGTTCGTAGTAAAATCAGCGTGACTCTACTTGAAAACTATCTTCAGTAGCTAGCAGTAGTAGTTGAAATGCTTTTGCATCATTGGGTCTCCGATCTCAAAATGAAAAATAAAACGGAGCAAAAATTTAGATGTGGTTATTTTCAACTATCACAAGAACATCTAAAATTAAAGCCAATATCGATAACTGAGTTAGTAAGTTTACAATCAAACAAATCTAAAGACTTGTCAGTCAACTTGTTTACGAACAGATCGTTCGAACTTACTTGCAGCCAACAAATACCTATTTGCTGATGCTTTGCGAAGTTTGTCATTTCAAACATGAGGGTAGATATCTTCTGCTTAGATCTTTGGAATCGACTTTATTATTTCTTAAATTACTGGCTTTATGATTTATTTTTTTACTTTGGGAAACATATATCGAATACGCATTAATGTTGAACAAATGTTGAGATCACATCTCATCAAGAACATATAACAAACCACTGTTGAATATATACCTCTTATCGAATTTTTTTTGATTTGGCCTATTAAACTGGCCAGATTTAATGTAGGGCTTGTTACAAGTTTTCATTTATTAGAGAGTCTAAGAGAGAATCGTTATATTCAATATCTAATGATATGTAAGGTATCTTTATTAAGTGTATACACTTTATACCGTTTTTGACGATGTGAGTTGGGCACTAAATAATGTATTAAATTAGTTTACAACGAACAATCTCCTACTGAATTCAAATCAAACAAAGTGTGTGAGATTTACACTACCACTAAATGTAAAACAGCTAGGTACTAATCTAACTCTAAATGATGAAATCATAAGTATTGCAGATTCAACAGTATTCTTAGAAATTACATCAGACAGTAAACAAGACTATCTATCTGGAGCCCAGATAGATAGTCTTGCGGGTAGACTTAGTTCAGCAGCTTATGCAGGTACGTCAGCTCACTGAAACCGACACAGCTAGGCTAGTTTAATTTAGTTACTTTCACAGCGTCACGTCTTTTGGTTTTAATTTCAATTTCAATTTCAGCCGCCTTGCCCCAATGTAGTATACATATAAAAAAGAAATATATAAAAAGCCCCCCTGCCCCGTAGCTGCGGGGCAAGGGCGGCTGATATTGAAACGATTTTTACTCTACAAAAACGAGCCATCCGCTCAATATCAATCAATATCAATATGTATATAATTTAGGTGCTAAAGTCTCTCTTCAAGAGTTGTTTAAGGATATATTATAGGTATTTCAACTGTTGGATCACTATATATATTATCAAATATTTTGTTTATTAGGCACAACATTAATGACTATAAAAAGAACAGTGATATACACATTAGAAACTTCTTCTTATGTATGTTTGTAACAAGATAAGAGTCTCAACATACATGACCTTAAAAAAGGATATCAACATTTTGTTACGAGGGTTACCTTTATTTGAAGAAATCTACTTGTTAATATTAAAGTACAATTTATTGTGGGTATTCACAAAACACGCTACACAAAATCCCTCCATACATAATTAAATTATTTGAACCCATCTTTAGATATTGTTTTCATAGTAATCCTTACTTTCATACTAATATTATAATGTCAGAAGTAACTCCGTCTGTCTGTTACCTTTCACGGCCAAATTGCACCGATTTCAATGAAATCGGCATGGAGATGTCCTAAGGTTAGGAGATAACTTAGGAAATTAATACCTTATGGTATAAACAGCCTATCATTATATTTACATGACAACGTTAATTCACAAAGGAAAATAAATGTTTGATAGTTAATTTGAGTTTCGAGAAATAGTCTTTTAGGTAACAAACTATTAAATTAGTTTCAAAAATGAAATACACATACCACAGTAGCACTGTTCTCATCAACCATTAGTTTAATCCACCACATCAACACATTTATTGAGTCTTTTTATCTACGTTATCCTGATTTAGCAATTCCGAGGTATTGTCTCTCTGTAACAATAACTTGTCGGTGGAAATTAGGTGATTTGTACAAACGATGTCGTTTGGACGATCGTTGAACAGCTAATACCTGCCGATGGTGATAGCCGCAGGGATGGCGGTAAGCGGTGATTAGCTTGGTTTATTAGCCGATCGGATATTGGCACGTGTAGCGATTTGCAATGCGATTTGGTATTGCTTAAAATCGTTCATTTTGTGATCAGCTTAAATTAGTGATTTTGAATTAGACATTTCAGCGCGATAATTACAGTTTATAATTTAAGTATTTTCGTAGATTATTAAGCTGATAGTGTGGTTGGAAAAAGTGGTTGCGATAAAGGTTCGGCTTATGAGCGATTTAAAACTAATACATTGCAAAATTTAGTTTTAATTCATGATAGTTTGATAATGGTCTTATATATATTATATATCGTTAAATGGCCTGAGGTCGAATCGCTCCAGGTATCTAGCTCACTGGTTTACCGTCTGTCTGTGGTCAACTGCAACTCAAGATATATCTCTAGGTGCGGGAGTAGACAAAGGAGCAAGAACTAAGTACATGGTGTTTTCTTTAACAACCACCACGACTGCGATGCAACGAACTCGGAACAACTTATCCACTATTTTAAATTATATCGGAAAGTTAGGCAATCGCCAGATAAGAAACACTTGTGGTGACTGCCATATACAAAGCCACAACAGAAACATGCTACAGCGCTATCTACCAAAGATACCCCGAATTACGGAGTAATGAAACTAAACTACCAATCTTAAATCGCGCAATAGAAGTTCTCGCGCCGATTAGCATGTATACATCATCCCAACGTCAACCGTTGGGCAGTGGCTCGCCAGGCATGATACCCTCGACTGGACGGAGGATCCTCCGTTTGTGTTAAAGGGATATGGCCTGGTCCTCCAAAACACTTATCGAATGCGTTACTTTCCGAGACTTTAAAATTCACATTTAATAAATGTATAACTTTGTGTCAATAAAAAAATAAATATAAAAAGGCTCTATAGAGGCGCTTATAACCCCACCCCATTGCACTCGGTGATAGGGAAAAATCACCATGGTTAAGCAATACCATGTGGGACTCCGTGATATGCTGGTCACGTTAAACAGTCCGTCCCGGTTATTATTATTATTATTATTATTTTTATTTTATAAAAAAGACAACTCCCGCATTAGGAATATACATTCCTGTGTCGCGGGGATCTTTACAAACATACATGAAACGGACACAAAGTACACCCAGACTTAGAACAACAATTTATGGATCACACAAAGTGTTGTCCCATGTAGGATTTGAACCCACAACACTTGGCGCAGTAGGAAGTGGAGTGGCGGCCACTGACACCACTAGGCCAACCGTGTAGTCAAATCATGCGATAACGAGACGTTAAGCTTAGTGGGAGACCTTTGGGTGGCTTAAAAGCATCCAGCGGCAAGACTAAGTAGCCACTAAGTAATCTTGCCAGTCCCCGACCTGAACTAGGCCACGCGTGGCGTGGCGTGGCGATTTATGCCCTTAACCCTCTCCTGAGAGAAGACCCGAACCCTGCAGTGGGGTATTATGGCCAGAGATTGAAGGCTCTACGCATTTTAGAATCTGGAAGTCATAGATCGAGACAAGCAGGCAGTAGATTTGGTTGTTTTCACTTAATTTATCTTAACAATCCAGTGCATGCTTTGGTGTCTGTGTGTCGATCTATAATTTTTAACTGTAGCTTCAGTTTTAAGTTCATAAATGTCATTTAGTGTCTTAATTGAATAAACAATTTTGAGAAGCATCTTAATAGATCATCATAGTGTGGATCATCATGCAGCAACGCTGCATTGTTTACATGTATGTATGATTACCACTACTCTTGGATTCTGTTAGTGCTTTACAGGTGGCAAAGTAGAGTCACTTTGGCCGGTTCGTATACAAAATAAAAGTATGAATAAATACTATTAATACTTGGTACTAAATAGAACACGCTAGACGATATACACCGAAACAGCTGAAAGCGGTTGGAAGGCACGGCAAATGCTCTATTAATTATATTACCGGCTGTCATAGCGGCAAGAGTTTGTCAAACTCAACGTACGCATGAGGTGACTCTATCTTCTTGTTTTACATTGTGTTCACGATACTTTGAAACGTGAAAACTTAAGAACCAGCTCGTATAACATTGAAATTTTGTATTTCGTATAGTTGCAGTAGACTAAATGAAAATAAATCATATTTTCGTGTACATAGAGTGTCAAATCGCAAGCAAAGAATTGTCTTTATAATTATTTCATATAACTCCTAAGCTACGAACTTCCTTAATATCGTTAAAAGGGATACTCTTCTCTCGTAATTCAAGGGAAGGAAAAGTGCGATATTTGCAGTAGTATAGGCGTCGGTACGTAACTTGGCCAGATTTCGGCGTAGTGGGGATAAGTCTGCGCAGGTTCGCGCATAGTACACTTAGTGTAACAAATCAAAACAAACAAAATCAAAGTGTAGTCGATTGGCGATTGACTATTGACTCTATGAACCAAAGGGACCTAAAAAACGACTTCTGCGCATCTAACGAATCTGACCAAGTTACGTGCCGGTCTCTATGGCTTCGTAATAATTTGCCAGATGATTCGATTGTTATTTTGCCGAATACAGAATAAAAAAAACTTCATAAAACTGTCCTATGTATTTGAAAAAAAAAACATAAAAACAACAAAAAAAATCTGTAAGATTAGCCTTTCGTAAACCAATACATCTATTGAATATTTTATTCGGCTTTTATTTCGAATGTTATACGACATTTCAATTTTTATAATTCCCTACAGCGTTGTAAGTGAAACCAGGTTGAGACTATGAAATTTCATAGTGGATTTAGTTTGTTTTTATATCAAAAACTTTTATTTGTCTTTATTTATAAATCATATACATGCCGGTGAAGATCTCAAATTTCAAATAGTAAATGCAATTTTAGTTATTGCTTTCGCATAGATATCCGAATCGGTGTTAAAATAAACCTTTCGTTAGTCTCTTTTTATGGAATAGGGGGCAAACCAGCAGACGTATCGCCTGATGGTAAGCGATTACCGCCGCCCATTGACACCCGCAACACCAGAGGTTTCATAAGGAGTTGTATGGAGGCAGGGGTTAGGGTATGGACCTCCGGTATCCTAGGCGCTGGGCTTGCGGGTGGCCCTGGACAAGACGGAGGCCCTGCTCTTCCATGGGCCCCGTCGTGGGCCGCCCTCCGGCGTCTCCATAGTGGTCAACTCGGTCCTCATATCGTTTCGGGCCCAAATATATTGGGTCGCGACCTTCTGCGAGGAAGTCATCTCGCAGAAAGAGGTGGCGGAGAAGGCCCGGGAGGACAACCTCCACTCGGACCCGATCCGCCGCTGGCAAACCGGTTGGCGGAGGCGCGCCTACCAATGCCTCATGCCGCCCTGAGTGTGGCCGCGGATGGGAGGGACGGGTTTCCCCCTCCATCCGCTTCACAGGCCAGCCGCGAGGGGGCGACGTTACGCATGTGCCGTACGTCGCCCAAATTAAGAGGATTTAACATCTAGAGACGGTGCCCGCTTCAGTGCGGGCAGGCGCTGGGAGGGGTCCGGATGGCGTAAGAAAACGGTTCTTGGATCCCTCCCGTCTCAGGCGCAGAGTGGCACACCGTGTGGTTTTAGTCGCCGCAAACCTCGGTGGGAGGAAGATCCGAGGGGGTACAGACAGGTAAAAAAAAAATTGTCCTCCGGTAAACTCACTCACTCGGTTAAACACAGCGAAACGCTGTTTTACACCGACTTTTTGTGAGGCCGTGGTATAACTAATTTTTGCATTTGCATACATTTGCATATTATACAAACATTTGGTCCGACATAAGAACCAAACCCGAGCCTCCTCATGAACAGCATTCGCATATGCTACCACTGCGCCACCGAGACTTTGCGCCAAGAAAGTGTGTTTTTTTTTTACTTTTTATTACAATTTTCTTTGTATTAAAAATAATTTCCACGAATTTGACTTTATTTTCATTACTCAGCTATTGTTTGCGATTGTCTTGGTATAAATATATCAAAAAAGACAAAAGAAATATACAAACAAAACCAACACCAACACCAACACCAACACCAACTCCAACACCAACCACCAACCACTTTTTTTTTCTTTGTAGAGATAATCGCAAACAATAGCCTACCAAGCACTACTTTTCTATTAAGAAAAGTAGTGCTTGGTAGGTCATAAAATAAACTACGGATAAGATCAAATCCGACCTGAGGAAGGCCTTTACAAACTGCCAGCAGTGATAGATAGGCGAAACGCCCATGTAAATCAACTATTACTGTCTATGTACATTGACCGAAGGACCATAAATCTAGATATATAACAAAATATATACCATTTTGTTTATAGCCCTCTTGATAACACTTATTTATCAGCTGAGGTACTTGTATGGGTTTGACCTTTGCTATTCTGACGTAAGTTAGAATGATGAGTTGAAGTTGAGATAGATAGACAGATAGCTCTCTATTACACTAGGAAACAACGAAAATTATATTTCATTTAGTAAAATATTTAATGTAAAATATTTAATTTAGTAATTTGCGCCCTAGAGCCTAAACAGCTTGTCGTATTTTTATGTGAGTGTTGTCAATAGCGACACTGGGTACATCAACATTAAAAAAAAAAAAATTTGGAGCAAAGCAGTAATCTCAAAAACGAAAAATGTTTTTAAAATACATCAAGTGTGGTATCAACATAAATAATTTTAAGAGGTGTTTACGAATATACATATATACAACTTATATGTGTCATATATGATATTGACGCAGTCGAGTTTTATTTTCATAATAATTAATTAATTGTTAACTGAATTCTTTGTTCAATCATAATAAGTTTTTCAAAAAAAAAAGTGGCTGCTAGTTAATGTGAGTTCCATAAGTAAAAGTACCATTCTAAAGTACCATAGTTCGATGTTTTTATGAATTATATCTTGTAACGAAACATACCCACCATGTTTTATTTATTGACCTACTTTCAAATACAGCAACTCTAAAGCTATTTCTTGACAAATATATTTTTCAGTAAAGAAGTGCTTCAGAAGGAATATCGAAGTAAAACACAGCTAGTGGATAAACTATGTTTGTAATACACTCAACTCCGTTTCTCTCCAATGAACTAAAACATTGCAACGTTGTATTGTGTTCAGTTTGTACTTCTCTAAAACTTTACAAGAAATAGGATTCCTTAACGCTATGAGATTTAACTTCAAATTTGCACGAACACGAATTCGGTACCACATTAAGTATATACCTAGACTGTCAACGCGCCAACTGAGAGAACAACACGTAAACTTGCAAACTAAACTAAGTTTATGTTTAAATAGGGAGTAAGTTTTCTGTTGTCTTATTACATTATGTATGTAGGACATATGTAGCTAGACAACTTTACGACAGGTAGGAAGAAGAGTGGTAAATACATGTCCTATTGTTAAACAATGATTTAATTACACATTTTTTTTTCATATACCTCATCGCACGCTTAACTCCTAATTCTAGGAAAGGGTATAAAGGGTGGCCATGTCCTATATATCTTGAGTTGATAGTCTCCATTACCATCAACTCAAGATATATTAAAAAAAATTACTCTTTTATTTAAAAAAATAACTCGGAAGATATCACACATCTAAGCGCCTCCATCACGCTTAGCTCTTGTAGGAAGACTTAAGCCCTTCACGCTGCTTCGTCTCGCCTTCTGTCTAGTCGTACCTTAAAATACTAACGTCTATTACGTCAAGTATACAATCATATTTTACTTTAACTTTTACGTTCTTTTATGATAAAATATCTTTTGTAAATACATTGTAAGAAGCATTTTATTCAGCCAACGAAGTTGTAAGCCTACGTCAGACACAGCTCTATTTAATAAAACAATATTAAACCTAGAATAAAAACAATGTGTTCTCACAAAGGGAGACGTCAGAGGGAACCTTTTGAGAAAAATTTAAGCGAAAAGTTCTTTTACCATACGGAACTTAAAATACGGCTTCGAGAAAAATAGACGTAAAAAATGTTATGAAAAACGAATGATTTATATTAGGCCTCCTTAAAAATTTACGAAACCAAGACACCGATTTATTACTCCAGAGCATAGAATCATGTACCGATAGAGGCGGTAAATATTCTATAGCGTTGTTGTCCCATGAGTTAAACAATGACGGAGCTATATTTGTTGTGTTTAGTGAATATTGATTTATTTTTGTGAGATTTTTAATCATTTTTAAAGCAATTAAAACAAGTCCTATCTTTATAATATCTAAATACACTAAGAGTATTTAAGTGCGTATGGTACATTGGTTTTCTTTTATTAAAAATTTAACAAAGCAAAAGAACGAATAAAATTACTTTCGCATTTGCTACGTTAAAGTCTCACCAATAATCTATGATGTTTTTTGTCAAGTATAAGTAACAAGTTGTCAAAATGTTCAAGGTAATACACAGCCATAAGACTAACAAATAAAATAAAAGTGTATTGTGTATGTATATAATATTAGGGAAATTCTATTACACCTTCAATGAATTTTTAACAGATAAATTCTAATTATGGACATGTAAAAACAATAGAATGTAAATTTTGGACATATATTTTCATTATATACAACTATTGACTACTGATAGATATTAAGTAAAGACTATGCTGATAAATGTTATATATTTTCAAATATTAAATAACTTTACTGAAGGAATATAAATATACAAACATTGCATAGTCATAGGACTATGTCATATTTGTATGCCTAAAAGGCAAAATATTAATGTTACACTATTTAGGGTGCCTTGTACGATATAGCTTAAATACATTTAACATATACTAAATGCATTTAAAAATGTTATACACAATTAGTGTCTTGCACGACGATATTTTTTTTGCCTGTATTATGTTTGGGAAACCGCGAAACTCAGCTATTTAGATCTGTTAAGCGTATTTAACGCGTTCGTGTGCACGAGCGCAACACTAAGATAGTGCCACCTAGCCCACACTCGCAGGGCTCGTCTTAGCTACGATGGTGCACGACCCCATGAACATATTTAACTAATTATACCTGCTGTCATTATTATGGACGATAGCTCTAAATACTTTTAAGTTAAACGTTTAACTTAAGGAAGAAGACATGGGCTACTTTTTATTGCAATAACCAATATACACGCGAGCAGAGCCGCGGGTAAAGCTAGTTTTCTATAATTTTAAATATATTTCAAATAAATTTTATTGCTATGGTTGTGTAGTTACATAAACTTATGCCGCCTCTAAACATTACTTAGTCATTATTATATTTTCTACCCTCCTAATTTAAACGTCGCTTAATATAAATCCCCTCATGAATTTGTTTTCGAAGGAAATATTTGTGTATTTTCTCTCTGGACTTCTAATGATAATAATATTTAATATCGCGTAATTATTATATTTAATAATGATAACGATGACAGTGAAGGACCGGCCTTCATTAATATTTAGCAATATTTGTCCTTAGCAACTTTTAATGAAATACGATAAGCTTAAGTTAGAATGCCAATTTCCTATTAAATGTTGATAAGTCCCTAATGAATTGTACAAGTACTTAAATAAATATACATGGTCTATTAAAATGTTTTCATAATTTATCAAGGTCTTGGTTGATTGGTGTGGCATTTTACTATATTTTATTTATCACCAATATCAACCTTTAACACTCCACTGCTGGATTTAGGCCTCTCATTAGCAAAGGTTTTGTCCTACAAAATAACAATGGTCATACGAGTTGGTATAGGGTTTGTTTACAATTTTTCTTCTCATTCCAGTGATCTTAGCCTGCGTAGTTGATTTCTTAGTCACCTCTCATAAGCAAAGGTCAAAGTCAAAGGACCTACAAAATCAAAATGACCAGGAGAATTTGTATAGGGTTTATTCAAAGTTTTTCGTCTCATTCCAGTGATTTTAGCCCTGAGTAGTTGGTTTCTTAGTCGCCTCTCATAGGCAAAGGTTTGGTCCTACAAAATGACAATGATCAGACGGGTTGGTATAGGTTTTGCTTCCAGTTTTTCTTCTCATTCCAGTGATCTTAGCCTGTGTAGTTGGTTTCTTAGTCGCCTCTCATAGGCAAAGGTTTGGTCCTACAAAATGACAATGATCAGACGGGTTGGTATAGGTTTTGTTTCCAGTTTTTCTTCTCATTCCAGTGATCTTAGCCTGTGTAGTTGGTTTCTTAGTCGCCTCTCATAAGCAAAGGTTTGGTCCTACAAAATCACAATGCCCAGATGTATTGGTATAGGGTTTGTTTCAAGCATTTCTTCTCCTTCCAGTGACGATGACCTGAGTAGTTGGTTACTTAGTCGCCTCGCATAAGCAAAGGTTTTGTCCTACAAAATCACAATGGTCAGACGGATAAGTATAGGGTTTGTTTCAAGCTTTTCTTCTCCTTCCAGTGACGATGCCCTGAGTAGTTGGTTTCTTAGTCGCCTCTCATAGGCAAAGGTTTGGTCCTACAAAATGACAATGGTCAGACGGATTAGTATAGGGTTTGTTTCAAGCATTTCTTCTCCTTCCAGTGACGATGACCTGAGTAGTTGGTTTCTTAGTCACCTCGCATAAGCAAAGGTTTTGTCCTACAAAATCACAATGGTCAGACGGATTAGTATAGGGTTTGTTTCAAGCTTTTCTTCTCCTTCCAGTGACGATGTCCTGAGTAATTGGTTTCTTAGTCGCCTCTCATAAGCAAAGGTTTTGACCTACAATGCCCAGATGTATTGGTATAGGGTTCGTTTCAAGGTTTTCTTCTCTTGACAGTGACGTTGCCCTGCGTTGTTGATTTCTTAGTCGCCTCTAACGACACACATAAGATGAATAGGAGAAAATGGTGACACTCTGTATTCTTAATTCATCACTACACAGATTTAGAAATTGTTTCTCATATTTAGATTCTAGTTTTGATGACGGAAATAGTTATCAAAACTAGATGTGAAATTATCATATATTATCCTACTAATAAATTTTGAAACCATTTGAAAAATTGACTTCCTCTCTGTTAGCGTATGTGACTGCTGTGCTTCGGGTCTCGGATTGGACCAAATGTTTGTATGATCTGCAAATATTTGTTTCGGAGTTTGGGTGTTTCTATGTATTTATAATATGTGTGTATAAAAAAACAAATATGAAAAATAAAAACGGTTACGGTCTTGAATAGTTTATATTTAATATATATAATTTAATGTATGCTTTTTAAAAACTATAGGTCTGCTTAATGAGCCTGTATTATTTTTCTCTTAATTCTTAAAGTTTACCTAACCTACCCATTTACCTATTAAGCGTAGAGTAGGCGGCCCTGTGGCACTATGGACCGACGACTTGATGCAGAATTGTGGACTGCCCAAGATCGAGATGATCTAACAAAAGTTATCCGGATAACTTTGAAGCATACATTCAGCAATTCGACCCGTAACACAGGTATTCCAATACCTATCTCGGGCACTAGTCTCTCACAAATGCTCGTTCAAATGTATAAGATAAGAATCTACACTCTACTGTATACATCTGTGATGAAAAAATAAAATAATTGACGGTTATAGGGTGAAATATAATTATTTAAAAGTATTTTAGTGGTTTTTTACACCAGTTACATCTACAATAAAACAAATGAATTGTGTATATTTTACCCTGACTTTTCTCTTTTAAAATGAAAAAAAAAGTATAAATGAAAACGAATATCTGAAAAGCCTATCGGTAGATATAAGAAACCACCCAATTTTGGTCTTTGATCTTTCAAAATTTAAGTAGAAAGATATCATAAATTCATATTGATCCTCCTATCTCGCAGGGCACTGCTTAAATTCTCGAGCTTAATATACAGGCTGAGCTTTGTTCGGCTTAAATTTTCTATAGGTATTATTTTTCCTAAGTCTAGTCATAAAATAAATTATTGCTATTATTTACTATTTTAGTAAACCAATATTTCTTTTCAAGGATTATCTCACTCCTGTTCATTGACGTTCGTTTTAAGTGTCTTGAATAGGATCTTTTGATATTTATGTAATTTTCTTATTGTTTCATTAATTTTTCTAAAATAGCATTTTCAAATTTCTAGACTCGCCTGTCTTACTTATGTGCCTTATTGTTTCAATTCTGTTTTACTTACATATCTTTTCCGAGCTTCAATAAGCTTCAATAGTATAACGATATGGCAAACAGCTTGTTAGAGATCTTAAACTGTAATTTGTATAGAACATAGGACTTAAACGAGTACTGTTCACCTATTATATAACACAGTGTTAACTTATGACATAGTGGTAATAATAAAAAAAGCTAACAAGCCTAAAGTATTTGAAACCACAATAACGTTATCATTCCTTAGGTATCTCTACATTTAATAATATTAAGAATCATTTAGAATTCTACTCTAAACAAAAGAAATTTACTATGTTTTAAGAAAACCAATTGTACCTTTTACCTTTAAGTTACCATTGCAAATAAACTGG
The DNA here is from genome assembly GCA_003709505.1 of Hyphantria cunea. NCBI lineage: Eukaryota > Metazoa > Arthropoda > Insecta > Lepidoptera > Erebidae > Hyphantria > Hyphantria cunea. The sequence continues at coordinate 1,036,156 of PKRV01000262.1, forward strand.
TGTACAATAAAGCGATTATTATTATTATTAAAAAAGTGTTTTGTTATAAAGCAACTTTAAAACATCCTGTACACAAACTTTATCTTCTCGAAGTTAAAATTTGCCAGACAACTACAGAGCCTAAGACTTGTTTTATATAGAAAATATATTTTCTCGACGCTGATATTTCTTTTTATACATAAACGTGTACCTAAATATAATGAGAAGGTAGCGAGCTGAAAAATAACGCAAGTCTTACACGTACATCCAATGTATGTTAAAGTGACTCCCGAAATATTGAAGCAAATACTTTATTTACAATATTTATACAAAAAATATTGGCAGCACGTGTTATTTCTTTTTGGTTTTAACTCTGAGTAGATTTTTAGGTTTCGAATAAACTTAAATAATAAATGATAGACCACTTACTGTGGACAAAAAGACAATAGCCGCTCTCAAAAAGGGTGTCTATGTATATTTTAATTGCTTACATGCATTTTCACCGACTTCAAAAAAGGAAGAGGTTCTCAATTCGACTGTATTTTTTAAGTATTTGTTACTTTAAAAACTTTCGACTGTGTGAACCAATTCTGATGATTCTTTTTTTAAATGAAAGCTGATGCTTAGCGCGTAGTGCCATTTTAATTAGATCCAGTTCTTAAAGTCGGTGTTTTGTTTAAAAAAATGTATCATAAGTTTTAACACAATCACATACATTGTTGTTAGAATTATGCCTTTATCTTCATTTGTATCATATTATCTTGCTGCACCGGTTTCTGCATAGAGATACTTTGAGGAATAAGATAGACTACTTTTTATGCTGACAACCGACGAAAAACTATTTTAGTTATTAATTGAACAAAAGCTCTCAACATATATTAGATAAGATAATTTACTTAAAACCAGATAACTAAAGCTCAAAATTGTACATACAAAAAAAAACTACAAATTTTCGGAGCACAAGTATAGTTGAACTCTGGCACCCATTTTAAGATTTAACTCGTGTTATGGGTACCAGGACTCTCTCACAAGGTAATGACATTATCCGCAAATATAAACTAAGAAAATCATTTAATTACAATTGAAGGTATTACTTACAAATGGAAAGTAACATCTCAAACATAATGAGAACTAAAAATTGAAATAATTTAAAACAAAAATATTCTTACAACATTAATATGACCTAGAGAAAATATATTATTTATATTTGGTAGAACTAAATACAACTATAAAGTAACTCTAATATTTGTTAAGATAATTATTGTCTAACATATCGTTAGCAAATACATAAATGGGAAAATAACAAATAAATAGTGTATCCAAATATTGACCAAACGTCTTTAAACTTGAAACACAAGTCGCAAAACGAGAACCAAATATTGCTAGCCTCTGGAACTGTGATTCCTAAATTGATCTAGATATCTATTATATAAATATCATTAAAACAAAAAATGGGCCGGCATCCACAGAAAACCGGTGTGAGACAGCTTGCGCTGTGTTTCACCGAGTGAGTGCCGATACCGGAGGCTCCTCTCCCCATCTCCGAAAGACCGGCAAAGTACTTGTGATGTCTCTGGTGTTGTGAATGTACAAAGGCGGCGGTAATCGCTTACCATGAGGCGATACGTCTGCTCGTTTGCCCTCAATTACATAAAAAAGGAGATTAAAATTCATTCAGGTGACTAGCATTAGACGCACAGGTGTCATGTGAAAAGTTACTGAAGGATGTTAGACTGGCGCGGGGCCAGCGGGAGTATTCAAAGGCAGTATGAACTTTGAACTAAATTAAGATTTAAACAGTTTTTCTCGAGATATAATGACGCAAAATTAACTTATAAAAATAATCACTCCCTTCTTCTGCCGCAAAGAGGGTGGTGTGTGTTTTTTGTGTATTACCTCATATTTTTCACTCATAGATTTGGTAGGTTATATTTTAAATGCGAAGTGTATTCAAAAAAAAAATAATTTTACTAAGTAGTGCATAAAATAAAATGTTCAAGGAATAATTTCAGTATTATAAATGCTATTAACTTTTAACTATACTTTTAACGGTGTGATTTTTGTTGTCGTGTCGATTTTATGTGTCTGTACCTAAACATTGAAATCCATTCAGTCAAAATTGATTGAGTAACACACGTACGTATGTACACATTTCAACCAAATTTCGCATTTATTTTATTAAGAAGATGTTCCAAATCGGAGTCGTTATGTACAAACAAGAGTTACGCATCTTTGCTTAACAAAGTTTTATAAACAACTTATTACAAATTAACTTCAAATAATACTGCTTATTTCTGTTATTTTATATTCATAATTCAAACATTATTTAAGACGACGGTATTGATCCTTATTTACAAGATACTGTTTCCTGTTGTTCTTATAAAAACATGTTATCTACTCTTGAAATACATACGAGATAGCTATTTCATTTGTTTTGAAATCACAATAGCTCTCCAGGACATAGACCACTCGAATTATGTATTCGCTTTCTTGTTACATCTACGAAGCTGTATGTTCGCTTCCATTCGTCCAGTTCCTTATTTTTATTTGACTTATCCTCCGATGAAATATTGCAGTATATCAATTCTAACAATAGTATGAAAGGTATTTTTATCTTTGAAAAGATTGAAATTTCAAGGCAGTTAGTTGTCAATTGGCTTGGATATAAAAATTTATTTATTCAAGGTATAGTCCATAAACAAATATCGACTTACCCGTCAAATAAATACAGATCTCGGTGTCACAAATCTTGGATAGAGACATATTTGTCAGATGTACATCCATTTATCAGTAACATTTATCTTTTGAATGGTGTTTAACGGTAGAAAACTATCCGAAACTTTACTAAAAACAGGTGCAACTGGCTCTTAATTTAGTTAACTACTCTCATTTCTATAATGTAAGCTTTTAGATGCAAAGTAGGTTCCAAAACAAATCGGATACGTTCATTTAGAATACCTCAAATTTCCTTCTAAATAAAGCTCTTTTGACAGGGGTCATGTACTCAAATACCATAAATAAAGCTGAGCTCATCGTTTCCTGGGTTATATGTTCTCAAAAGCTTTTTTTTTCAAAAAAACGAGACAGTTCGTCTAATGTTAACTGAATATTAACAGCAACTCCAGCCGTCGCAGTTGGAGAGTCAGTACCTATGGTATTAATGGAAGAATTAACTTGTATAACGGTAATTCTGTGAAAGAAAAACTAAATGATTATTATCACAGCGTGATACTCCCATCATAATATTTATAATTCGATTTTTTTTATGAAATAATGGGCAAATGGGCAGACGTATCGCCTTATGGTAAGCGATTATTGCCGCCCACTTATACCCGCAACTCCAGGGGCGTCACAAGTGCGTTGCTGGCCTTTGAGGGATGGGGGATAAGATGAGGGGAGGGGTTGGGGTATGGGCTTCCGGTGTCCTCACTCACTCGGTGAAACACACCACAGGCGCTGTTTCACTCCAGTTTTCTGTGCGGTTACTCCGTTCAAGTCGACCCATTCGTGTCGAAGCGTAGCTCTGCCATGCTGTTTTCGCTCTATGCATAGAAAAATATATTGATGTATAAGTATTAACTTCGAAAATGATTCTACTCTGCCTGATGGAAAGCATGAGTAAAATAACGCAATGGGCACGTGGACAATGCAGTATAGTGACCTACGTATAAGCATGTTGATAATATAAACACGATGTTTGTTTATTTATACAGTTTAAGGACCTCCGACAAATTTTATATACAAGTATCATCATCAACAACCCATACTCTCCCACTGCTGGGCTCGGGTCTCCTCTCAGAAGAGGGTTAAGGCCTTACGTCCCCACGCTGGCCAAGTGCAGGTTGGGGACTGGCAAGAATACGTTGTGGGTACGCAAATCTTGCCGTTGGATGTTTTTAAGCCGCCCGAAGGCCTCCAACTAACTTCACAACTGTTATCGTATGATAACTGCCGGGACCGACTGCTTAACGTGACCTCCGAATCACGTATACAATTGCTTAAAAACTTGTATACAAGTATAGGTTAAAATAAAAATGTACAGTAATCTCACGGTGTACTCCCCCAATTACAGGAGACTACAGCTTATGACAAGTTATATTATATTAAATAATATAGTCAGAAATTATATATATCTTGAAATCACAAATACAAAGAAACGATAACGCAGTATACATTCAGAATATCACCATCCCAGCAGCTTCAACGAACTCGTGTAATTTTGACAAGTTTAAAATTTCTCCGCCCGCCGCCCCCTGACCTGTCATTCTACCAAGCTCCTCGCAAATTGGACAAAAGTTATGACGCTCCACTCTGTATTGAATAAAATAATATATTATTTCCAAATTTTGTCACAGTATAAAACGACCTCAACATTTGTTTAATGAAAATGGATTGAATTTGTAAATTGCCAAGTTATAAATTGGGGTAAAAGCTAATATTATAGTTTATATATTACAGGTTCCTTTTTGTATATTTGTATGCTTCCATGACTTACCTGACAAAATATTATATGACTAGTTGAGTCCCGCGGTGTTACCTGCGGTGCAAAGATATTATGTGAATTGTATCTATATAAATTGTAGCCTTGGTGTTATTCTGATGTATGAGCTATATTATTGTGAAGTTTTATTAAAATCCATTCGTAGTTAACAAAGAGTAACAAACATCCATCCATACTTACAAACTTTCGTGTTTATAATATTAGTATGATTATACATGCACGTTATCAAAACGACATACGTAATGAAAAAGGTAAATATAGAAAAACTAAGAGAATCCGTCTGTTTGTCATTTACCGGTGTCAATTCTCTTTTTTATATATTTTATGGAATAGTGGGAAAACGTGCAGACGTATCGCCTGATGGTAAGCGATTACCACCGCCCATGGACACCCGTATCACGAGAGGCGTCACAAGTACTTTCTCGGCTTTTGGGAATGGGGGAAGGGGTAGGGGATTTGGTGGTAGGTGATGGGATATGGGCCTCCGGTATCCTTACTCACTCGGTGAAACTGGATGCTAGCGCTGTTTCACACCGTTTTTCCGTGAGGCCGTGGTACCACTTCAGTCGAGACGGCCCATGCATTCCGAAGCATGGCTCTCTCACGATTATTACTTTGTAAAAATCACTTAAAGTTAATTTTACCCTGTCAAATGATGTTGATAATGTCGAGGATTGAGTAAAATTAGATATGAACACATATCAAATAGACGTTACCTAAATACATACATATAAAAATGGCATTTTGGAAATCGCTTCACTAAAAAGGTTGGCTGGTAGAGAATGCCTTGGGCATTAAGCCCGCCGTTGTACACGTGTGCATGAAGTTTTAAAATAAATAAAATAAAATATAAACATGTAAATATTTCTATATTTACATGTTTATATTTTATTTATTAATTTATTGTATTTTCTGGTAATTTTAGAGAAATTCCAGTTTAGTGGCAACAAAATTAGCGTTACTGTCATTAAATTTATACCCCGTTGTTTACTCCTGCTCAAAGAAAGATCCACTAATATTTTTGCTTTCTGAACTCAAATCCAATATTTCACACACGCATTCTAAAAAACATATGTTCTAGCATCCAAAACTTGTTGCATGAAAAATAAATCGAAAAACGAAAAAACTAAAACCTTAGCTTAGTTTACCTAAATCGTATAAAACCCATTGAACAAACGTCTTCTAAGGAAGTTTTTACAAGATTTTCTCACAATACCTTCAAGCCTTGACTCTCTAGGGAGGGCAGGGCAGGTCTTTCATACAGGCAGAACCGTACATGTTACGCTGAATCTAAATATCATTCTCATCCCTATAGACTGCTTGATATGTCATATAATGTTTCTTACATATTTGGTAAAAGTTGGCGAAGAGAATTTCGAGAATTTCTTTGTTATAAGAATTGCCTTTTATCGATATAAATTTGATTTGAGACGTGTTGTACAACAATTCTCGTGTTGTTTGAACAATTCTCGTGTATATTAATGATGTATATTTACATAAATTTGTATGCCCGAGGATTTTGACGAATCGTTTGATTATAGTTATAACTAAAGGCATATTTAATAATAATGAATATTACGGACACATAACACACAACGCCATCTAGTCCCAAACTAAGCAGAGCTTGTGTTATGGGTACTAGAGAACCAACATAAATACATTTATACTTTTTTTTGATAATTTATATATATTATACATAGAAAACACACAAACTCTGAAACAAATATTTGCAGATCATACAAAAATTTGGTCTGAACCGGCAGTCGAACACGGGACCTCAAACTCGGTAATCGCACACGCTACCACTTGGGTTGACCTCCGGAGGCCTCACTTACTCGTTACCTAAGCGTTTATTGAAATTCACAGTTAATACATATCTATACTACCTATACATATATATATATATATATACATATAAAATTTAATACCTGTACAATATATTGCATTATAATGTACATGTACAATATACCATAGACAGCACCGGATATCCGAAATATCTCATTTGATAGGTACATTAAACATACCATGACAAAAGGGGTAAACATGATATTAACAAAGAAAATATTATGTGTCTTCCAAACTTAGGGTGAAAACGCCAATTCGCGTCCTTTGCCTAATTGCCGTTTTACCCTACACGTCACGTGATGACGGAAGTGATATTAATTTTGGGTTCCGTAGGGTGAGTAAACAATTGACCGGTTCGTGTATTATTGTTATTTTCCCTTTATAACCCTTTTTCGGGCATTTTGCGTCTTTATTTTGAAAGTAAATCGGCATGTGTCAACATTGATCAATTGTTGTGGCGTGAAGGTATTGTGAAGGAAACAAAGGGCTTAATACAATGTAATGTTACATAACATAATACTTGGGTTGATATACTGCACATGATATATGGGCAATCATTGTGTATATAGATTGGTACTATATAGATACGTAAATATATATAGAAATAAATATGGTGGTACCTTTAAGACTACTATATACTTGGCTTACCACATTCTATGCTGACAGTTCGATTGCTTCGGTTCAATTATCGAGTCGGAGCAAATGTTTGTATAATAAGCAAAATATTTTTTCGGAATGTTTTCTGTCTAAATTTTGAATGTATTTAAATTATAATCTATAAAAATATATGAAATTGAAGTGTCTGCACACAATTTATTGCACTTAAATCAAAAGAACAATGTTTAAAATTTTGTCTTTCTGTCTCTCTATTTTAGCCTCTGAAACGGCTGGACCGATTTTGTTGTAGTCGCTACAAGTTATTTAATTTTAGATTAGCTTCGCGTCACGGTCTTATCTACAACGTAGCGTAGCTACGTAGAGTTTGTGTGTTTTCTGTGTAAATTTTGAATGTATTTAAAAAAAAAATGAAATGTATTCGTATCAATTGTCTAATACCCATAATACTAGTTCTCCTTATTTCGCGACTAGATGGCGTTGTATGTGAGATGCCCAAATATTTATTCTTAGTTCCATGTAAAGATTATTTTACTTGGGACTACCCCTTAAACTAGATCTTAATACTGAGCTTTAGGTTACTATGTGTCAGTATTGATTTGTGATCTATCTTAGAAAATAATTTATGCGTATAACTATTTTCAAACACTATTAAATTTCATGGTATAATTTATGTTAAAATCAAACATTCAGTGTGCATGAAAATGTTATACAAATTCGAAATATTTGGAATCGACAGAAAGCCTGAATACTTCTGCCAACCACAATATTATAACAACGTATTAAACAAAACCAACAACATAGGAAAAGTATTTGGGAGGCGACGTCACTCTTGACACCACAACTTGAGGGTGGAAGAGGGGATGCTGCGAACTTTTTGATTAATTACATTTCGCTCGCCGTAGAAATATTGCCACATTCCAGGTAGAAGTTATGCGAGAGAAGATAGAGTGAGTATGAAATAGATAAGGCAGGTTGATGAGTATCTGACAAGTGCGTATTGGACGAGTTATCTAACGTTCTCATAGATAGTGTTAGGCAGCAACGAACTTGTAACTTTCGTATTGCAGGCGTCCCCAGGCGTTGGGAAATTGCTTAAAATAAGGTGACCTGTCAACTTGTGTCACAAAAAAAGTCAAAACTAAAACTAAGTGCCTTAGTTGTTGAAGAATTTCTTGAATATTTAGAACAAACCAAATTATTTAATAAGGATGTCAAAACAAACAGTGAAAGTAAAGAAAGGACGACAAAGGACAATAGCCTTGTCATTCTAATAAAATATTAGCTATTTTCGAGAAACTAGCAAACTGCCGTGGTGGCGCAGAGATAGCATATGCGACTTCTGTGCTTGGGATCTTGGGTTGGATCGGCTTATATGGTGTACAAATATTTGTTTCAGAGTATAGGTGTTTTCTATGAATTATTTGTATATATATTTACAAAAAAGTATATAGATATATTCATTTATATCATATATCCAGTATACATAAGACAAGCTCTGCTTAGCTTACGACTAGTTGGCGTTGTGTGTTAGATGTCCGAAATAAATTTGTTACTAGCAACCCGCCCGGCTTCGCACGGATTCATGACGGTAAATATAATACACTAACTCGTGCAACAATGTTAGCGTCTCTGAAAAGGAATGAGTTTTTCCCGTTTTTGTGCTCGACTTGTATTGGTCTAAGCGTGAAAATATGTAGCCTATAGCATTCCTGAAGAGAATATTGTTTAGCTGATTACAAATCGCATCGATACATTGCTGGATAAAACGTATTGATTGCTTTAACCTAGTCTGGGAGATTTGTAGCTCTAAGTGTAAAGTATGGAGCACAACTTTCAAGTTTATTACCTGACATGTTTGAAATACCGGTTTTATTGTAGGGAAAGGGGGCGTAGATCGTGTCTGTGAGATTTTTTTAATCTACTTAATTTTCATTAGGTAATAGACTTATTGTAAAGGTCTAAAGCGTCCCCCATGATTTTCTTTATACTGTACTTAAAGAAAACAAGAAAAATATTTATTTTGGCAACTAAAGAAAGTAATTATAACAATTTTACAAGACCAATTCAGCATTGTGTCAGACTCTACCACTATTCATATATATATATCATCACCATCATCAATAGCCTACCACAGCACCACTAGTAAATATGTATACCACATAATAATGTGTAGTTAATGTAGCAATAAAAGTATCAAGAAAATCTTTTTTTAATATGATTCAATACACACAATTGTGTTTATTCTTTCATAAAAATAATAATTACTCTTATTAAATTCATCTTTATTTTATTTGCAAGATTTACTTAACACTTAATCGTGTCAACTAGAAGTAGGCATAACATATGGTAAGTCACAGAATAAGTATTCACGCTCATAATTATATGTTACCACGTCAAAATGTTGAGAGTAGGTCGTAACCAATGTGATGGCAATGCTTGTATTAAAAGTAGAAGCCCCTCAATAAATTATTACGCTTCTGAGGCTTTTGATGACAACCTTATTATTATTTTTTATGGAATAGGGGGCAAACAAGCAGACGTATCATCTGATGGTAAGCGATTACCGCCGCCCATGGACACCCGTAACACCAGAGGCGTCACAAGTGCGTTGCCGGCCCTAAGGGATGGGGATAAGGGGAAGGGTTGGATTATGGGCCTCCGGTATCCTCACTCACTGGGTGAAACACAGCGCAGGCGCTGTTTCACACCAGTTTTCCGTGAGGCCGTGGTATAACTCCGGTCGAGCCGGCCCATGCATGCCGAAGCGTGGCTCTCCCACGGGGTAAACATGATAAAACGTTATATAATGGAACCTACTTGGGAGTTGGATTCGGGTCTTCTGGTGATGATTCTAAAACAACAGAAAATTATACTCACCGCAACACTTTGTGTATGACACAAAGCTCAGCGGAGTAAAATACCACACTAGGAATACATATCATGTGTCACGGGAGACTTTACAAAGATACATGAAATGGACCCAAAGAACATCCATACTCAGAACCACAATTTGTGAATCACAAAAAGCGTTGTACCCTGTGGGATTTGAACCGACAACACTTGGTACAGTAGAAAGCGGCGTGGCGAACCAACCGTGCAGTCTTTTGATTTGATTGATTTTTGATTGATTGGCTTCACTACTGATTCTCTAGTTTAGCTTTACATTGTTTAGTTTTAAAGGACATAAAACATTTACTTGGCTATAGTTATGACGTCACAATAAATCATCAAGTTAATTCCACAGTCACACAAAAGATATTTAAAAGCTTTTTGACAATAATCATATTCGAATACTCGAAATTGTAACTAAAAGTTTCTTCAGCCATCGAATGAACAAAGAATTAAAAACAATATAATTAAAACGTTCCATCAACAGTTTTAATGGACAAAACAGCGAGTTCCATTATACACTATAAGTTTTAACTTAAAACAATTTGTTGAAATCTCGCCTCGAATAATATTAAGTACTACCGGAGCCCCGCGGTGTCACCTGGTTGTTGTTGTACCAGTCTGAAAAGCAGTCTAAGTAACTTATTTTATCATCTGCTATCTACCAGTAAAAGTCCTGTCAAAAACGATTCAACCATTCCTGTGCTATTCGATGTGCTATTGTATAAACTTTTTTTTATGGAATATGGGATAAACGAACAGATGTAACGCCTGATGGTAAGCGATTAAAGCCGCCCATGCACATTCCTAACACCGCACCGTGTCAACCGAGGCGGCGTGCGCCGGAACACTCCCATGGGATTTGGGGACGGAAGTGCTCGCCGAAGTTTATCGACGGGTGGCTGAATTCCGAGCGGAGAGTGGCATGCGCCCTTCCGCCCGAAGGCGTAAAACCGCCCGTCGAGCCACGATGGCTCGGTGGTCGTCGTGGCTGGCGGCTCCTCGTGCTGGCTTCGCCACCGTGGAGGCGCTCCAGCCGGTCATCCCGGTGGAGGTCGGAGGGGGTTTCGACACGTAAAAAAAAATTTTCCTTCGGTATTCTTACTCACTCGGTGAAACACAACAAAAGCGCTGTCTTACACCGGCTTTCTATGAGGCCGAGGTATCACTCGGGTCGAGCCGGCCGATTCGTGCTGAAGCGTGGCTCTCTCACTTTCATATGCATTTTGCGAAAACGATTAATTTAAAATTACAAACAGACATTTCAATTTTATTTATTTGTAAAAATTGTTTCTTAGTCAAAGTCAAATAAACTTAAGTAAAAGGGGCGATCAAAATGTTAAAATGTGAAACGGTGTTAAAAAAGATTTTTATGCTTGGCATACTAACTTGTAACATCTTTCTTGACAAGTAATAATAGTTTTTAAAGAGAGTGAAATTGGAATTAAAAATGAAATGGAAATTCAAATAATTTAATGATAATCACTTTATATTATAGTCTGGCCACTTACAGTGCAATACAATACATTGTGGTGTGGTATTCATTTTGCATTATCAAATTACATTTATAGTATAGACGAATCACAGATATACATACATATATATATATGTATATAT